>JADLZK010002759.1:0-60710 GCA_015847255.1 Hyparrhenia diplandra | reverse complement strand
TGTGTGGGCCTACATCCAAGTCCATTGGTTGTTTCCAATAATATCTAAGCTTTATTTATGATTTTAGAAAAAAAAATTATGGAGTTGTTTTCTCAAAAATAGATTAAGGTGGTCTAAAAGGTCTGGCTTAGCTAAGCCATGCCTCTAAAATTTTTGGGTTAGAGCTTTTCTTACTGCTACTTATGTTATAATCGTACTCCGTTCACTCGGTTGTTTCATGAACAACCAAGTTATAACTTTTGGTTGCGCTTTGTTGGTTTAATCTACGTCCTATAACAAGCATAAGCTTGAATTCGATCCAAACAATGTCCTATAATAACAAAGGATACAAATGCCTTGATATCTCATATCTCTGCATGTGTTAATATCTTTCATGTTAGGGCTTCTTCGGTGGCGCTTGAAAAGCGACTCATGCGCTGAGGTGGAAGGCGATGAATCGACTCACGTCCATTGGAGAAGTGCCGACTCACGGAAGCTGTCAGGAACCGATTCAATATCATGAGCCGATTCATGGAGATTAAAAAATAATTTTGATACAGTGAAGATGGCCCGCTCGCCCATGGAAGATGTGCCCGGCACGGGAAATCACCGGTGCAACTGCCTGGGCGAGGAAAAGGATAGACGAAGGGGAAAGATGGGCGCGATGAATCGACTCGGTGGTCCCACATCACTGGAGAAGGTTTGAGTCGATTTGTGCATGATTCGGTTTTGGTCCGGGTGGCCTTCTCTCTCATCAACGAATCGACCCACCCACTGCGGGTGCCCTTATAGTTTTTTATGAGCCTTGGCGTCTCGACAGATCTCCGTAAGCGTCAACATTTTCTTCGTGGGCGCCGACGCACTTTACCATCTTTGTCCCTTAAAAATATCATGAAATTCTATTGTGGCAAGCTCTTATTCTTCCAACCGTGTGATAGTGGTTGTCAAAAAAGGGTGATAATCTTGATATGAGACTGGCGCTAGTCAAAGTTTCTTAAATTTGTCTAGATATAAAAAAAATATTAGCAACATTTGTATCGTCAAATAAGTTAATTATGAAAATATATTTCATGATTATCAATGATACCAATTACCCAACAATAATTTTAGTAGAGTGATTGCAGAAAGAGAGCGAACTCACATAATACGCAGAACAGGGGGAGTATATGTCGTGATTCTAGGATGACGGAGGCTATTCACAAATTTGCAGTATACTGGCACACGGTTCGATCAAAGTTCAATTGCCCAATCGGGAACTCAGGACAACCGGAACAAGTCACGGTCACTGGCGAGCAGCATATTCCGGCATCCAGGGCCCTCAATAGCAGCCACCACGAGGAAACGACGGCGTAGGTACTCCATCGCTGTCCGGTCGCCCGCCGTGAAACGTACCGAGGCTAGCACTGTACTTTGGTAGTTGAAAGTCTAGTAGAGAAAAGCATTAGAAACGCGTGCGATGCATGCGAACTGGGTTTTAAAACAGGCTGGTGTGCCGTGCGGCATCAGCGTCCAGCGTCACACTCTTCTGAAATCTGAACTCTAACGAAAAAGAAGACGGGGAGGGAGACGAGGACCCGCCCGGTGTGGGCGCGCCGAGCCGAGCCGATAGCCGAGTCGAGTCCACTCCGTCTCCGCTACGCCCCGCGCTTCCGTCTCCCACAATCCAAGGAGACCGAGCGAGCAGCAGGTGGCGGAAGCAACCCGTTGGGGCGGCGGCGTGGAGTCCAGTTTTGCTCGGCTCGCCGCTGCGATCCGTCGGCCGGCGAAGCGGGGAAGAGAAGGGGGGCGGGATTGGAGAGTACGAGCAAGGGGAGATGTCAGACGCGCTGATCAACGGCCTCGCCGGCGCCGGCGGCGGCATCATCGCCCAGATCCTTACCTACCCGCTCCAGACCGTACGTGGGCTTGACCGCCTCGCTGCCGACCTTCGCCCTGGATTTTTTTTTTTTCTCGTCTGCTGAAAATTAATTCGAGGTTTTCCTCGGCGCAGGTGAACGCGCGGCAGCAGACGGAGCGCGACCCCTCAAGCCGGCGTTCAAGGACGGCGCCGCTCGCCAGTTGTACCTGGTCCGCCTCCTTCCTCTTCCCCCTTCCTCGCCTGAATTTTTGAGCGATTTAGCCTGATTCGGGTCTAATGCTGCCCGCCATCTCTCAATTTTCCGCTGCTGTGGGTGGTAGGTTGTGAAGAATGAGGGGTGGGAGCGCCTGTACGGCGGGCTTATGCCCTCGCTTGTCGGCACCGCTGCCTCCCAGGTTGGTTCATTTGCTAGCTTCATTTCTCACTTTGTGAAGTTTGAGATGCTTCTGAATCGTTGCTTATTATTATTGTGTTATTACTGTCAGGGTGTCTACTACTACTTCTACCAAATATTCCGGAACAGGGCCGAGGCAAAGGCCCTTGAGCGATCCAGGAGAGGGCTGGGCGATGGCTCTGTCGGGATGCTCCAGTCTCTAACTGTGGCTGCGCTGTCTGGGTAATTGGAATTGGAATATAGCTGAGCACCTTCTGTTGACTACTAGAAAGCAGTGCATTGTCTATTCCTGGAGCTAGTTGCTGTCACTTTTGATCTTTTTATCGATTTTATGTGCTGTTGCTGCCTAATTTGTCTCTTCTTTTTTGTAGCTGCGTCAATGTACTGCTCACAAACCCTATTTGGGTTGCTGTTACACGAATGCAAGTGAGCATATCTTTCTTCTCTGCTACCTACTTTTAGTGCAGAACTGGATATCATCTGGTAGAACATTTGAGTACTTATATTTCATTCTGTTTGCAGACTCACAGAAAGGCAAACAAACAGCAAAGTCCTCAGGGTTTGACATCCTCTCTTGACCAGGCCCTTGAATCTGCTGCAACTGAAAACACTCCATACAAAACGGTTGATGTTGTAAGTATAACTCTCCTTGTTTCTCTTGTAGAAAGAGATACTCTGTTCATAATTAATGTATTGTATTAACTCCTACATCGGGACAATCTTAGAACTTTGTGTAGTTTGTTGTATCAGAAAGGCTACGCTCATCCCTCATGTCTAGATGGATTGAAATTCAGTAGCGCTTCTCAATTATTTCCATCCTGAAGATTTGTTTTTAGGTTTTGGTCTTACACTAGGAATATCAGTATGCTAGTTTGCCCCAGATAATTTATACCTATAACTTGATTATTTGCTTGTCCTCGTTAGTTGCTATTTCTATGCTGTCAATTGGTCCTGCATGGTTGGGTTGAAGTTGGCAATGTTATGAATTTGGTAGGGTTTATCGGCCTGTTTTTTTCAGAGGGTTTCTCCCCTAATTTCCCATGGTTCGTTAGTTGAACAGGAAGAAGCACTAGACAACTACTTGACATTTCCTGAAATCTCTACTGTTTTGATGCTATGCTCACTGCTAGTGCTAGTATTGCATAGCAACATGGACCTCACTTGTGCTTATTGGAATTTGGAACTAAAGTGGCTTGGATTTGTACTCTACAAATAAATTATGATGTGCTAAATGCAGGAGGGAGGGAGGGGGAGCTATTTTGAACTCTGCTTTGACAAGGCAGTGCAAATGTGAAACTCAAAACCTCTTTGACTTTGAAAACGATGGATGTAATATACTACTCCGACCACAAAAGAATCCAATTCTAACATTGTATCAAGTCAAAGTGCCTTCTTTTTGAATAACTATAAATAACAGTATTTATAATATCAATTAAGTATCATTAGATTTGTAGAGATATATCTTCTTACTATACTTATTGGTGTCATAAACATCAATACTTTTACCTATATATTTGGTCCAACTTTAGACATGTTAACCAAGAACACCTAGAATTGCATTCTTTTGTGGACAATCAAAGCCAAATGATTTCTTTTTGCATTTGAGGATGGATGGACATCAAGGGAGCCTTATTGCGATAAGCGCTAGAGGAACAGCGGAAAAACATTAGTTTAGAAGACCTCAGGTGGCACTGGTGCATGGTTGAATCCTAAGGTGCGAAACTGATGTAAGGAGAGGTGGGGTTGGCCGGATTGGACATGGGAGGAGGCAGTAAAAACGGACTTGAAAGGGACCTAGAGAACTGTCCTTGGATAGGCACTGCCGCACTGGGGATCAGCTATTCACATGCCTGAACCATGAAGATACTTTAGATCCCCTAATAGTATCACTATTATTGATGACTTAATAATGCTTTAGGCCCTGTTTAAAATTAGTGGGCATATTTCAATTCTTTAGGGCCAGACTTTGACAACAATTACTCTATTAATGCCTTGTGATACAAAATCTGTTAGAGCTTAGGCTTCGAAGGTTGTAGCGGCGATGAACTGGAGGTTGTGGCTTGAAGAGCCGGTGGCAAGGAGGAGGTGCCGTGATCGGCACCGTGCGTGCGTGGGGTTGCGGCGAGCGTGAACAGTGAGAGCGAGAGGTAGAGGCGCCAGGCGCCCTAGGGAGATATAAATCTCAATCCTGGGCTAAGCCCTTCCCATTAACCAAGAGGGACTCTTATAGTCCTTACAAGACACGCTAACAACTCTTTCACCGACTCTTGCTAACAAACTCCTATAGAAACATGGATAGCTAACAAACTCTGAAGATATGATCTAACTGACTAGGACTCAAACTGATCTAGCCGACTAGGACTCTGAAAACTGATCTAGCCGACTAGGACTCTGAAAACTCGTGCTCAGCCACTAGCCGGCCTGTCCCTCCTCTTGTATGTGCTGCCGATCTTAACAAAATCATTATCATAACTAAGAATTTTTAATATGAATCTAATGATGTTAATTTTGAAATCATGTTATAATAAAGAAATTATTGACCAAAGGCTTGTCCTTGAAACAAAATACACCTACTAGCATCAAATGGAGGTAGTATATTGTTTGCTATTTCTTTTCCCTTTTTTGGGGTTTCAGCTTTAGCCTACCCAAACTTGCTTGGGCCTAAAGGGCCTTGTTGTTGTTGGTTGTTTGATTAGTTTTTACTCCAGTTTCAGGAACTGTACAAAGAATCTGGTGTTCTCGGCTTCTGGAAAGGGGTAATTCCGGCTCTTATCATGGTAAGTCACTGATGTTCACCTTTTCTGTTGCTTCTCATCCATACAGTGGTGCTATTTTACAATGTTATCTGCTACTAGGTTAGCAATCCTGCAATTCAGTTCATGCTATATGAGACTCTTCTGAAGAAACTGAAGAAGAGACGGGCCTCTAATTTGAAGGGAGCTGATGGACTAACTGCTCTTGAAGTAAGCTTTTGTTTTTCAAGTGGTAGGAATTACCTCAAGTGATTTATTGTGAGTTATGACAAATACCAGGTTGCATAGTGATTATTTGCTGTATTGGGGTCTGTAGCCCTGAACCTATTGTAAAAGTGACTTGAAAGCCCAGTTTGTCCAGGACATGTTTGGTTGCTCTATGTTTGACTCTAAATGTCGGAGACAATTTGGCACTGTCACCTGCCCATCTATACTAGTATCCCTATGATTTTTGATAAAACTAACTCTTCACATTTCAAACATTCTTATTCAGATTTTTCTTCTTGGTGCTGTTGCAAAACTTGGTGCAACTGTCGTTACATATCCCCTTCTAGTTGTTAAGGTGATTACCACAGTGCCACAGTTGTCCACTTGCATATTTGAGTACATATTCCAAACTGAGATTTTTTTTTTTCCCCTGCAGGCAAGACTTCAGGCGAAGCAAATGATTAATGCTGACAAGAGACATCGCTACAAAGGTACCATAGTTCTCAACTTCTCATCTTTCTTTATTCAGATCCCAATTCTTTATGTTACTGGCTTGCTAGTGAAGAATATCTAACTCCACGCCATTTCTTGCTGTTACTGATCAACTATTGAAGGTCTTAATGTGACGTTTCTTGCGTTCAGGTACATTTGATGCACTCACAAAGATGGTGCAATATGAAGGTCTGACAGGGATGTATAAAGGAATGGGCACAAAAATTGTGCAAAGTGTTTTTGCTTCTGCTTTGCTTTTTATGATTAAGGAGGAGCTGGTGAAGGGTGCTCGATTATTGGTGACTGGTAACACTAGTCTGGTTAAGAAACTACCAGCAAAGCCATCAAGATGATCTACAGCCGTCACAAGCGTTAGTATGTCTTCCTAAAAAGCCATTATTATTCACATAAACCGCAAAACAGAGTTGACAAGCTATAGACGTCGCCTCTGCTTTGGAGATATCAACTGTAGGTTACACAATAGACAGTGTGATTCTCTGTAGGGACCAAAGACTATGTTGGATATAGATTATTTGTATCATTTATGTAAAATGTATCCTGTAAGATTGTAACAGAAGGAAATAAATAAAGCATGATAATTTGAACTTGGGTCATCTGTTCTGAACTTCTGATTACCTGACTTGTTTTTAACTTATGGTTTGTGCAAGGGTGGCAGAATATCTGAACGACTGTCATGAGAATGCAATCCTCAGTCATCTGTTCAGGTTTCTTGACCTGCATGAACTTGTTTGTAGCCTTGTCGGTAAGGAGACGCATGCAGTTGGTTATCATCAGGAAGCCAAGGGAAAGTAGAACTTCTGATTATTCCTTTTGACCCTTCATTTATTTATCCTATAACCGTGCTGAAAGCATTGGGCACCTGCAGTTGAGTCTGCAGGTGCAGTTGCAGCTGACTTTAAACTGCAGAGTGCAGAGGAATGGTTTCGTCCCCTGACCGTCCCGTGTCAAGCAGTTTCAGCAAACTGCACGCAAATACTCGTAAATTCACTATTAGCCATGTTCGTTTGAACTTATCAGCCAGCTTAGCAGTCATGGTTTTTTTCTCGTAACAAATCAGCATCGGCCGGTTTAACGGTCACATAAGCTGAGTTCGACTGAGCGTGCCTGCTTGTGGCCTTGGGAAGTTAGGCCTCTGGGGAGTGGCCGAACGGAACAACGGGTGGATAAGGGATAGAGCCAGCCGCTGCAGGGACAGAGAGCCATCGTCCTCGCCCCTCCCCGTACCTAGCGCAGCGAAGCCGGCACAATGCCAGGCGCCGCCGTAGCCTCGCCTCTGCTCCTCTCGCTCTCCTCATCCTCCTCCCCATTCCTCTCTTCCTCATCCACCTCCTTCCTCCCACCACCCGCCGCCGCCGCGGCTCCGCACGCCGCCGTCAGGACGAAGGCGGCTGTCTCCGTCCTCCGCGCGCTGCGCGCCGAGGCGGCCACCCTCCCCGTGCTCTCATTCACCGGAGAGAAGGTCGGGGAGGTAACCCTCGACCTCAAGTCCGCACCGCCCTCCACCGCGCGCGCTGTCGTGCACCGCGCTATCATCACCGACCGCCAGAACGCGCGACGGGGCACGGCCTCCACGCTCACCCGCGCCGAGGTCAGGGGCGGAGGGAAGAAGCCCTACCAGCAGAAGAAGACGGGGAAGGCGCGGCGCGGGTCGCAGCGTACCCCCTTCGGCCCGGCGGTGGCGTCGTGTTCGGCCCCAAGCCCCGCGACTGGTCCATCAAGATCAACCGCAAGGAGAAGCGCCTAGCCATCTCCACTGCCCTCGCTAGCGCCGCCGTGGCAGAGGACGCCTTTGTTGTCGAGGAGTTCGACGAGGCCTTCGCGTCGGGGCCCAAGACCAGGGATTTCGTGGCAGCTTTGCAGCGGTGGGGGCTCGACCCCAAGCAGAAAGCCATGTTCTTCGCCACGGAGTTTGATGACAATGTGCGGCTCAGCGGCAGGAACATCGGTTCCCTCAAGATGCTCACGCCCAGGACGCTTAACCTGTACGACATACTCGACGCCCGCAAGCTCTTCTTCACTCCTGCTGCTGTAGACTACCTCAACTCCAGGTACGGAGCCAGCATTTCTGATGACTTCTCTACTGATGATGAGGATGATGGCGAAGAGGAACTGGTCGAGCCAGAGGAAGAAGAAGGCACCACAGAAGAAGCTGCTTAAGGTACATAGCTACACAGTAACTTGCTGCTGTGCTGCTTGATCATTCCTGTGCTGGGCATATATGGACTCTGCTAGTGACTGCTATCCTTCAGTTAGTGCATGTCTCTAAACAGGTTGAAGGATAATAGAAAATGGTAGTGTTACAAAGCAGTAATGCCAATTGAATTTAATTGGATCATGATTATTTGGGGGACATTTTACCTACAATGCAAATTTGAGTTGCCTAAACTGCATTTTCTGTTCACAGTTTATGCAGTCATAGCATGAGGTTTCAATAGCACAGAGATGTAACGGTAAATTAATTGGAACACCGAGAGTGCATACTACTCAAGGGCCAAGGCATGGGGTTTGAATATCGGGTTTGTACAGGACAATGGGTCTGTTTGGATCCAAGGGCTAATTGCTAGCTAGCTAACGGTTAGCTTAAATTAGCTCTAGTACATCCAAACAGGTGGGCTAAGTTTTTAGACAAGTCTTCAACTAGTTGTTAGCTAACTAGCTAGCCAACATAGCTAATTTGGGCTAATTTTTTAGCCCAATTATTAACTAGCCATGTGTAGCCAAACAGGCTCTATGTTTGCTGAATAAAATGTACATCTTAACATATTTCTGGTTTTTTCTTTTCCAGTGTTATAATGCATTTTCATAATATCATGGAAAAACTGAGTATGTTGCATCTAAGATGGGGATCAAGGGGGGCTTTATAGGTGTCTGTTACAGTCGAACCAGTTGATAATATCGCAGAATAATATCAAATGTGCTCTGAGTGTTTATACCTTGGGTGTGCCATCTTCAATGTTAAGAGCATCTCCAAGAGTGTTTCTTAAACTCTCTCTCTCTCACTCTCTCTCTCTCTCTCTCTCTCTCTCTCCTCTCTCTCTTTCTCTCTCTCTCTAAATCCTCATTTGGAGAGTCATTTGAATAAAAAACTCTCTATATATTTCCACCTTCCAACAACTCTATATCTTGTGTGCATTTTGGAGATCAATCCCCGTTCTCTATCTTTGGCTAGTGAGAAACCAGGAATGGAAGATGCCAATATTTGGAGATCTTATTGGAGAAACTGTTGATACTTTTTCTCACTAAAATCTCTATTCCTATCAATACAGAAGCTTATGAAAAAGACCCTTGGAGTTGCTCTAAATTCCCTACTTATGGGTGGGTAAAGCAAGACACCAAAGTAATCAAACAAAACAATTCATAATAAACCTAAGGCAAATATCAAACCTTTCTCTTTTAGTATTCTCATGATTCCCTCTGCACAGGTCTGTCATATCTATTTCTAATACTTCACAGAATAATAGCTTCTCTTCTATGCTTCATTTTTTTTTTTTTTTTTTTTGAGATTACACAGTACAACGAAGACGCTCAACACGCCACGCACACTCACCCCTATGAACACAACATCCCTACCCAGTTTATTTTTCAGATTCAACGCTCATGGTAGTTGCAGAATCAATAAGTAGACAATTATTTCATCCGCTGGTGTCAAATATCATAGACTAAAGGTGCAATTTGAATGAAAATTTATCTCAGCCCAGGAAAGAGAGGAGTAAGGAATATGCTGGGTTCAGTAGAACGATAGCTTTTTTCTTTAACATTTGTAAAATAAGGGGCTATAATTGTGAAATCTTTATTAACAAGTGTGTGTGCATTTCTTTCAATCATGCTAACATTACCTAATCAATTATTTCATTTGTTTGGAAGGATGCCATTTTCCTAATCAATTATTTCATTTGTTTGGAAGGATGCCATTTTCCTGCTACACTGCTATAAATTCATGATATATTTTGCAAACTTCTCAGAATCTTCTTTTATAGGATTCTCAGATGCAACTGAAGAGGGCGAGGCGGACAACAGTTCCTAGGTGGGAAGTGTAGATTTGTTGTTTCTTATTTGTTATGTTACCCTCGGGTGAGAGTGATGTTGGTAATTCTTCCCTAACGGGCCTTTTGTCTGCTTTATTGTATAAGCTGATGATATTCTCTTACCAAAGCAGTATATTAGATTTTCAGACTTCACATAATTGTATGTTTACAAATACATTACATTATCAGGTGCCAACCACTGCATATAAAGTGTTTTTCCATCTATGCTGCAACGGCAGACAGGGGTATGTTGCTGATCGCTGAAATTGCTGCCTTGCATGAGTTTAATAGTTCTGTAAGGCTATCTGGAGAATGACTGCATTGTTTACACTATGGAATGAAACCTTTGCGTAGTGCATGCCAGGCTTGCCCTATCTCCTCTTGAATTTACTATTGCAAATTCCTTGTCCCAATCAGGTTATCAGGGGCTAGGGACCTCCCTGGGAAGTACTTCCATTACTTCATCTTGCTCATGCCCGGTCGCACATGACTTTGGCACTTGGGCTGCAAATGTAGATA
Source organism: Hyparrhenia diplandra (assembly GCA_015847255.1). Taxonomy (NCBI): domain Eukaryota; kingdom Viridiplantae; phylum Streptophyta; class Magnoliopsida; order Poales; family Poaceae; genus Hyparrhenia; species Hyparrhenia diplandra. Next base: position 50,462 of record JADLZK010002759.1, on the reverse strand, counting down.
CAAATATTGATTGGGCTCTATATGTGGAACCAGAAGCTGGGATAGAAGGGCTGACTAGTGGCCATCCTATTTTAAGCCCATCTGAGCAGGTTCATCACCTACCTTGCCATTTTCCCCGGCAATACACATCTCTTTGGTCTGTAGTCAAATTTCAGTCCTTAGCTAGATTGCCATAGTCGTTTTCAGTTGCATTTTTCGGTAGATTCATCTTTTATCGGTCAGTTCTTTTAGCTGTTGCTATAGATCGATCTAAATTGAAGCTTTTCCCTTGTGTGCTGCTTTCAACTAGGGTCATCTAAATTATTGTTCGGTCTAACAACTCGTATGTGAGATTATGACTGGCATAACGGTCCACTAGACTCATCATCACCGGGAAAAGAGGATGTTCTTATCTAGGTTTTGCCAGCATATACTTTATAATTTTTCTCAGCTTTTGCTGGAATATGTATAAGCAATACCGCCCGTTTTTAATACTAGTCCACTATGGACGAAAAGCTTTGCGAATCATGGAAGTGGGACCTGGCCACTGTATTTTCTGCCCATTATTTGGGATGTGCCCATGCAGAAAGTTTGTGCGATTGATTGGCTCCGCGTTGTTTCGATTACAATTGTTTAATTGTTTGTTCTTTTGCTGCGTATTGTCTTTCTTAACCTCCTTTCTCTTCGAAAGGAACCGTTTACTGCTAGTCTGCTACTGAGGAACAAGTTTTTTCCCCTCTCTGACACTGCTTTCTAGAATATCAAAGTATAATATCTGCGATGTCGCTATGACTTTATGCGGTAGAGTTCTATCATTTCTTTTGAAAAATTTATGCCGTAGACTGTACTAGAAAGCGTAATTGCGAGGACGTCTAGTCGGCAAAAATATTTTAAAAGAACGGCTGGGAATATTTTCCCCTGGGTTCGACGTTCATGCATTTTAGTTTATATATATATTCCGTAGGAGACAAAAGAATGGCAAGGTCGATTGTAGTTTTCTTTGATGACGATGCACAAGCTGGTCTGATTTTCTTGTGCGTGCAATTCTGCTAGCTCCGTAAGGTTTGTGGATGTCGCTGTCGGCTGTCGTCGCCGCCCGATCGATTCCACCTAAGCTCTTTTCAGACAAAGAAGTACTGGTTGATGCTACGAGAGTTTTTGTGGAACCTGGAAGGGCCGAGGCTTGTCTGGCTAATTGGCTCCAGCTTCGAATTATGCTGTCGCACAAGCTTATTGCGTCATTTCTTTTATCTGTTGATCTATACGTAGTAGTAGGTCTTTAAAAGCCTGAACTATACCAAATTAAAGTCAGTGGAAGAAAGCTTGTGATCTGGGTCGTGCTAGTAGACGATGATCACCCTGTCACGTATCTAGATTCTAGATACCTTGATGAACAGAGTATGTAATTTGTTCGTACTAATAACACGCCAAAGCAGGTCATAACACTTGGCACTATTATGACTTACTCCCTCTGTCTCCAAATAATAGTCGTCCAGGAGCTGGCGGGGTAAACAAGGTAGCCAACAAATGACACGGCATGCCCTTACTATCTCTGACAAAAGGCTAATCTAAATGGACACGAAGAGAGAGTGGGCTGCCAACTGCCAAGGGAGGGTGCGGAGCACTAGATGGGCCAAAGGCTACCGCTGCTCCTGACACATGTTAGGCAGTGCATGGATTGCTGCTAACACATCGTAGCGGACAACATATATTTAGGGACATGGAGCTGTAGCCAGAACGACAGATAAATAGGGACCGAGGGAGTATGAGATGAGAGCGTACAACTCCTATATAGTGCCGACACTCGATTCTTAGCTTGGCAAACTCAAGAATGAATGTAGCTAACGGAAGCTAGTCTTGACGATCCAGTGACAGATGACAGATTTCCAAGGGCACGATCGATCTAGACGGAATGTTGCCGGCAAACACAAGGCTCCGTGCCATCCCTATCCACTGTGCTAGTTTAACGATGCGACAGCGACGGTCTGCGGCGATGCTTACCCTATCCTGTCTGTCCTTCTTCCAGAAGGCTTCCCGTTTCGGCTCGGGGCCGCGCCGCCTTTCCGGGGCCGCGCCGATCGCCGATCTCCGGGTGCGCTGCATCCACCAGGCCACCACTCACCACCCAGCCATGTGACGTGCCTGCCTGGAAAGTGCGCTCGCGCGTAGCCTTTCGGCGAATGCCGTACCCCTCACCCTACCACCCCGTCTGCCTCTGTCCCTTTCGAGCTTCGACGCCGTTTCCCGCGCCTGGCGCCTGGCGCCGTCGCCCGCCGGCACGCGCACGCCAGCCGCTTGGAAAGCGTACGGCGTACGAGCCTTCCTCGCGCGCCCGGGCACGGCCACGCACGTGCCCGTGCGGGTTGTGCTGTGCTGCCACTTGCCTCTAGATTGCTTTGCTCGCCGGCGTGAATTCGTCACCCGGCCACCCCGTATGATTATTACCGTGGCCGTCTGCGAGTTGATTCCCGAGCGTTTTTTTTTCCTTTTTTTTTTGAGCAAAGGTTTCCAAGCGTTATGATTGTTTGCTCCGGATTGCGGGCCAAATCTGTCTTCTGTTGCAAATCATCTAGACGGAATTTCCATGTTCCATTTAAGACTGCTTGACACCTTGTCAATTGTCGTAGACTTTTTTTAGTATGTCAATTGTATGTAGTAGACTTGTACTCTTCAATGTAAGTACATATTTCGTCGGTCCCGTCTATAAGAAGTACTTTGACATGACACATACGGTCTCCTAAATTAGTTTTTATACAATTAATTCACTTTGTATTATACCATTTTATTTTATGATTATGAACTTATAGCTATATACAAATCTAATATCAACAAATTTGTATCGCAATAGTACACATTGATTGCCAAATTATTGGGCAAATATTATAAAAAGTTTAACTCTTGATGTAGGCGAAATGCCTTAAGGGGGAGTAAGGTAGAAAGCATTTTATCAACTTGTCCCACATACTCCCTCTGTCCCAATATGTGTGTCGCCCGACCACACAACTCGATTACCAAGACTGCGAATAAAAGACTCTGTACCCCTATGCATAATAATATTTGGGCCTTTGTACATATTTGGATTGACATGCATTAAAGCGGCGTTGTGAAGCACAAGTGATCAAATCACAACAACTTTTTTGCATTAAATAAAGAATTTACATCCACTTGCGGTGGCGAGGGAAGTATAAGAATAGACAAGTGCGGTGCATGCAGTAGGTATATGGTCTAGTCGCTCGTAGGGGACGACACACAATCACCGAGACAAGGCACTTTGTACCCCGGCGACACACAATCGGGACAGAGGGAGTATTTTCTTTCGTGCCATTGCTAATTAGTAATTGGCACTATTGTTCTCACCTTAGAGTAAAGACGATATTAAACTAAATGGTAGAGCTTCATACACTCCAACTTTGTTATAATCCACTATAGCGATGTAATAGTACTAGGGGACACAAGGCACTCTTCTTCTTTTAGACTCGATGCAAAGACAAATTTGTAATAAACACGAATTCGTAATAGTGCCAGGCAAAGACTCACTATGGCGGTGTATGCACGCTTTCTTTAAGCAAAAATTGCCTTATTTTTAACTACATACATAAAAATAAAAACTTGATAAAATTTAATCTAAGGATCCGAACATTCTGATTGTTATAATCCAAAATTCTAATTCTAAGTGGCCTCATATATAATCTAGATTATAATGATCTAGCTATGATCCAAACAACATGCATGAAGCTTCTTTCAAATGGCAAGACCATTTTTAATAGTATTTTAGTGGTTGTGGTGTGTTTTGTCGAATTAGTGGCAGTAGCAATATCGCACGTTTGAAATGTTGCAAAACATTTTTTTACCTACAATGCATAAAATAGAAATTTGCTAAAAGAGGTCCGGATCTCAGGTACCTTTTCCATCCTCACACTCACACCCTAGTCACCTTCACAGAAAACCCGTATTCACCGTTGGACCGTGCACGTACAACAGAAACACCACGCAAGGTCTCAGCGAACTGTGACACAAAGAAAACGAGGCGGAAAACCATGGGCACTCCGAGGTCTGAGCTCTGCGGTCGCGCGGCATGACCGACCGACCGCGGTGAAGATTCCAAGAACGTGCGGCATGCGTCCCTCCACAAAAGCGCTCTCGCCTCGCGTCTCGGCGTCCCTGGACCTCGCCATGCGCTTGGTTACCAGAGAGCAAGCGGGCGCACAAATTAAAAACGTGCTCGATCATGCGACTTGCCCCGCCTATTTTGATGCTTCCGGCTCTCCGCATTTAGCCATGGCGCCAGCGTCGTCGATCAACCGATGGACTCCTCGCATCCTCCGGCGGTCGCCGACGACTCGCCGGACGACCAGATAGCTGCGGCTGCGCGGCCGCTGGAGCGAGGGCCGTACTCAACTTTTTCTCTAGTTAATTGGAGGGGCTGCGACGAGCGCCAAGCAGCTGATCGACGACGACGACGACGCGTACATGGCTGGGAAATCGTCGATCGATCGGCCGGCGCACCCATTATTAATTGCGGCTTCCTTCCGTTCCAAACAAGTAATTCGTGTTCTTTGATGTCTCATCGTCGTCGTTCTAAACTCTCGTGTGCATGGATCATAATATCCACAGGAAATTTGATGGGCCGGCGCGGCAGGTCGTCGCGCGCTAATAATCTAACAATGCTGGCATCGCCTGGCTTGTGTATCTCAATGATGCCATCCTCCTACGCCTACCGCTCCTGCTGTCTTGTCTGTTGCTAGCTTCCGGTTCCCGGTATGTTCCTTGGCAACGACTTAATTATATACGTAGAAAGAATATATAAGGAAAATCTGAACTTTTAAATTGTGTTATGTTATGCCCAAACTAATGTTTCGTGAATGCTATATCTCATAGCTGCATTTTAAGGACCGTAATACATATTGGTTTTTCCAAAGGTTTGGGGATCAATAATGCCGCTGATGCAACCAATAGTATCTGGGGGCAAAGCCAGGAACATTAGTGATACACTAGTGGCACAAATACCATTTCTCTTAGTAGCTTCGAGCTATCATTCGAAAGAAAAGGCACAGCTTAATTAGGGTTCTTAATTTTGATCAGTTGCGTCCTTCCTCGTATTGGATGTATATCTTTATATGTGCCTACTATAAATACTCCAAAGACCATAATAAAGTTCAACTATATGGCATTGTTGCAATGTGCCTACTATATAACAATCTCTTTTATTGTGTGGTAATTAGATGTGGCAGCCGTATTTGGATAATCCAAAGTTCAACTGGACTCTAGTTTCTTTGGATGCACTAAGATATGATTTGTTTGGATTTGGATTTGGACGTCGTCCATGATTATTTGATTCAACACAAATCCAAAATTTGTTGGACATTAACTCAAAAAGTCCAGTGTTCATTGGATTTACATAGATTTCATTACTTGAGAAGTAGACCAATATTTAATATATAATTTTAAGTTTGTGATGTGAAGCCTATGTAGTATATATATAGTCTAGTCATGTCTTTTTGCAAAAAGTAACAAGCAATAATACTGAGACCTCACATAAATTCTAGTTAATTTCGCTAATAAGGTACGAGCATAAGGCCCGACTTTTGATGTGAAGCCCACTTAGGTTTGAACAAAGTAGTGGGGAATTTTATTGTCAATTTCAAAATATATAAATTTCACTATTTTTTTAAGGTACGAATGTGATGTTTTAATTTTACAATCCAGTTTTGCCATGTGTTCCACTTAATACACATAACGGTTGAAGTGCACAAAGCATAGCTCATGGTTTTGCGTGCCGTGTTAAGATGCAATCTCAATGATGCCAAATGAGGGACAATCATCCATTAAACGGTGCAAGTGATGCCAAATGGTTTTGCTCCTCGAGCATGACCCCTTGATACGTGTTACAACAGAAGATGGTCATGCTCGATGGGTTGCGCGGTCGTGTTGAATTGATGATGGGATCCATGTCACTTCTCAAGCGATCGACATCACACACGTTACCCCAACTTAATTTTACGTCATCATCAATATCCACGGCCTATTTTTGGTTGGTACACTCCATAGCACAGAAATAGACCAAACCTAAGGATGGTAATAGCCCCTCAATTGGAAAGGAAATATCATCCATGGTCCCAGGCCCCACTTGTCAGGCGGTGCGGGCGCGTCGCGCCGTCGCCTATTGCTGGACATCCATCCACTGCCCTCTCTGCCCAGTGACGACGCGGGTGGCCGCTCGCTCCCCTCGCGCAGCCGCACACCGCCCGGAGAAAAGGTTCCACCGTCTATCTCACCCCGACCGGAACCCCTAAATTCCCCAACCCTCCCTTTCCCCTTCCTCCTCCCGTCCACCGCACCACCACCACCACCACCACCCCGGCTCCACCCCGTGCAGGCAAATCCGCTGGCGGCAGCAAGAGAGGGCGAGGAGGGAAACAGATCGGGTGGCGGCAATCGGTCTCCGGTAGCCGGTTCGGCTGGAACGATGGGCGGCGAGGCCGAGGGCGGGGAGCGGCGGCTGGGTCGGGTGCTCAGCTTTGGGATCCCGGACACGGCGCTGGGGCTCGTGATGGGGTACGTGGAGGACCCCTGGGACCGCGACGCCATCTCGCTGGTGTGCCGCCACTGGTGCCGCGTCGATGCGCTCAGCCGCAAGCACGTCACCGTCGCCATGGCCTACTCCACCACGCCCGAGCGCCTGTTCCGCCGCTTCCCGTGCCTCGAGTCGCTCAAGCTCAAAGCCAAGCCCCGCGCGGCCATGTTCAACCTCATCAACGACGACTGGGGCGGGTCCGCGTCGCCGTGGATCCAACAGCTCTCGGCCACCTTCCACTTCCTCAAGAAGCTCCACCTGCGCAGGATGATACTAACCAACGACGATATCAGCACCCTCGTCCGCGCAAAGGCGCACATGCTCGTCGCGCTCAAGCTCGACCGCTGCTCTGGCTTCTCCACGTCTTCCATCGCACTCGTCGCTCGCTCCTGCAGGTAAAATCCTTTCTCTCCTTCTGCAATTATGTCTAATGTGTGCTTTGTTTATGGTTCTCCTCAAAAAGTACGGAAGTAATTTAAGGTTTAGTTAGGTCATGGATTTATTTGGGGAGGTTTCCTGAAGGGGATGGGTGGGTAATGTTCTTTCACGTCCAAAGGAAAGGGAAACGGTTCATTTAATGTGTTCCTTGTTTATGATTTGAAACATTAAAACAAATATGAATCACTGCTAGATAAATTCTAGCTTTGCAGCAGGAATTAGGAAATGATGAACTTTTAATTCCATTTGTTATGTTATGGCTTTCTATATTTCACATGTTTGCTAGGTGAAGCCTAAGTGTGATAGAAATAGACCATGTTATCAGGGCTGTAGATTTTATTAGGAGAACCTATATTCTAGATTTGGGCTCTGCATTTACCCTGCCATGTCTCTTGTCATGTGCAGGAAACTGGAAACACTTTTCCTGGAAGAAAGCACGATTGATGAGAAAGAAAATGATGAATGGATCCGTGAGCTTGCTACGAGCAATTCTGTTCTTGAGACACTGAATTTCTTTCTGACAGATCTCAGGGCATCCCCAGAGTATCTTACCCTCCTTGTGCGCAACTGTCAGAGGCTGAAAACCCTCAAGATTAGTGAATGTTTCATGCCTGATCTGGTTACTTTGTTCGAACTGCACAAACATTACAAGAGTTTGCTGGTGGTTCCTTTGAAGAACAGGGTCAACCTGTGGCAAATAGAAATTATGAGAACTACTATTTTCCTCCTTCACTGCACCATTTGAGTTTGCTCTACATGGGAACAAATGAGATGCAGATACTGTTTCCATATGCTGCTGCACTTAAGAAGTTAGACCTTCAGTTTACATTCCTTTCTACAGAGGAACACTGTCAGATAGTTCAGCGCTGCCCCAATCTGGAAATCTTAGAGGTATTTTGGAACATTCATGTAGATGCATTTATCTTTTCTGTTTTATAAGTTGCAAACTTTTGATGTTCTTTTTTTTTCTGTTGGGAAAAAACAGGTGAGGGATGTCATAGGGGATCGTGGCCTACAAGTTGTTGCACAAACCTGCAAGAAATTGCAGAGGCTCAGAGTAGAGAGAGGAGATGATGATCAAGGAGGTCTTGAGGATCAAGAAGGTAGGATTTCACAGGTTGGGTTGATGGCTATAGCCCAAGGCTGCCCTGAGTTGACATACTGGGCAATACATGTATCGGACATTACAAATGCAGCTTTAGAGGCGGTTGGTACATGCAGCAAAAATCTTAATGATTTCCGCCTTGTCCTTCTTGATAGAGAAGCACATATAACTGAGTTGCCACTGGACAATGGGGTTCGTGCTTTGCTTAGAGGTTGCACCAAACTCCGGAGGTTTGCATTTTATGTGAGACCTGGGGCTCTATCTGATGTTGGTCTTGGCTATGTTGGAGAATTTAGCAAGAGCATTCGTTATATGTTGCTTGGTAATGCTGGTGAATCTGATAATGGAATTATACAATTATCAAAAGGCTGCCCAAGCTTGCAAAAAACTGGAGCTGAGGGGTTGTTTGTTTAGTGAGCGTGCTTTAGCTATGGCTGCACTAGAGCTTAAGTCACTGAGGTATCTGTGGGTGCAAGGATTCAGGCCATCTCCAAATAATAATGGAGATGATCTTATGGCAATGGTACGCCCCTTCTGGAACATTGAGTATATTGTTCCAGGCAAAGATGAACCTTTCCCAGAGCATAAGAAACAGATTCTGGCATACTACTCCCTTGCTGGAACGAGGACAGATTGTCCTCCATCGGTAAAACCTTACCCTTACCCGACAATGTAGATACTTGCTTTTTGCCAGACTGGATCTCATGGTACTAAGTTCCATTGCTCCCATTATTGTGAAGTCAATGGTTCCTGTTCTACCAATTGATGAAGACATGCAGACGTTCTGTTGCACAGAACCCCAAAGCTAAGCTTTAAGCAGGACAGCCAGCTCTGAACTGAGGCATAGCTGAGAACAATCATGAATACCTGATGGCAGCACAGATCAGCTTGCCCTAGCTGTCCAGTATGGACATGTAAACTTGACCATTTTGAATAGTTTTGGAGAAACAATTTTGTAATAATTTAGCCCTGTGTAGTGTACATTATTGATTTTTATTTTCTTAAGCTATATGCTGTTGCATTGCTTTATTGAACAATTGTATCAGTTAGTTAATCTACAGTCTGACTTGCTGTGATCTGATGAACAATGTTTATATCACACACAATATGGATTTTCCTCACTGCCCGAGTCTGGCATACAGTTCTTATTGGTTTTATCTGATGGCTGGTGAGTCGTAAGGGACCATGTTGCTCCACGTCTGATCTGGAAATCTTGGAATTATGCATCTATCAGGGTCATGTCATATGAAATGTTTCAGGGGAGAGACGCCATCATACTCATTTTGGTGGAACTGCATGGTCTTAGTGGGGCTGTTCACCTGATCTATTTCTTCTTTCCTATAGTCGCAGTAGATTCCTCAAAAGTAACTCTAGGACACAAGAGTCCTTTGCTCTAGCAGATTACCAAAACCTCATCCTCGTTTAGGAGGGAGATGATCTTCTAAAAATATATATATATAGATAGGAGATGTAACAGGCAGCTGTTACATTTTCTATATAGGGGATGTAACAGGCAGCTGTTACATTTTCAAGACACCTGAGCCTCGGTAAATTGAGCATTCTCGGATGCAAGTTCTATGTCAATATCGAACTCTCCCGATCCAAAAATTCAATGAATGATTAACTGATTAGGTCAGTTTTTGTGGACCTGCACAATGAAGAGGACCCGGGCAGTATTTTGATCTGATGTGGATGGTATACGCTTTGACAACTGTGATAATTGACAGTGACCCTAGTAGACGTGAAAATAGACAAGCTCCGCCACTGATTTGTCCATGTCGACCCATGGAACAATATCGACCACCACTAGACAATCCCTGACAGCATGGCCCGGAGCCGGGGATCGTTGGACCGCAGATCAGCTTGCCTCCTTGCCCTTGATTCTTTGTCTTGCCCGTTGCAACACCCGGCTTGCTGTTGCTGCACACCTGCCCCAGTGCCCCCCTATGCGATCAGGAACCTAACAATCAACCACCTCACCTGCACTTTTACTAGGGAATTACGGTTTCACCTGACCTGCTGCACAATGACGTCCTATCTCTACTTGAAGAAACTTCCTTTGATGGTGAGTGGCTAAGGATCAACGGCATGTTCTGTGGCCCCTGAACTCCATCGTCATTCTAGGGGCGTGGATACATGGGTGGCTGGAATAGGCGTCTGTTCAATGTATGGTCACCAGATTTGCACGATGCTCTTTTACTAGCCAAGAAAGAAATATTGAGCATGGCAGGGGCCAGGGGATTTCTTTTGAGGATGGTTAGATGTCTTAAGGTTGAGGTCGCGTTATTCTCTCTCCCAAAGACACGAATGCAAATTCTCAAAACAACGACTGTAACGGGTTTTTTTTTTGTTGTTTTTTTGGAAAGGGTGGTTCTCATTGCATTTCTAATGACAGTTTGTAAACGACAATTACATTTGCGCAATTCGGGATGTCACACATCAAGTGATCCTCCCCTTCCACGCTACCCACACCTAAAGCAGCTAGGACATGAGCTGCCTTGTTACAAGTTCTTGGTACATGAACACACTCAAAGTTAACAAAACTTGTAGATACTATAAACTTCAGTTCTTCAATCAGACCTCCGGCCATCGACAGGTCAATCTCACTAGATGATAGAGCTTGTTTCACTTTCAAAGCATCTGTTTCCAGGATCAGTCGACCAATCCCCAGGTTGCAAGCCATCTGGATACCCTGCAGACAAGCGATTACCTCGGCCTGGAAGGCATTCAGTAATAAGTGATTCACTCGTCCCCATCCACTCTGCACCACATCTCCATCACAATCTCTGATCAGGAAGCCCCACCCACCACATCTTTCCCCTGGAATAAATGAAGCATCACAGTTGATCTTCAGGAATCCCTCTAGTGGTTTGGTCCAGCGCTCGACCCTTCTGAATTGTGACCGTGGCTGTGGTTCGGCATCACCTTCCATCTCTCCAACATAATATTATGATAGCTCTCGCTATTATTTCAGCTGGGCGCCTTCGTCACTCCTCTCGGACAATATTCCTTTCAGTCCAAAGAAACCACAGCGTAATGAACATAACCTGCTGCCGTTCCTTTCTCTCTTTCATTATTTGATCAATCACATCCATGGCTGTACTCGGATCGCTCAGCCTTTCACATTCCTTCTCAAGTTTCAGTTCTCTCCAAACTTGCTTGGCCAACTTGCATTTCAGGAAAAGATGGCCACCATCTTCATTCAGTCTGTTACATACTGGACGTTTCGTGTCGATCTCCATACCTCTTCTTGCCAAGTTGCACTTCAGCGGGTGGCTATTGTGGGCAAATCGCCAAATGAAGTGTTTCACCTTATTTGGGCATTTCATTTTCCATATATTCTCCCAAAGTGGATCAGCCATGATTCTACTGCCACTCCGTGCACTTCCAAAGTGGATCAGCCATGATTCTACTGCCACTCCGCGCACTCCCTTCATTCTTCCTCTCGGCACACCTTGTAGGCACTCTTGACACTACATAAACCATGTTCATCGTAATGCCAAGCAAGAAGATTTTCCCTCCCTCCATGCACCGACATATGAATTCTTACTTTCTCCATCCCAAATTGTAATTTGTTTGATTTTTTTTACCACTCATCTTATTTAAAAATTTATGCAAAATATCACTTCTTTTGCCATGGCTTTATTAATAAAAGTTCTTTAAGAATGACTTAAATTTGACTATATTTACACAATTTTTTAAATAAGGCGAGTGGTCAAACCTAGAGCAAAAAAGTCAAACAACTTACAATTTGAAATTTGAAATTCGGGATGGAGGAAGTACCATTATTATCTCTTCTTCATTCAAGACTTCAATATAATGATATTCATCTCTATTGCATGACCCCACATATCCGCTAGATTTAGTAACTAATAACTAAATCCAAGAAAGAACCAACAATAGCAATATAGCATCAGAAATGTATCATTCTCATACAAAATGAACATAATAATTTATATAGTACAATGCACACATCCATTCTGTTCTCAAGTTCACAATAACCAGAGTAATAATGACCTTGAAAATACATCAGTTCTGACAAATACGGATACAGGTCATATCTTATAATAACAACTTAGGACGATACACCTCTCAGATCAAGCTGAGCGCTCCCTAGAAACAGACCTGGAGTACGAACTGCGGCTATGAGCGTAGCTTTCCCTTGAATGACGCCTCTTGCCAGAATATCTGCTACGGGAGGGTTCCCTCCTTTTCTTAGGACTAGGAGAGGGGCTCGTGGACCTCTCCGATTCTGGAGAATGGCTGCGAGAGTAGCTTGGTGATAAACTGCGGGAATAGCTCCGCCCTCTGGCCATTGGAGAAACACTAGGTGACTTGGAGACAGATCTATACCGGCGCCGGCTGTAGTATGGTGAAACAGAAGGTGACCTCCGTCTTCTGTAGTGGTATGGAGACCTTGAACGATACCGGCTTCTATAGTAAGGTGAGCGTGATCGACGCCGATAGTAGGGGGAATATGATTCATGCCTGCCATCGGGAGAGTATGATCGCCTTCTGTCATACGGAGAGTATGACCGGCCTCTACCATGAGGAGAATAAGACAGTTCACGATCTGGTGAGTAGCGGGAACTGTAACGGTCCCTCCGATCAGGCGAGTAGCGGGAACTGTAACGGTCCCTTCTAACAGGTGAGTAGCTTGGGGAGTGCCTCCATCCTGATGTTATCATGTAACAAAAAATGTCAATAACGGTTATATCTAGAGAAATTTTCAGTGCTTAGAGCAACTCCAAGAGACTATATTCTTCCTAATTGTTAGGAATAGAGATTTTGATGTGAAAAAAAACTCTCCAAGAAGTCCTTTATTGGTTATCCAAAGTTAGCTATCTTCTAATCGGGATTTCTCACTAACCAAATATAGAGAGAACGAGAATGGCTCTATAAAGAGCGAGAGTGGAAAGGTATAAAAAGCGATTTTATGCAAATAGCTCTCCAAATGATATTTAGAGAGCGAGATTTAGAAAGACTCTTGGAGATGCTCTTATATTTCTCTGGGAGGAAATGGGGCTAAGACATCCAATAATTATAGGTGATTACTTCATGAAAACACTTACCGCGTGAGGAGTATTTTGTGCCAAGATACTTCCCAGGTGTTGGGGTTCTACCTCGTCTTCTCTTTGCCTGTGTAATAGGGGACCAGATAAGAAAGTGTATTTGATACCAAAAGCAAGAGAGAAATTATCTACAGTCTGAATAAACACATTTAAGAAAAATAACAATATACAATGTAGGGCATACAACCCTTTTGCTGAGGTGGCATGGTTTGGTGTTAGGTTGTATCAGTTTGTTGCAGAGCAGCTACCAACATCTACCCTGTTGCTGTCAACAAAATCTTCAATGGACAGGAGAACACTAAAATGTTCAGTGTAGAGTACTAAACAATGATCAAAATATCATTCAGTAGCGAAGTTAAATAAGTTCAGATGTTCCTAATCTTATGACTTTACCTTCTCAACTGTTATGACCCGACCTTCCAACACTGAACGGTCCAGATATTTGATGCAGCGATCTGCCTCTTTAACAGTAGCCATGGTAACAAAACCAAACCCCCGTGATTCCCTTGTCCAAGGATCATGCACAACACTTGCATCAATCACCTATAGCACAATCAACAAGCCAAGCGAATTGTTCAACAATTATATGGGAATTTCTCAGAAATGACACTTTAAAGTTGCAGATAGTTTCTGTGAAGGTCACCTCTCCCTCAGTGGAAAAGTGCTTCTCCAGATCTCGATCCGTTACACGAGCTGACAAACCAGTCACATACAGGTTGTTCCCAGGGTTTTCAGCATCGCTTGAGTCCACACTCCTAGATAAAATATATGAATATCAAATACCATATATCAAATACTCCTCAGGTTACAAGCAACATAGATGATAGATGTTTGATGCCTATATTATAAACATATGACATTGGCAGAAACACATTAACTGGCCCAAGGATAAAGGGCGTACCTAGAGCGACTTCTGTACCTTGAATAGCTGCTTCTTGAGTAAGGGGAGCGAGATCCATACCTTTCACTTGGGGAAAAAAAAAACTATCACAACACCGAGCAAGATCATTTGAAGATAAATAAAAACAAGGCTCAAGGTTTAGTTAGTAGACTGTTTCGAGTTTTAAAATAGTGCCTACCTTGATCCTCTTGAGTAAGACATCTGCAAGACAAAGAGATGAATATATTAACACCTGCAATGAGCATTCAAACATATAGCCTAATAGATGATGTCTTTGTGAATAAATATATCTAAAATAAAACTGAATGAACTGCTGAAACACGCTGTAACTTGCACAAGCAAGTGAACAGCTTACAGAAAAGAATCCAAATTTGCCAATTTATTACAGAACTTGCATAATATATTAACACATATATTTCTAATCAAATAATCTTATCCTGATGCTAGCTGATTTGTCACGAGTAAACTGATAAGCAATGAATTACCATCCCATTTTCCCACATAACTTCCGTCCACAAAGTGCACCATACATTGTGACCCTAACATCCAGAGTTTGTTCATTGTGACCGTTAAATATTCAAATTTTTATATAATTTAGGAAATAAATAAATCATTACTAAAATATCTATAATGATAAAATAAGTCATATCAAAATGGATGGTCAATATAAAAAATTGAATAAGACTAAAACATGATGTCTTAAGTACAATGATGAGTTATTTGTGAACAAAGGGTTTTTAGTTTTTATTTTCGTTTTAAGATAAAGTTTATTTGTGTGACAATTCCCTTCAATACTGAATAGTCCAATTGTTAGGAATATTAATAATGACTGATGTGGCCGATTAAACACCTTTCCTAAAATCTATAACCAGTGCTCAAATTTCTTCCATCATCTCATAAATCTAGTATGTCTTCAACCTCAATCGAACGTCAAAATGAGATCGACAGATCTCCAACCCTAATTCTATTGATACCTCATGGATAAGCCAATAATTTTCACTCGTAATGGCATCATCACAATTATAGGATGGCAGACCACGGTCTAATGTCGTAAACCTCCGTTCAAATGTTCCTAAACAAACACATCACGAGTAAAATTTCCAGCGGCGTTTGAAACTATCGGATCAGGCATGAGCTACCTAACCAACAGAAAGAAAAACCCCGAAAATTAGAGAATTTTTCCTCGTCCTCACAAACTCACGCCGCGCGACTATCAAACTAATAGCCTGATAGATTGACAGAACGCGAAAGAAAATCGGGGGCGGTACCTTTCGTGGCCTCGACGATTCTTCCCCGGTGAGCGGCCGCCTCGTCTCGAAACTTCTCTTGCGTCTCCAGTCGGTCACGGCACTGCCTAGGCCTTTACTTTCTGTTGGCCTGAGTGCGCCTGGGAATAAATGGAAGTTGGGATGGGGGCCAGGTGGGTGCTTGGGGAAGGTTCTGGATCGGGGCGGACGCGAAACTCTTCTCAAATCCGGTTGAATCGGGCGCAAACACTCGCGAACCACACGCACCACGGATTTTTTTAAATTTTTGCCCTTTTTCAAAACAAAATTCAGATGTATCCTAGTTTGAAACATTTTACACCGATATCCCTTTTGTCGCGCCAAATGCGTCGGCGTGACATTTACACATGTCGCGCCCGATGCATGCGGCAGCGGCGACGTGCGTCTCTTGCATCGTGGTGGTGGCGTTGACCGCCGGCGGCTGGCGTGGCGGCGGTGGGTCCCACCGCGTCGCGCTTGTGCGTGTGTGGTGCGACCGGGGTATCGCGCGATGCGTCGGGCGCTGACGGGCCCGTTAGGGTTTGGTCCGGCCTAAGAGAAAGCGTGGAATCCCACCACGTCGCGCCGGATTAGGCTGGGCGACAAGACGCGATGGTATAAATGCTTTCGATCCCGCCTACTTTTTGTCCCCCTGCTCTCATCTCACATTCCTACGAGCTGCAATGAAGGGGACCGAGCATGTGAGTGTTTTGGATGGTTCTTCCCTTTTTTTTTGCCCTCCAAATGCTTCCAATTGCCTAGTTTTTTGCTCTTTCTCTTTGCTTATGTTGGTAACTCATCTTATTGTGTCATCTTGCTTGCTAATTTCATCTTTAGTTTGGGAAATTGTGCACTTTAAACCTAACTCTAAATCACTTCATGTTAATGACATTTTAGTAATGCTTTGTTATTATGTGGGATGGATTCGGTTGTGTAATGAATATTTGTTCATGGATGTGGGTAATTGTCCCCTCAAAACCCAAACCCTAATTCATATAATTGTTCATGGCAAATTGTAAAACATGTTTGCTAATACATTGTGTATTGAAGATGTGTTGATGTTTATTGTTTGCATAGGGTTTGAATATTTATTCATGTTTTATTGTTTTATTGTTTTGCATAGGGTTGTAATTGTGCTCAAAACCCCCAAACCCTAATTAGTTTCATTGTTCATGGCAAATAGGAAATTTTTCTTTGTGATGTTTACTTATTCTTGTGGCAATTAGATGTGGTAAAATTTCTTTGTTAACAATGATATGCTTAGATGTAATTGTCCTCTCAAATCCCAAACCCTAATTCAACTATTTGTTCATGGCAAATTGGAACTCATGTTTGCTACTACGTAGATTACTTCATGGTGAAATGAAGGCGTTTACATGTTTTTGGTTTTGCTTAGGTTTTTGAATAATTGCATAGGACTTGAATATTTATGCATGTTTTATTGTTCAATTATGATTCGTTTCCATGTATGGAGATGATTTTTTATGAATGATCATGTATTAGTTGTAGGATTGATGATGCAACTATGGTTAATGTTGACATTATGTTGTTTCCTTATGACCCTTGGAAGAGCGTTCCATATTCTCGGTTTGTTCGGTGGGTGCCTCCGCCACCGAACCCACCTGACATGACGGAGCGGAGAAGGCTGCGGCTGCACTCCACCGCCTAGAGAATCCTCCTACATGCAATCGTGGCAAGACAGGCCGTCCTCAAGCTCCAAGCAAGCCGAAGATGTTCACTCCATTCTACCGTTGTGGTCAGCGGGATTATGTAAGTGGTCTTTCGAGTCGGGTTATTTATGATCTTGTTTGTGTTGTACCGACTATAACTTGGAACTATGACATTTCGAGAAAGGTTTTTCCGGCATGTGACTTTGAGGAGTACAACTATGGGCCGAAAGCTCTATGGCCTAGCAAGTCTTTTTTGTAGAAGAATGTTGGAACGGCAACATTGCATGGCCATGCCTTAGTCTGTAGGATCGGAAGTGCCGGTCTACATAAAGGCTCGGCAAGGAGTTGTCCCCTCCGAGTTAGGGATTGGCTACTATTGTGGCAACGCTTATGGAGGGCGAATGAGTTCTTTGTGAGTGTCTTGAACTTGTAATGTAGATGTGTCCCTTTAGTTGTTTTTTCTCGATGTTTGATTGTGTTTCCCTTAGCCCGGATCGACTTGCAAGTGGGAGGATTTTGAGGGTCGTGGAGATGTACTTGAGAGCCTGCGACACCAATTCAATTCCCCCTCATGAGAAGAGAAGGAGGTCTTTGCTACGATTAAAACTGCGAGAGAAGGACACGGGGCGGAGGGTGGTGTTGAATCGCCCGATTGGCATACATGGAACATGCTTCCCGGCGACTACAAAGATGCTACTTGGAAGAGAGTTGAGCCCATACAACTACGACTATGACGATGAGCTGGTAAAGTTTTGGCGGAAAAAAACAAGGCACGCCACGACGCTATCGGTGCTCTTGAAGGCGTGTACGGGGAGAAGATGTTGGAACGAGTGCTTTGTGAGTATTAAGCTGACATCCTTCTTTCTTTTGAGCTAAATTGGCATACCACAACGTTCATTTGTGGTTTCAATTTGACATCCTTCTTTTTCCGTAGTTCCCTCACCACCACGTGAGGACGAAGGAAGGCTAACGAGGACGAGGACAAGGCTAACGAGGGGCGAAAGCAACGCATTGGCGGCGAGGACAAGGAGAAAGGTATCGACGATGATCATTGGTAGTGCTTTCCGGGACGTAAAGAACACCACCGACGATGAGGACAAGAGGATTGGTGTCTTCTATTTGTGTCACCTATGTGAACTTATGAGTAGGTGACAACTTTTGTTTGAACTAGCTGGTGGATGATGCATGGAGCTTTTAGTCGTACACTAGCCATGTAGTGGATGATGCATGGTGATGTTTGCAACACTTTTGTTCGATCCATGAAGTGCATGGTGCATGGACCCTATAATTGTAGTTGAACCACTTGTGTAACTTATTGGCATGGTGATGTTGTCATTTCAATCCTTGTACTTCGTGTTTGTTCATGAAACTCAACAACAAACAACATTTCTTACTCCAAAATAATAAAAGACCAACACCGTACATAATTGTTGATTAAACGGTCGACAACTAGATAGGCACTTCATTTTTGAAACATGGTTCAATACAACACCTAGAGATACAACTACTAGATAGGCACTTCATTTTTGATACATGGTTCAATACAACAACTAGAGATACAACAACTAGAGTAACAAATGAACGTTGCACTTCACAAATCGTCGTCCGTGCCCCAATCATCCGGATACTCGTCGTCCGTGCCCCAATCCTCCGGATCTTCATCGGCCGTGTCCCAGTCCTCCGGATATTCGTAGCCTGGAGTCGCATGCGGTAGCCTGAAATGTAGCCATCATATGGTTTGTCTTCGTCCCGTGTCCGAATCCTCCGTTGCATATTCGTCGCTTTGGCTATCGAAAGAGCACGAAACATAGGCCTCATACTCTTTGTTGTACGTTGCATCAACCTCATCTGCTAGCCGATGCCTCCTCCCGAAGTGGTCCTCGTTGCACGTTGCATGAACCTCATCTTCTAGCTTCGATGCCTCCTCCCAGAAGTGGTCCTCGCTGCCCTCATGCAAATGTGCCAAGTCGGCACAATGTCATACGGGCGGGGAGACACAACGGGAACAAAGTCGAGGGCATGTAGTATCCGATTAAAGGCGGTTTTAACACGGGGGCACGGCGCCCGGTTGCCGCCTTTGCACCGGTGTCCTCGGGGGCGCCGAGGCACCGTTGGAGCATTGTCGGCCTCCACATTAGGCACCGGCGAGTGCGGTGTCCTCACGCGCGTGAGCTGGCTGTTGGGCTTCTTGTTGGGCTTTCAAGTCGGCCTCGGCTAAGGCTATGAGCTCTTCCAACCGTGATGTGTCGCCGTCACCCTCAACATTTTCACTCTGCATCGAGCCTTGGCCCACTCGGCCTTGGCACGGCGGGCATGCTCCGGCTTCCTCTCCCTCTCATCCCTCGGCGGCGGCTATCCTCTGTCCTCTTCCTCCTCTTGGCGCCTTCTCATCGGCCGCTTGCTTCATATTCTCCTCGGACCTCCGTTGAAACCATGCCCTAAACTCCTTGTGGCCTTCCAAGAATTTCTTGTGTTCCTCACGATCTCAAGGTCGATCCATTGCATAAAATCACGCAGTGGCGGTGGGGTCTGGAACACAATCAATTGTCAGGAAGCTAATATATACTCATGAAACAAAGGAACCAAAACGAATATACGCACCATGAAACTACGGCGTTGTTTCGGGCCTGGCTCCCATTTATAATTGGCACACATCCAATACTTCCGCATGTAGGTTTTCTCATCATCTTCATCCGATTCAACTTTGCATGGATCACCACATCAATGGGTTGGGCACCGGTTCACCCGGTGGGAGAGGCTTATGGACATAGGGATCCGGCAGCCTCAAGTACGGATTGAAGGCCTCCTTTTTACCACGCCTCGGCATGCTTTGGTCGTTGCGAATGGAAGCGACAACTGTAGCTACGAAACAATCGAGCGAAAGCAGATGACCAACACATTGAGCGAAATGTAAGCAAGCATAACAAAATTCAAAGGAACGATTATTTGCAATTGTAAGAAATCACACCATCTTCATTTGCATTTATACGCCATCACAACATCCTACATTTTAATAACTCACACCATCCGCATTTGTAACCACGTGCCAGACTAAATATACTAATGGCATACTAATTAATAATATAATCACATATCATGCACAATATAAACCATGTGTCATGCTATATTGACCACAATAAATCTTTACTAGGAAAGGAAAGAAGAAAAAGTAAATCCGAATCACTTACATAATTGACAAGACAAGGAAGGAGATGCCGCCTTGGTGGGGAGGAGGTTTGGGGCGGTGGGGGGGAGGAGGAGGAGGTGTTGGGAGGAAGAGAGGGGTTGGGGGTGTGGGGGATGGAGGATGGGGGAGTTTGGGGGGCTTGGGGGGCTTTGGAGTGGGTTGGGGGCGGTTCCCCGAGGGTGTTGGCGGCGGAACTAAACCTAGGGTAGAGGAGGAAGAAGAATGACTGCGGAGGAGGAAGAAGGTCTGTTTATGTAGTCCACGTCGGCGCCGAGTAATAGGCGCGACGAAGCGCCTTACCTCTGCAAATTCTACAAGGTCACTACCTTCTTGGCCCCCCCCTGTATGCTCCAAATTCATTTGAAAGGTGGAGGCTAGTCAGCGTGATGCAGTGTACGGAGCAAGGTTAAAACTTGAATGCGGCGAAAGGTTGAAGGAAATGAACATGAATGCTTCAGGTGTAGTTAACGAGAGGGGCTCTCTCGGGCTCGCCGGCCTCCCCTTTGTTACCCCCCTCACATAGGGGTCTTTTTGGTCGCTCTCTCCATAGGAGGCTGGAGTCACCGAGACGGGCTCGTGGAGACGCACTCTAGTCACCCGGTGCAGGTACAGCAGGTAGGCATGGAACTCTCTGGCCACCGAACGAGGTGAAAGGTCCTAGATGGCTAGAGGGGGGGTGAATAGCCTATAAAATTTTCTACAAACTCAACTCAACAAACCGATTAGTATAAAACACGGCGTAAAGCGGTTTGCACTAGCTCTAGTGGTCTTGCAAGCCTTCTAGTGACAAGACTAAATATGTTATGATCTCTAAGTCACACAAGGTCTATGTCACTACTCTAACTAGTGAACAAACCTAATATGGTCCTTATGCTAGCAAGAACAACTACACAAGGCAAGGCTAGCTCTCTACTCAAGGTAAACTAGGAAGGTAAATACAAGAGTGAGAGCTATATACCAACACGTAGAGGATGTCAACCAATCACCGGGAAGTAGATGAACAATCAATCACACGAAGGTGATGATCCACACGTCGAGACAATGAACAAGTCGATTTGTTCACCCGGAGTACGCTTGTACACCGACAAGTTACTCTCCGGTTATGCCGACCAACACAAGGATGGTGTTTGAGCTAGGCGGTGCCCTTGCTAGCCTCAACACACCACTCAACAAGTGTGATACCCAAAGCACGAGCAATGTATTCCTTGCACTTTGTCTTCCCGACGAGGAGTGCGTAATCCTCTCACAAATCAAACCCGAGGTGGCCAAGAACAATCACCTTGTCTTGCCAACGCCTCCACCAATCCACCAAGCCGGCTAGGAGCGGTGTCTCCAAGAGAAACGAAAAATCCACCGTCTCACAACGATCCCCAAGTGCCTCAAGATGCAAGAACTCGATGCAATGCACTAGGATCAACTCTTCTCTCAAGAATGAAGCTCAAATCAAGAATGAGAGAGGAGGGAGGCTTGCTTGCTTGCTCAAGAGTGTTAGGAATGATTCAAATGTCCAAGAGAGTGAGCAAGTGGCAGCCAAGGTGGTATATATAGGCCACACCACGAAATGTGGTGGAAAGGGTGGAAAACACACTTTCGCGGCCTGACCGGACCCTGACTGACCGGACTCACCAGTGAGTCCGGTCCGGTGGGTCCTGGCCTGTCCGACAAAGCGAACCGACCCCCTGACCCCCTGCCGTGCGTCCGGTCGGCGCATCCGATCGATCGCGTCCTGGTCAACACCGGATGCTTTCGGTCGATGCGTCCGGTCACCCGTCGACGCCAACCACGGCAACATGCTCTACGCGCCAGACGCGCCCCACCGGGCGTCCCGGTCAAATTGCGTCGCGTCCGGTCACGCTTCCGGCCGGTCGCGTCCGATCACGCCCGAGGCTGCGAAAATCCGTCATTTCGTCGTCGTTCCTTCGCCTTTGCTCCAAACCGACTTCCGCCACTTATTTCTTGTTGCCGACACGCGTCGAAGAACACCTCGACACCAAGTGTTAGCATTTTCAAACCATTTTCGACAAGGGCCGGAGTTAGCACTTTAGGTTAGAATGCATGCATATGAATCTTGAACCTAAAGGCACGTGAGGATCGATATGTGCGAAAGTTTTCCCCTCTTTATAGTACGGCTTAACGATCCTATAATCACCCACACTCTCTATAGTGTCTTGGGTGTGAAATTAAAAGCCCTATGATTATACCTTTGCCTTGGGACCCTTGATCTCCAACCCTCCACCGAGTTGCATGCTTGATCATCTTTTGGATCACCTTGATCCATCCTCCATGATCACAAGCACCAACTCCGGCCGACCAATCTCCAATCATGTCAAACACTTCGCATTGAGAGATTAGTTCTTAGGTGTCACTAATTAGCCAAAACCAAACAAGAGATCTTCCACGAGGCCCACTATCGGGCCACACTCTCTCGGCGTTCATCCACTGCCGCACATAATCCGCATGGATGGTTGTTGACACAAGTATCGTATAAATTTATTAATCAAATAAACATAAGAAAGGGGTAAAAATAATAATACCAACTTAGAATAGGGTGTCACTAACATATTTCCACGAGTTTTGGTGAAGTTATGATTTGCGGGGACTAAACGAGGGAAAACACCGAATTCACGAGCCATACAACTACGCGACGTAATGCAATCCAACTCCGAGAAAGGCTCTAGAAGGCTCCGGACTAATCCCGACGTGATCAAGACTTAACACCCGGAAATTAGGAGTCCGGAAGGTCCGAGAAGTCACGACGCACGACGACGGGACCCGGCGGGCCCGCTTTGGGCGATCGGCCCAATAATAGGGCCGATCGGGCTGCCACCTCCGCCATATCGGCCCCGCTTAGGAAGCTTCCTCCACCGCCTCCAAGATGCAATCAAAACCGGGTTGTTTGATGTCGGTTCGATCCGAGGGCGTCGGTAGAAGCACGGGATGGATTAAGATCAAACACCTGGATTAGTACCGCGACGCTGCTTGAAGGCCGAAGGGATAAGAGAAGACCCATATATATAGACCCCTAGACCCCCTCATCTAATCATCAATCATCGATAAGATCAATTTCGAGATCATCTCATACATCGATGGAGGCACGGCGCTGGAGAATTAGATTAGACAAATATAATGTAATAGAATAGATCTAGTAGAGAGTTAGGGAGAGGAGGGCTGCGCTCGGTTACGGAGAAGTCTTCGGCTTACGGTATATCTTTGTATCTCAACTCTATTAGACTTTATGCTTTAATATATTTATCTTCTCTAGTTACTTTTATGCCTTTCATTTATTGATTAGAATATAGTTGTTATATAATTGCATGGGATCTTCGCTCGTATTGAGTGCTCTGGTTATTCATGATGATTAGAGTAGTAATTAATAGTGTGGACATGGTGTCTAGACTAGAGGTTACCTTAGATTGCGCCCAATCCCACGGTTAGTTGTGGTAGCCCGGGGGGTGATGACCTGTCGGTCTTTGTATTCCACCACGTTCGGGTTGGTGATTCGTAGAGCTTTTGGCGGCCTTCCCCGATCACCTTTTCCCGGTCTTTTTTTGAGGATCGGGGCGATACCGTTGCTCAAGTGTTCTTATATAATCGCTATACCCTTTTCATGCCTTAGTTACTCAAGAACCAAAGTACTAGAGAAGTATTCGTGAACCTAGATCTCTCCCGTTGTCCTCTCGACCTAGTTATCTATTCTATATTATAATATTCTCCCGGTTAAGTGCTATTAATTATTAATCATATCATATACATTATTTACCCTCACTTTAGTTTAGTTGATATAATAAGTTAGTAGATACATGATGGTAATTTATCATAGTCTTTACCATTGCTTCCCCGTGGAAAATATAAATAACGATACTGGAATACTCCCTGGGTAAAAGCTACAATGGTATATTTATTACGTAAACTTGAAACCCTTTATATTCTTTTTGCACTTAATAAATACCAACAAGCTTTTTGGCGCCGTCTGCGGGAAGCATTCGCGTAAAGATTCTCGATAATGATCTTGATATCCGCTAATTTAGTGTATCAATTAGCTTTAGTAGGATTACCCTTGTTACGTTGAGTGTGGAATAGACAGGGACATTTGATGCCGCCGCGACCTTCCTAAGCAAGCTTCCACAAGGAGAAACCGAGGTGTTTGAACATCAAGATCCATCAACACTTTGGAGCCCTGCCATCTCTTAGGTACATTTATATATATTATTCTAACCATGTGTAGATTGAAGAAAAGGTCGCCGTCACAAGAATTCAATGCACATCTCAAGTGACGAAAGTAGAAGGCGCACAACTCACAAACTCTATTAGTGAGTCATGGTAAGTATGATCAAAGGTGAGAAAGTCTTGCTCATGAACTTTAATTTATGAGTAGTTATCTTTTTCAATTGTTGCATTGCATTGCATGTTTACTTTGAATAATCCATGCATTCACTCCACTTAGTTTATGTTTTTTTTCATCGTAGATCCATTGCATGTTTAATTCCTTGCATTCACCCATCATGTCGTTTTGCATATAAAAATAATAAATAAATAAAAATATTATCCTCACCATGATCATGCTCTTTAATCTCTGTTTAAGTGAATCTCTATAGTGCTTTCATGCTATCTTTGTTTGCTCATGCATGCTTTGGTTTGGAAGTATTCGACATACTTCCATTGGCTTTTAAACGTAAGCGTGGTGCTTAGATTATATCGCTTTCCTTAGTTAAATTAGACATGGAGTCTAGTTTAATTATTGAACTAATAATTGCTTGTGTAGACATTGGCTATTGTTGGACTAACCCCTACGAAAAAAAAATTCTCAAATCCAATTCGGGTAAGTCAAGAGATCAACTCACGGATGAAGCAAGGCATATGATGAAGTCCAACACCTTAGTGCAAAAGAAGATCCTGGATCGTTCCTCATGGAAGAAAGATCTCGTAAGTATCACATCATTTATTTTGTCTTTTGCTAAAAGTTACCTTTGCCTTGAGCCATGCTAAAGTGCAGCCATAAAAAAATAAATAATAATAATAAATTGCTTGACAACAATATCTCTGTGCTAAAGTAATCAATGAACCATCTTTTTGTTAGCATAGATGAGGTTATAACAACCTTTGGACAACAACCCGTTCTTCAATTAGTTGCAATCCTTCGGTATATCGCCCAATAATATTTTGCGAGAAAGAATCATCGGTGTGCACGCTTCATTGTTTAGCATGAACCTACCACACCACCACACGTCTACCTCACTTTTACATCTTTAGAAGACCTGTCAAGATCCATCTTGGGGGAGTGCAACCCCATTATCCTGGTAAGTATTCTTATATTTTATCTTATTACTAGTGTGGTATGTCTGCGTTTTGTTAAAAAGATATAAAAAAGATGCATAACTATAGAAAATCAAATAAAAAGTTTAGCTTATATATATAGTGTGATCTTTAAATTAAGCTAAAGATAAATAAGTAGGGAGTGTGTTTAGAGTTGCTTGCTAGAATAAAATGAACATTGAAGATGATCTCTATGCATGGATATGATGAATTGTTTTTGCATTTGCATCCTTACGCAAAAAAAAAAAAAAAAATTTGTGGACACATGAAGGTCCACGCTTTCTCGAAAAAAATCCAAAAAAGATGTGAACACATGAAGGCTCACAACATAATCCTAGAATTTGTTCCTTCGGGTATGTGCGAATTAATATTTACAGGGAGAACAATTAAGGAAGAACCCGAAGACGAGCAAATTCCAAGGACAAACAAAAGACTACTACAAGATCAAGCTTGGGGGTGAGCACCCCGTTTACCCCGATAAGTATCACTATCTTATGTCTTAAATATTAGCTAGTTATATATTTGCTTAGAGTTAATGAGTCTTAAATAAAAGTCTTAGTGTTAAGAGTCTAATAAATGCTAGATCTTTGCTAGATTGCTTTCTTCCTTTTTAATTATGATCTTGTTGATATATGCTAAGGAAATGATGAATAGTTGCTCATGTTAATTCCTCTTAAAAGTACTTATACTTTGGACTTAGATTCTCCCAAAGCTTTAAATGCTTAATTTGCTCTAAAAACCCAATACCTGTGGGAAGCACATGCTTAATCCGAGTCTTAGCGTTGAAGGATAAAGAATACATGAAAAGTTGAGCTCTTGTTTATCATATTCCTAGAGATACTTGATTCCCCGGTTTTTATCTTTAAAAATTACAAAATATTACATGATGAGTTCCTTAGCTATGACCCTTAAGAGTTTATCTTTCGCATCAAGATCATCCCACTCCACCAAATACGCCGCTTCTAACCCTAAGTACGCTTCCCCCCATAATCCATCGTAGTTAGCCATAATTAAAAATAAACTCTTGTAATCTTTGGATATGTCTCTCTCGGTGTTTTTATGCCAAATAGAGGCTTGGCTGCATTCGAAAAAAAAAAGAAAGAGAAAAGAAAAATAAATATTTTAGAGAGAAAAAGTGAGACGAGAGAGGGAGAGTAACGGACAAAAAAGTCATACTAGGCGAGAAGGGCCTACCTCCCTAATAATAAAATAATATTTAGAGATGAATAATGGACACGTGTCCGAGGATGAGTAGGGCCCACATCTCTAAGGAGAGAAAAAAATGGACACAAGTCCGGGCAAAGCCCACCTCTCCAAGAATGGACAGGCCGTGTCCTAGCAATTTCTAGAAAGAGAGATATAGTCCAAGGTGCTTGAGAAGAAAAATGCTAGAAAAAAGGCTAAGGGCTATTTACTACCTTTCATCCTCATCCACTTCACCACTATCATCCCACTATGTATGTCCTACCACATGTGTAACTCCACTACCACCATCCACTTAAGAGGGTCATACGTAGGATCTCTCGAAGTTTCTTTTGAAAAATATTGCAAAACCCGGGATGATAGTTGATCAAAGAACTTGAGACATGGTACTTGACTTGATTATTACGTCTTTTAATTGCTTATGATTCGTGAAAAAGGCTACGCCCCATGGTAAACAGTGTATGAGAGAGCAATGCGTTAAGTGGAGAATTTATTTCGATAAACACAAGTACTTCGAGGGTATGAAAGCGTAGTAGCAACTCCCGATCCTACTATAGCATATAGCTTTGCTAGGGGACTAGCAAAGGGTAAGCTTGGGGAGTTTGTTGACACCGTTATCGTATAAATTTATTAATCAAATAAACATAAGAAAGGGGTAAAAATAATAATACCAACTTAGAATAGGGTGTCACTAACATATTTCCACGAGTTTTTGGTGAAGTTATGATTTGCGGGGACTAAACAGGGAAAACACGGAATTCACGAGCCATACAACTACGCGACGTAATGCAATCCAACTCCGAGAAAGGCTCTAGAAGGCTCCGCACTAATCCCGACGTGATCAAGACTTAACACCCGAAATTAGGAGTCCGAGGAAGGTCCGAGAAGTCACGACGCACGACGGGACCCGGCGGGCCCGCTTTGGGCCGATCGGCCCAATAATAGGGCCGACCGGGCCGACCACCTCCGCCATATCGGCCCCGCTTCCCAAGCTTCCTCCACCGCCTCCAAGATGCAATCAAAACCGGTTGTTTGATGTCGGTTCGATCCGAGGGCGTCGGTAGAAGCACGGGATGGATTAAGATCAAACACCGGATTAGTACCGCGCGACGCTCGGGCCGAAGCGAAGGGATAAGAGAAGACCCATATATATAGACCCCTAGACCCCCTCATCTAATCATCAATCATCCGATAAGATCAATTTCGAGATCATCTCATACATCGATGGAGGCACGACGCCCGGAGAATTAGATTAGACAAATATAATGTAATAGAATAGATCTAGTAGAGAGTTAGGGAGGGGCGGAGCTGCGCTCGGTTCTGGAGAAGTCTTCGCCGCTACCGGTATATCTTTGTATCTCAACTCTATTAGACTTTATGCTTTAATATATTTATCTTCTCTAGTTACTTTTATGCCTTTCATTTATTGATTAGAATATAGTTGTTATATAATTGCATGGGATCTTCGCCGTATTGAGTGCTCACGGTTATTCATGATGATTAGAGTAGTAATTAATAGTGTGGACATGGTGTCTAGACTAGAGGTTACCTTAGATTGCGCCCAATCCCACGGTTAGTTGTGGTAGCCCTGGGGGTGACAAAACTGTCGGTCTTTGTATTCCACCACGTTCGGGTTGGTGATTCGTAGAGCTTTTTGGCGGCCTTCCCCGATCACCTTTTCCCGTCTTTTTCGAGGATCGGGGCGGTACCGTTGTTCGAGTGTTCTTATATAATCGCTATACCCTTTTCATGCCTTAGTTACTCAAGAACCAAAGTACTAGAGAAGTATTCGAGAAACCTAGATCTCTCCCGTTGTCCTCTCGACCTAGTTATCTATTCTATATTATAATATTCTCCCTGGTTAAGTGCTATTAATTATTAATCATATCATATACATTATTTACCCCCTCACTTTAGTTTAGTTGATATAATAAGTTAGTAGATACATGATGGTAATTTGTCATAGTCTTTACCATTGCTTCCCTCGTGGAAAATATAAATAACGATACTGGAATACTCCTGTAAAAGCTACAATGGTATATTTATTCTTAAACGCTTTGAACCCTTTATATTCTTTTTGCACTTAATAAATACCAACAATGGTGAGCTAGTTGTTGCCGCCACCAAACCGTCTCGCATCGAAACACCTTGAAACATTGATTGTTAGTTTTGACTACACAATTAAAAATACGAGAACGAAGGAACCGAAATCTGAACCGACTTACTCGTGTAAAGCATCCGAACCGAAATCCGTGATAGGGTAATCCCCGCTTCCTCCCGAATCGCTTCATGACCCTCCTCGAATGTGGTGCTCCACAACGTAGTACAGATCATGGGGGCATTGCATCTCCAAATGACTTGTCATCATCACTCCTGGGGTGTGACATTCAAGTCCTCAGACTTGTTGACGCTCATATGGAGTCGACTCCACCGAAAATTGAGACATTTAGACAAGTCCAACGATCGCTTTTAAAGTAGATCGCAATATGTAAAACAATATGACTCACCCGACCGTAGGTCAACAAGTCCAAGTCGTTGGAGTACCTCACTGCACTCATCTCCGACTAAGCCCTTGACCATCTTGTTTTTCGTGCCACAAATACAAAGAATCGGGGCCCGATACTCGTCATATGGCCATGCCCGCAAAAAAAGCGAAGACACGTATAAGAACATGAATATTACATAGGGCAACTAAGATGAGAACATGAATATTAAGACATGTATGAGTTACGTGACAGAACCGCCCGCCTGTAGTCCCTTCCAGGTGGGTATGCGCTCCCAAATCCGGATCCGTAGGGAGGTACACGCAGCCACCCAAGTTTGAGGACTTTTTGACCCTCCTACGGGCCTCACACAGCACAGCCGATATAGCCATGCGAGCGTCGCAGAGCCCCAACAGAGCGAGCGATGTCCTCCCCGATCTGGCTGTAAGATTGGGAGCACCATCCAGACAAGGTGTTCCCGTAGCGTCGGGTAAAAGGAAAAGACCGATCAAAAGCCACAACCACACCTTAGCATGCCTCTCCACCACTTCCTGGCGGCGCGGCGGGGCAAGTATTGAAGTGCCGCTTCGCCCAATTGGGACGACACACACCAAGTCTTGTGCTCCCTATTTCCCTCCGGAGGTGCGGCCCGGTAAAGTCCGGTGGAACTGGAACACCAACTCCTTCCAGTTCCACAGGTCGATGGCACTTTTACCTGGTGGACCGTGCACTTTTAGGTCCAATATGTAGCTCACATCTTCCGGGGTGACCGTCATCTCTCCACACGGCGGTGGAAGGAATGCGCCTCCTGACGCCATCCGTCCACGAAGGTAGTCACCCGGCCCCATCCCATCTCCTGGAGCCACCGCCACAATGGCTCGAGCAAGGCCCGTGAAGCCCGCTCTAGCCTGGTAAAGGGGGCGTACTGTGACGTAACCCCCTAATTATCGGGCCCACACGCACTGCCTTTGTCCCAAAGACCTCGACAACCGTGCGGATGCACCCAATAACTTAAGAAGCTCGTCGGGTGTCATCGGAAACCCCGATTACACCACTCTCATACCGGGATCAACAAAGGAGTAGCTACAACATTACAACATTTGTTATAAAAATACGCATCGAGTGCGGAAGAATAATAACATTAATTTTATAAAATTGTGAGTAAGTTACATTTAAAAGAACTTAACTTAATTAATTTGCGGAAGCTGAGTAGACTAGAAGACAACCAAATCATGTCGAGCCCACCGACATAACCTTGGTTAACAAAGACGAGTCAACACCTCGCAACAACAAGGGTTAACAAACCCCGAGTACACAATGTACTCCGCAAGACTTACCCGACAAAAAGAAAAGACTCCAAGGATATCTTGACTTAAGGGAAGTAGAGCTAGAAAAGGAGAGTTTGCGTAAAAGCTTACTACAAGTGGATCCTTACTTTCAATCTTTTTAGCATCAATTTTGTTGAAGCTTAATTAAGCTAGATTTGCACCTGTTCTATCTCAAACACTTTTTAAGCAACACATCTCAACTTATCTCGCATCTCTTTTCCCTTTCAAAACCATAAGTAACCGTGTTTCTTCAATTACTACGATGAAAGGGCGTAAGAACGGGTCTCCATATCCGTGAAAGCAACGGCGATTCATGAACCGATTATACCCGGTACCGGGGATCCCTAACCACACGACATATGTAGCACTTAAGCTTGCATATATCAACCCTCACTCAGTTCGTCCAAAAACGGATCGGGTCCATCGCCACCCGAGAGCACAAGACTCCACCTCCCTACCCCGTCCCTAATGACGGTTTGACCAAAGAGGATGGGTACATGCTACTCCCGCCATCTCTCCACTCCCCAAAGGCGGTTGTCCGTTCCGATTTGGCACACCCCCCCGAGATCGCTTACCGGCATGTGGCGATTAGGGTCGACCGACTGGGGTGACAACCAGGCGGCCGTGCCTTTACCGTAAGGCCTCAGCGTATTTGCGCTCAAAAGTCCCGAACTTAACAATCCAAACAACGGACGGTCCTTATACGACCAACACGGACAAGCACGACTAGGTATCCCGCCGGCTTTCAACCTACGCCCGTCCGATCTCAAATTCATCACTACTATATTTATTTTCATGAACCACCATCGTGGTGTTCTCTTTTTTTCCAAAGCCGGGAGGAACAAAGATAAAACCTATATCTCGCGAATGATGAAACCATCACCTCGACTTCTACCGGTCTAGGCATTACTAAGCATAAGATATCGACCTACACATACTAGTGGGATAAACTCGAAAAACTGTAGATCAAGGTAATCATGCAAAGAACGGTATCAACCAACTCCTACTAACTTAATGCACATTACACTAGACTTAAGGTGATTAAAGTATTTATAAAACAGAGAAAGGGTTTATGCTCCGGGCTTGCCTCATTGCAGTGGGAAAGTCGATTCGGTTGGATTGCCAACGCCATACTTGACACCGACACCTCCGGTGGATGCACCTTCTCCAAAACTTGGTCATCGTGGAACTACATCACTCACGTATACTATACGTAATGAATGATACTTTGTTTAATATGATGAAATAGTAATCATGATGCATTGATGATACATGAAATGATAAACATCTGAAAATAACTCTATTTCACGATAAAGTTACAACCCAACAAAACCAACTTGTTGAACTACTCAAGATATCATCACCATTGCCTAAGGAGTTCTCAAGGACCACTTAAATGTGGTATGATCCAAGATTCACAAGACAACCCAAAAGTCACACAAAAACCTAAGTCGTTATACACTAAACATCACATTTAACACTTAAATACATAAAGCATAAAATAACAAATACATAAACTTTGTCAAAATAATCCCAAACTTTTTGTACAACTAGATCATAGCATAAAAACAAAGACCAAATCAATTTTCATGATTTTTGGATAAATAGAATAATTATTAAAAATCAAGGAAGATGCATTTTTCAATTAAAATTTGTAATTTTAAAACATGCAAGAACTACTCAAAATCTAAGTTTCAAATTTTTCATGGGTAGATATACTCATAGGAAGGTTCTACAAAAATTTTCAGAATTTTTGAACAAGTGTTTGAATTTATATGAAAATAACAAAAAATGTATACTATTCAAACAAATACAAATTGATAAAACATTTATGAAAAAGGAAAACACCCTCGGGCTCAAAGTGGCCCGATCTTCGCATTTGGCCCCGCAACGTGTAAACAAAGCCGGCCCACAGAATGCAGAATATAGCCGGCCCAAAATCGGCTGTTAAAGCCCGGCTTGGCAACTTTGGCTGAATCGACCCCCTAACCTTTATAAAATTACAAACAAGTACAAAGAACTATTCACATGAGTCACGAACTTTACATATAGACCCCCATTATTCCTTCTATTCTCGTTTTCCCCCAGCGTCCCCGGGCCACACCCGAAAGCATAGCACCGCCACGCGGCCGGGCGAGGCCGGAGGTGGCCAATCCGGGCCTTTCTCGACGGCGAGGGTAGCAAAAGGTTCAGCACACTCAAATCCCTTTTCCCCCACTTAAACAACACTAGACGGGCTTCTAGCCGACGCGGCCACACGGCCAAGCAGCAAGACAACCACGCGGAGCTCGCCCGGCCAACGGGCGTTCCTGTGTCGCAAAGACGAAACGACTAACGTAAGAATCGAGCATGGACACAATCTCACCCCGAGCACGGTGCTTGCGCTGGCCGAGGCTAGAACGGGCGGTGGGTGGATCGGCTTGCAGCTGGCCAAAGCGCGGCGGTGTTCTCCGGCTGTTAACGACGTTCCGGCGGCTCCCGGAAAAAAAGCACGAAACGGCCGAGCCGCACATGACCACAGCATCGGGCGAAAAACCAAAAGGCAAGGTGGTTTCCGCGAGCTCACCGGGCGCTGAAAGAAGACAGCGGCAGGCGACTGGGCGGCGGCGCCCGGCCGACCGAGAAGAAAGGCGGCGCGGGTGATTTCTTGCAAAAGGGTCGCGCCGAGGTCGAGAAGCGTAAGGAGGTTGCGGAGGTGATATTGAAGTGGAACGGCGAGCGGTGAAGACCGGCGGCGCATCGCGGCGCGGTGACGATGGTTCCGGCGGGTGAGGTTTCGAAAACGAAGAAACGGCGGCGATGGCCGGCTTATATAAGCAATGGATGAGGTGGTGAGGTGGCGGAGGGCTTCACGAAACTCGCCACCGCTACAAGACGAAGACGCCGGAACCCGCGAGAACACCACGGCGGGCGTCGGCCGGGCACCGATGGACGTGGAGCGAGAGGTTTCCCCGTGGTGGTTACCGTAGCACCCAACCCTAACTTTCTGAATTTCATCAAATTCTCCTCAAATTTGAACTGAACTCGAAAAATTCCAAAAAGTGACT
This sequence comes from Hyparrhenia diplandra, assembly GCA_015847255.1. Lineage (NCBI taxonomy): Eukaryota > Viridiplantae > Streptophyta > Magnoliopsida > Poales > Poaceae > Hyparrhenia > Hyparrhenia diplandra. The sequence goes on along the minus strand of JADLZK010002759.1, from coordinate 16,897 downwards.
TAGCCTAATTTTTCAAGATCTACAATTTTCACAATTGGAAGATTTTCAAATTCGGCCTCTAAATAGGACTTTTTGAAAAAGCAGTTCCAAATTTTGAAATTTGAATTCAAAATTACTTTTAAAATCATGTAACAACTTGAAAAACTTTGTATATGACTTTTGTTCATCTCAACAAGATCTACAAACTCACTTTTGAAAGTTTTTGCAAATTTTGCTTAGATTTTGAAATATGGTTTTTAAATCAAAAGGGGACAAAACCCTAGATTTTGTATTTTCAAAATTACTCTAAATTTTTGAACTAAACTTTGAAAACTCAAAATACCAACTTTGTTCAACTTTGAAAACTCTACAAATTTGCTTTAATAACCATACCCAAATTCTTTATAAATTTTGAATAAAAGAAAAGGGGGTAAAAGAAAGAAAGGAATTTAGGGTTTTCGGAGTTCAATTCAAACTTGAATTTGATTCAAATTTCAGATTCCCAACCTATACTATCCAACCCTCACTCAACATCACACTTAGGATCAAAAACATAAAATAATCTTAATTTGTCCAATCCAAGACTTAATCGGTAAGTAACACCGGGGTGTTACAAATTTTCCCTCTATCGAGAATCTCGTCCCGAGATTCGAACGAGAACGAGAAGGGGAGAGAACGATTAACATACACAGATCTAAAAGCACACCTCAGAGAGAATACATGACTTTGAAAACTAAACTACTCGGATCTAGAACAACTCAGCTAGGAGCAGGGGACGAACAACTAAACGCCTAATCAAACGAAATCGATAAGCGAGGACAATGAAGGAACAACAGATAATGATTATCCGAACATGGCAAAAGACCAACAGATCCGAAAACAAAATCGTGAACACTGATCATTGCAAGCGCCAAGATGAAAATCATCCCGAGAACAAAAACTTCAACGAACGCCATATCGGGTAGCTCTATGTCCATTCGCTCCTTCCTTCCGGCTTGGTGGCTTTCCAATCTTCCTCACAACAAGATCCGTGGAGGGAAACAACTCACAAGCTCTACTCGACCGAGATGGGAAGGAAAGGGCGTGTAGAAGATTTTATAGCTTGGTGGGCGAGATAGGGCGCAACACGCCGGGAAGTAGGCCGAGTGGAAGAGCATCACCGGGCGGTGCCGACAAGATTGGCCATGGCACGCTTCTACATCGCGAACCAAGGTGGGGGGAGAGGAAGAGGATGAGAGAAGTGGATTCGCCGCAAGGAGGCGTGCGAGAAGCCGCTCTAAAAGGCGAGAAGGAGGGGGTCCCGACGGGACGAGGGCGAAGTCAAAACCGACACGAAAAGTGCAAAGGATAAAGGAGGGACGCATGCTGCGCGAAGACGGCGAGTGCGACACAACGCCGCAGCCCACGAGCGAGGCGAGCGCAAATGAGATCGCAACACGACGCAAGCGGGAGAGGGGCCAGGATGCTCACGGCGTTCAACAAACACGTGGCGGCAACAAGATGCCACAATAATCCTGACCTTCAGAAATGGTTAAACAGAGTCTCTTATCTACCACTTCTTGTAGTCCGTTAATGTTGATGTCGCGACTTGTTCTTCAAGGGTCACCTTTTCTTGAAACTTTCGGAAGAAACTCACAAAGCAACCGATCCGATATACGAGTCCTCTGATAGAATATAGATAACTAAGAAATGGTTAGTGTAGTTTTGTAATGGATCATGATTAAAAATCATTAATCATAACACCACGGCCAAAACCACAACCAAAGGAAGTTCCAAGGTGTGTAGTCAATATGAAGGTGATTTCAAGATCAAAGCCAAGGAGGTTTTAAAGATCAAAGAGAAATTGGGTGACATCAAGCTCCTCTCTTGAAGAAATGTCTAGGAGATCCAACAGAGACTTGACATGGTTCCACACGGCACAACATAAGCCGTGGCAAAGATTTACGATAACATCCTAGTTGAACTAGGGTTCAAACAAAGTACACTCAGGCTTAGCAAAGAAACACAAACAACAACCAACATTAACATCATTTTAAATAACATGTGAAACATCATATATGCATTACATGAATGCTATAAGCAACATATGCAATGCAATGATGCTTGCTAATGATGCAAAGAAGATGATCATGAATAACCGAATATGCGATCTTCCCCTTAACAAAAATCAAATTCGAATTTCAAGGTGACAAATCCCGTGGGACAAGTAATGGGAAAAGAAAATATGTCAAATATATATTGACTTATAAGAAACTTTGTAAAACAACAAAATTAATATCAAAATTACAATCAAGATCAAAAGATGATTGCAACCGATAAGGGATTTTCGAAAATTCCGGAGGAGTACGGATAGGAATTTCCAAAAGAGTTTGCAAAGAAAGTGAAAGCTCATTAATTGCGGATTATGGTGAATCATGACCATAGACCCCGACATAAGCGAGCGCCCCGCAAGAATTCCTTATGGTCGCGATCCATAGGAGACCCTGTGTTTCGACGCTTTTCACGGTCCCACGGATCATGGTTCCACTATAGGACACAACTATTGTAACTCTCAACCAACACATGTCAACTATCAATAGGAAGGATTGACATGTGCCGGAAATAGAAGAAAAGAATCAAAACTTCGGCACATGCATGAATTGAGAAATCAAGGAATAGTCTCGAGGCTTTTAAATAGAGTTGACATGACAAGGTGCAAGCTCCCAAAGATTAGGAACTTATGATGCAAAGATTATCAATTGAAGTCCATTAACCAAAAACTTGGTATAGGATGAAATTTAGGACAAACAACTATAAAGAAGAATAGTTGTCCGATTAAAAGGAGGAAGAATCAAAATTATATGGATGATATGATGCATGCTCGTCCCTATACGTCTTCACAACGTTAGTAGGACTCTGTCTTCATCATGTTAGCAGGATATAGGGCTTTACTTTATATACTATCTTCTCTCGCACCAACGAAATGTTGAAAAGCACTTAGCGGAACATTGCCGGTGAAGTTGACTCTCTAGTTGTTCTTCAAAAGATGACATGAAACTTCTTGAAATCTTTTACTTGACTCGTCGGAAAAATCTTCATGAAAGCTTCCAAAGAAACATAAGGAAAGAAAGAAGATTATTTTTAAGTTGTTACTTTCAAAAACTTTTAGATTACAAAATCATTTTGAAGTTTTCAAAAGTAATATTGTAGCCGGTCCTAAGTATGAGCTCGATACCATTCTCGTGACGTAACCCCTAATTATCGGGCCCACCGCACTGCCTTTGTCCCAAAGACCTCGACAACCGTGCGAATGCACCCAATAACTTAAGAAGCTTTCTGTCGGTGTCATCGGAAACCCCGATTACACCACTCTCATACCAGATCAACAAAGGAGTAGCTACAACATTACAACATTTGTTATAAAAAATACAGATCGAGTGCGGAAGAATAATAACATTAATTTTATAAAATTGTGAGTAAGTTACATTTAAAAGAACTTAACTTAATTAATTTGCGGAAGCCGAGTAGACTAGAAGACAACCAAATCATGTCGAGCCCACCGACATAACCTTGGTTAACAAAGACGAGTCAACACCGCAACAAGGGTTAACAAACCCCGAGTACACAATGTACTCCGCAAGACTTACCCGACAAAAAAGAAAAGACTCCAAGGATATGCCGACTTAAGGGAAGTAGAGCTAGAAAAGGAGAGTTTGCGTAAAAGCTTACTACAAGTGGATCCTTACTTTCAATCTTTTTAGCATCAATTTTGTTGAAGCTTAATTAAGCTAGATTTGCACCTGCTCTATCTCAAACACTTTTTAAGCAACACATCTCAACTTATCTCTGCATCTCTTTTCCCTTTCAAAACCATAAGTAACCGTGTTTCTTCAATTACTACGATGAAAGGGCGAAAAGAACGGGTCTCCATATCCGTGAAGCAACGGCGATTCATGAACCGATTATACCCAAATGGGGGATCCCTAACCACACGACATATGTAGCACTTAAGCTTGCATATATCAACCCTCACTCGGTTCGTCCAAAACGGGACTGGGTCCATCGCCACCGAAGCACAAGACTCCACCTCCCTACCCCGGCCCTAATGACAGCTTTGACCAAGAGGATGGGTACATGCTACTCCCGCCATCTCTCCACTCCCAAAGGCGCGGTTGTCCGTTTCCCGATTTGGCACACCCCGAGATCGCTTACCGGGCATGTGGCCCGGTTAGGGTCGACCGACCTGGGTGACAACCAGTACCGTGCCGTGCCTTTACCGTAAGGCCTCAGGCGTATTTCATGTTCAAAAAGTCCCGAACTTAACAATCCAAACAACGGACGGTCCTTATACGACCAACACGGGACAAGCACGGCTAGGTATCCCGCCGGCTTTCAACCTACGCCCGTCCGATCTCAAATTCATCACTACTATATTTATTTTCATGAACCACCATCGGGGTGTTCTTTTTTTTTTTCCAAAGCCGGAGGAACAAAGATAAAACCTATATCTCGCGAATGATGAAACCATCACTTTCGACTTCTACCGAAGTCTAGGCATTACTAAGCATAAGATATCGACCTACACATACTAGTGGGATAAACTCGAAAAACTGTAGATCAAGGTAATCATGCAAAGAACGGTATCAACCAACTCCTACTAACTTAATGCACATTACACTAGACTTAAGGTGATTAAAGTATTTATAAAAACGTAGAAGGGTTTATGCTCCCGGGCTTGCCTCAGACATTGTGGAAAGTCGATTCGAAGTTGGATTGCCAACGCCATACTTGACACCGACACCTCCGGTGGATGCACCTTCTCCAAAACTTGGTCATCGTGAACCACATCACTCACGTATACTATACGTAATGAATGATACTTTGTTTAATATGATGAAATAGTAATCATGATGCATTGATGATACATGAAATGATAAACATCGGAAAATAACTCTATTTCACGATAAAGTTACAACCCAACAAAACCAACTTGTTGAACTACTCAAGATATCATCACCATTGCCTAAGGAGTTCTCAAGGACCACTTAAATGTGGTATGATCCAAGATTCACAAGACAACCCAAAAGTCACACAAAAACCTAAGTCGTTATACACTAAACATCACATTTAACACTTAAATACATAAAGCATAAAATAACAAATACATAAACTTTGTCAAAATAATCCCAAACTTTTTGTACAGCTAGATCATAGCATAAAAACAAAGACTAAATCAATTTTCATGATTTTTGGATAAATAGAATAATTATTAAAAATCAAGGAAGATGCATTTTTCAATTAAAATTTGTAATTTTAAAACATGCAAGAACTACTCAAAATCTAAGTTTCAAATTTTTCATGGGTAGATATACTCATAGGAAGGTTCTACAAAAATTTTCAGAATTTTTGAACAAGTGTTTGAATTTATATGAAAATAACAAAAACATACTATTCAAAACAAATACAAATTGATAAAACATTTATGAAAAAGAAAACACCCTCGGGCTCAAAGTGGCCCGACATCGCATTTGGCCTCGGCACTGTGTAAACAGGCCGGCCCACAGAACAAGAATGCCGGGCCCAAATCGGCTTTGTTAAAAGCCCGGCTTGGCAACTTTACGTAACGACCCCTAACCTTTTATAAAATTACAAACAAGTACAAAGAACTATTCACATGAGTCACGAACTTTACATATAGACCCCTCGTTATTCCTTCTATTCTCGTTTTCCCAGTCCCCGGCCACACCCGAAAGCATAGCACCGCCACGGCGGCGCGGCGAGCGGCGGAGGTGGCCAACGGGCCTTTCCCTGCGGACGGCGAGGGTAGCAAAAGGTTCAAAGACACCTCACCGACCCTTTTCCCCCACTTAAACAACACTAGACGGGGCTTCTAGCTGACGCGGGCACGCTGCAAACACAACCACGCGGAGCTCGCCGGCGACCGGCGTTCCGGTGGCTGCAGCACGGGAAACGACTAACAGAAGAATCGAGCATGGACACAATCTCACCCTGAGCACGGTGCTCGCGCTGGCCGAGGCTAGAACAGGGCGGAGGTGGGTGGACGACGGTAACAGCGGCGGCGGCGGTGCTCTCCGGCGTTGGCAACGACGTTCCGGCGGCTCCTGCTGGAAAAGCACGAAACGGTCGAGCCGCACATGACCACAGCATCGAGGCGAAACCAAAAGGCAAGGTGGTTTTCCACGAAGCTCACCGGAGCAGCAAGACGCGGCAGGGCGACTGACTGCGGCGCCCGGCCGGACCGGAGAAGAAAGCGGCGCTGCGGCGATTTCGTAGCAAAAAGGGTCGCGGCCGAGGTCGAGGAGAAGCGTAAGGAGGTTGCGGAGGTGATATTGAAGTGGAACGGCGAGCGGTGAAGCACTGGCGGCGTATCGCGGCGGCGGGTGACGATGGTTCCGGCGGGTGAGGTTTCGGGAAAACGAAGAAACGACGACGATGGCCGGCTTATATAAGCAATGGATGAGGTGGTGAGGTGGCGGAGGGCTTCACGAACTCCCCGCCACAAGCCAAATAGCGCACGAAGACGCCGGAACCCGCGAGAACAGCCACGGGCGGCGTCGTAAGCAGCCCGCATGGACGTGAGCGTAGGTTTCCTGTGTGGTTACCGTAGCACCCAACCCTAACTTTCTGAATTTCATCAAATTCTCCTCAAATTTGAACTGAACTCGAAAAATTCCAAAAAGTGACTTAGCCTAATTTTTCAAGATCTACAATTTTCACAAATTGGAAGATTTTCAAATTCGGCCTCTAAATAGGACTTTTGAAAGCAGTTCCAAATTTTGAAATTTGAATTCAAAATTACTTTTTAAAATCATGTAACAACTTGAAAAACTTTGTATATGACTTTTGTTCATCTCAACAAGATCTACAAACTCACTTTTGAAAGTTTTTGCAAATTTTGCTTAGATTTTGAAATATGGTTTTTAAATCAAAAGGGGACAAAACCCTAGATTTTGTATTTTCAAAATTACTCTAAATTTTTGAACTAAACTTTGAAAACTCAAAATACCAACTTTGTTCAACTTTGAAAACTCTACAAATTTGCTTTAATAACCATACCCAAATTCTTTATAAATTTTGAATAAAAGAAAAGGGGGTAAAAGAAAGAAAGGAATTTAGGGTTTTCGAGTTCAATTCAAACTTGAATTTGATTCAAATTTCAGATTCCCAACCTATACTATCCAACCCTCACTCAACATCACACTTAGGATCAAAAAACATAAAATAATCTTAATTTGTCCAATCCAAGACTTAATCGGTAAGTAACACTGGGGTGTTACAAAGACCGCCATCCCAACGCAAAGTGGCTTGTGAGCTCGGGGACGCGGCGGCTTCAGTTCCTGAAACAAATGAAGGAATGTAACGATTACAGATGATAAACGATGACCACAATATTAATTTCCAAAAAATGAACATGGGAATTACTTGCCTTGCCCAAGTCCACCGCCAAGTGCGATCGGTGGTCCTTTTCATAGCGAAGGCTTACGAAAGGGGAGCCCAATCCTCCCGCGCCATCCCGAAAAAGGCCAAAAACACAAGATTAGAAAAAAAAAACATGAATTATAACAATTAAAATAACAATGCATTACGAAATTATTACAACAAGACGTGAAGAAATTATTACAACAAGGTTGAACAAACAACACCTATGTACCGAACACTATCATGAGTACCTGCGTTGTGACCGGGTCCTATGGCATTTAGAGCACCTGACCGAGCCATGGCCTCATCAAAGTCTCCATAACCATACATATCGAGCCCATAGCCATTGGATTCATACACATCGTGGCCATCGGCATTGAATCGCCCATGATGCCTTTAAGGCGTTTTCTCTTCCTTCTACCAACCTTTTGCTTTTCTTGATCCGGCCGGGGACATAATCCAATCCATAGTATGGAGGTCACTGTGAAGGATCTAGGTACGGCTCAAAGCTGGATTCCCACACTTTTAGGGTGTTTGATTTGAGATAGAATGGAGACATGAAAAACTGATCTTCATGGTCCAAACCCCTTAACTTACAAGCGGTGATGACGTGTGAGCAAGGCACATGAAGTAGCTACGGAATGCAACAAGAACACTCCGGTTTCTGGAGGTCCACCCTATAATTTTTGCCACCGTACTTCTCACCGCCCGGATTGGTTCCTCCCGCTGACATTATGTTGTACACTAGCCTTGAAGGTCTCAGAGGCATCACCAACCCGATTGGAACCTATGGCCTCTGCAATTTACAGGTGTCTCCTACCGGTCCGGGCCCATTTTTCTTTAGAAGCCTTGGCAATGTTTCAGCGTTTAACAAAGTATTCATTGCACTTCTTAAACGAGTACTCCACAATACCGGACACAAGTACTGCACGGATACCCTTAAACACTTTGTTAAACGATTCCGATGAATTCGTGGTCATCACGCCATACCTAAGGCCACCATCATCAAATGCGAGAGCCCACTTGTCCACATTACTCTCAATCGGCCCCGAAGCTAAGTCCTCGCAGAGTGTTTAGGACCTTGTTCAACTCTCGCAAGCTTCTCCTTAAACCTCTCCTTCGTGCGACAACAACACACCCACCTTCAACTTCGCACGACCTCCTTTTTCCTTTGTCGCCGCCAAATGTTGGCGGCAAAGTGCCGCATGCACCATCGATGCTCAAGAGGGGGAAGCCCATCTATCTCCTCTCTTGCGTACCATGAGCAATCCATTGTGCCGATCGATATCATGCAAATCCTACGGGACGCATTTAATGGATGACATGGATTCTAACAAGCTTCATGAACCAAGACCAGCTCAAAGTGTTCTCGCCTCGCCAAAGCAAACGCTAAAGGGACAAGCCGGGTTCTCCGGATCCACACCGACGCCATCATCGTAACACCTTTGTACTTCCCGTAAGAAAGGTTGCATCAACAAGCACTACGGGCCGACAATGCTTGAATGCCTCGGCTGACCGGGAAAACACCAAAACAATGCGTGCGGGAACATGTTTAGGCACGCCGTCCATGTCATCCACTATGCGGCCAAAGAACAGGATACCACCTAAGCCCCGGATTGTAGTGTTTCATGGCGTAAGGATCCTAGGAGCTTGGTTGTATGCCTCCTTCCAATCACCCACAACAGCTCTATAGCATGCCGCTTTGCTCGCCATGCCTTCATGTAGCTCACTCGATATCCGGTCCACCCCCATATGCTCTCGATCGGGAGGCAACAGATATATATCGCTATCGGCCTTAACAAGGCCGACAAGACGACGACTTCGGATAACGAGCCATGTTTTGTGCGTGCACCCCTTAGGCTTAGAAGACCGACACGTGTGAGGTTGCTTCACATTTCGAATCCTCCAAGTCTTGTTTGTCGCCTTCCTCGCCCAAACTCCCCAACCACATTTCTTCTTGCAAAGCAATCGTGTACCGCTTGTTAGGGTCGCAGTTGATCAACATAGTAGGGCCTATGATACCTAACGGCGGCGTCCGCAAGAAAGAACTTGAGATGATCCAATGTGTCAAAGACCATCCCCTTCTTAATCTCCATCTCCTCGCTCTCTGTCCCCTCATCGTCCAACAACGACAGACCGGTGTCACACACCGCTTCATCAACCATACTAATGTCCATGAAGTTGGGTACGGAGGGTACCTCAACATGGACCTCCCTCAACTAACTTAGCTCCACATCAGCGTACTCCATTCTAAATGACCCGTCAGGTGGATGCAATATCCCCCTATACTCATCGCTTTCATCCTCCGTACTAGGCTCCGACCTATACTGTCCCTCTATAACCTCCTCGAGCTACTTTCACTAAAAGTGAGCTCATCTCCGTACTCTCCATCGTCCCTCGATCCTACAAACATGTCGTCCATAGCACCAATCTCCTCCTCATCGCACTCTTCCATACCTACCATCACCGCATTATCATTGTCTCTAACAACAGGCCGCTTCCAACTTTTCCTCCCGAGTAAGGTGCTCTACGGGCTCCTCATCCACGTTCTCACCAAGCAGCACAACAACGAGGTTCATCACCTTCTCCACAACAACTTCCAAGCAACGAACACTACTACCCTTCACAACCTCCACAAAGTTCTTCCAATCATCTTCACATGGCAAAGGCATCGTGCATAGTGTGCTCGTTCCTTCCTACAGTCAAATCAACCAATCAAGCTAGACGGCCATCCATACTTGTCACGACAATGGCCGACCAAATCATCGGCTAGGAGGTCTACCAAAAAATGAACTTGTTCATGCATGTTCCCAAACTTGCCATCCCCTCTAACTTTGCCATCAATATAAAAGCGCACTAAACGGTCCATCTACAAATTATTCGGAAATAAAAGCTATAAGTAAAAACAACCATATTGCCAATATATATTAGATACAAACTCAACACCTCCATGCAACAAAGAAATTTATTCATGAAAAATCTAATCTAGGTGAAATCCACAAAGAAAAAACATATCCTAAAACGCTTCCACGTAGCACATTGCATCAATAAACGGTCCAATCACTTATAATTTCACATTGAAAAATAGAAATTATATCTTTCCCTACACCTCCATGCATGCATCAACGAACTACGCTCATGCAACTCGATTTCTAAGCCAAATCCACAGCAAATCGAATCCTAAACCGATTCTACGAACCACATTGTATCAATTAACGCTTCAAAGACGAACAAATTCATTCAAATCAAAAACTACCATGAACAAGGCATAAAATAGGAAATGTAGGGGGAAGAGAGGAGGGATTAGCACCTAATCGTGTTGGAGGACGGGTGGGAGGCCGGCCACCGATCCCCACCGGGCGGCGGCGCTTCCTCCGCCGCCGGCCCGCCGGCCGGGCGATAGAGGGCGGCCTCGCGGCCTCCTACGGCGCGGTCGGGGAGAGGGGCCGGTGGGCGGCGCTAGGCGGCCGGGCGGCGGCGTCGGAGGCGGGGAGGCCGGCGCGGAGTCCTCGGCGGGGAGAGGCCGGCGGCGGAGCTGGGGCGGCGGCAGCCCGGGCGGTTCGGGCGGGCTCGGGCGGAGATGTGCGAAAAGAAATGATTGAAGTCGGGCGGTGGAACCCTAGTTTAAGGTGTCGCGCTGAGCCGCCGGCGCGACAGGCCCCCACACGCTTTCGACGAGGCCCAAACAAACCCTAACGGGCCGGTCGTGCCGACACATCGGCACGACGACCCGCTGCGCCAGGTACATGCGGTGCGACTCGGTGGGACCCGCGGCCATCCTCGCCCCGCCTCCGGCCAACGAACGCCGCTTACATGGCATAGCACGTCGCGCCCATGCATCGGCAGCGACGACGTGTAAACATCCCGCCGACGCATTTGGCGCGACAAAAAGGGATACCGGTGTAATATGTTTCAAACTAGGGATACATTTGAAATTTGTTTTAAAAAAAAGGGCAAAATTTTAAAAAATCCACGCACCATGCGCACATGGCGCGGTTTCGCCATAGTTTTGTTTTGGGTTACAATTTTCACTTATTCGAAACATACCATTGCAATTCGTGATATAGGAAGCTTACCATTGCAACTTTTTCTCTTCTGAAATATGCCATGATTTGGCATACTTGGACCCACCAGCAGGCCCACGTGGCATACAACCTTAAAATGGCCTTATCCGGTCCCTAGACCTAAACGCCGTGACCGCGCCGTCTATCCCACGCGGTTCCCGTCTGCTCCACGCGCTTCATGCTTTTCTCTTTGCCGGGCGGTTGCGCTACGCACACTAACCCCTAGCTCATGCCGGCCGCCGCTAAAGCCGCGCCAAGCCGCCGCCCGCCTGCACGCGGCTCGCGCCGCCAAGCGTTCAAGCGCCGCGCCGGCCAAGGCAGCAGGCCGCGCCGCCGCTGACATTTCTTAGCGCAATCAAAGGAAATGTATAAAACCCATCCCCGATAACAGCGCCAGAAATGCGCTCACGACATTCCCAAGTAAAACCACCATGTCGGGTGATCCGAAAGGGATTGTCAATGGGATAGATCTTGCCATCTTAGATATTTTATCCGCAAGCGCCGCGAATCTATCATTGTAGCATTTCACCCTCTTAAGTATTCAGGGTATCGTTATTTATATTTTTCCAAAGGAAGGCATGTGATTAATAAGCTAGCATGGCATCCGAATAGAGGAACATGTGTTTGCTTAGACCAAATTGTTCATAACAGGGGTAAGCAATAATGGTTTATGGATAGTGTGACACACACTTAAGAATCCACCAAAGAAAAAGGATAAAGAAAATAGATAAAGGATAAATAAATAATCTAATGGAGTAATTCTAATGTATCTAGTCATGGCCATACAAATGAATAGTTAGGATCATATGCAAACCGATTTAATCATGGTTAGGTCTAGGATAACAGAGACTCCCGGATACCATACGGCCCGATAGGAAGCATTTACGAACTCCTACAAAGACACACGAACGTGGGGAGATTTTAAGGACGGTCAAGGCTTGTCACGACCAAACCGCCTACCCCTCAACCGTGGCGTGCACTCATATCCGCAGGTGTCGTAATACCCGGGCACCATGCCCGCATATTAGAGCACTACTCTTGTCCCCCAGATCCCCACTCGCCGAATGGACGGACTAGAACAAGAGCAAACCCGAAGGAACAACGAACCGTCATCCCACCTCTAATCAAGTTAGGCATATGATGATCGATGATGAACTGAGATGAACATGTCAAGATTATGATATGTAAACTATATGCTAGTTCATATACCAACACAAGAACATGAACAAGACTATACTCTAGTTCATAAGTTAGGCCAAGAACATAGATATAAGACTTGTAAATAGAAGAATGCTCCATAGAGAAGATGTATTACCAAAGCACTTTCTTCTAGGAGACAAGCCCTCCTTGTAGCTCTTCTACTCCAAGTGCTAACCAAGAACTAAGAAGAAGAAGAAAGTAGAAGAAGAAAGAAGAAGTAGAAGAAGAGAGAGAGGTAGAGGTGGTAGAGAGAGAGAGATTGTTGGTTTGCTGGACTCTAAGTGGTGTGTGTTGAGAGAGAGGAGGAGAGGGGACTACTTATACACTTGGAGGAGGGGCCTAAATGCTAAATTACACCAAAACCGACCTGGTAAACCTTCCTAATCTGAGCAAACCGACCATCCCACGGCGGGAATCCCCATTTGGCAGGTGCACGAACCGCCTCCCCGAGGTTGGGCCGAAACCGCCTCAGGGGAGGGTGCGGCCGCACTGGGAAAGCGCGCAAGCACCCCCCGGCTCCTACTGCCCGGGCCTCGGTGGGGTGTCTTCCTTCGCCTTGAAAAGTTGTGGGCCGGGCTTGGCTTGGCCCAATTTTGATGTTTTGGGTCGATTTGCTCCCCGGGCTTGTGTTTTTGCAATAATGCGCTTTCCTGATGGCGTACTTTGGTCGATTTTTCACTTGCTTTTATTATAAATCTGCAAAATAAAATAATAGACACTACAAGTGGAATTTTATTAGTGATAAATGCATATGAGTATAAAAAGGTATAGTTTTGCTCCCTTTATGGTAGTAAGTTGACGGGAAAAAATATGTCGTTGGTGACCGTCAACGGCCGCCCGCCGCCTGCCGCTGCTGCCGCCGCGCCGCCACGGCGCGCGCGATGCCGGTGCCCGCCATCACAGGCGCCCAGCCCTCTCGCCCGCTACGTTGGCCGGGTGCCAAGCTCGCTGAAATCTCATGTTTGGTTTTGGAAATTGATGACACACTTGTGGACTAATCCTTTACTCTAAGTGTATGACTTGAGATAGGATTAGGTTGATGACAAGGAGCATGATGATCATGAATGTGGACAATGATGGTGGACATGATGGATCGTCAAGCTCGGTGATCGGCTTGAGAGGAACCCGAGATCAAGGCAAAGGTATACTTGATAGGGTTTTTCCTTTCGGTGATCAAGACGCGATAGAGCGTGTGATCACATTATAGGATAGATAGCCGACTATCAAGAGGGGATGCCACGACAATCCTTGCATGAAGTGCTTCTAGGTCCAATTGACTTGCATATTGCATTTAGAATAATGAGAGCACTAACTTCGATCTTGCCTAACATCTCGACGTGCTAACATTAGTGATAACGTGTTCATCTTGACGTGTTGGCAACCTATGGCAAGAGGCGAAGCAAGTTTGAAGCAAAGAGCAAAGAAAAGGAAGAAGAATCACCAAGCTTCGGTGACCGGACGCGCTCGGTGGTGACCGGATGCACCGACCGGTGGCTCCGGCCGGTGCGGCTCGCGTAGAGCTCTCGCAAGCGCGATTTCACCGGACGCCGCGACGGAACCGACCGACGCTTTCCGGTCCGACCGAACCGTGGACCGGACGCGTGGTTGGAGTCTGTCACCGTGGGGGCTGGCTTGTCGGTAGTGACCGGAAGCACCGACCGACCTCGTGACCGACTCGCTGGTGCGCCCGGTCGGCCCTGCGCCCGGCAGCGCGCAGAGCACCCAATTTGAAGGCAACGGCTCTTTTGTTTGGAGGAGGCTATATATACTTGGATGGCCGGTTTCATAGTCTCTCTCTTGCACATTTGAACACTCTAACTTGCTAGTGAGCTTGTGAGACTCCTCTCCACTCATCTCCTCATCACTAATTCGGATTCTTGGTGAGATTGAGAGAGATAGAAGTGCATTGCTTGCATCGGTTGCATTTAGAAGCACTTCATCCTTGGAGAAGCCGCGGGATTCTTGTTATCTTGGGAATTTGCCCGATTCCCTAGCGGCTTGGAGCAAGAGGCGGTGTTGAGCTCAAGTGGAGCTTGTTTGAGGCCACACCGGGTGGTGATTGTGAGGGGTCGTTCCTTACCCGCGGGAGATTCGCGAAAGGAGCACTAGTGGATTGCTCGTGGGCTTGCTGGACCCTCTCTTGTGATCGCTTGCTTGAGCGCCCATAAGGGTTTTGGCACCGGCCATTGCTTAGCACACGTCAAGTGAGTGTGTCGCCACAATGAGGACTTAGCGTGCCTAAGAAGCACGTGAACCTCAAAAAAATCATCGTGTCACTTGTTCTTGCTCGTTGGAGATTTCTTGGTGATCACGGTGATTGGCTACAACCTTGACACTACACCTAAGTGGTATTGTATTCTAGCACCTCTTGCATTACTTTCGTAGTATATCTTGTTAGGGTGCTTAGTGTTGTGTAGCTTGTTTAGTTAGCCTAGCCTTGTTAGCTCCTAGTGGTAGAATTAGTTAGTATATCTTGTCTACATAGGAGTAACTTAGCAACCTAGCCATTGCTTGTGATTAGAGACATTAGAATTGCTAGAATTGCTAGGAGGCTTTATGTAATTAGTTTGAAGCATTTGCTTATTCGCTACGCCTTTATTTACTAACCGCCTTGCTTAGTGTTGTTTGTAGAATTTTTAATAGGCTATTCACCCCCTCTAGCCATTAGGACCTTTCACTTTCCTGGTACTGCTGCCGCTTTGTGCTCGGCCATGTATATCGGCAAATAAAAAGCGTTAGCGGCCACGCAAGCGTGGAAGCTTAACTAGCTTTCCGAGCTTTGGTGTAGCCGGGTGCATGCACGCACTTACGCACGTGCTGTCTTTTCCACGATGAAGAAGAGGCGCGGAGCCACCGTCGGTGGTGCTCCCGCCGCCGTCGCCGTCTTCCCGCTCCTCACGCTCCGTGCTCCCCGCACCACGCCGGGCGGAGCAAGCTTCCAGCTTCCATCGCCGCGGCCGCGACGACGACGACGCCGCCGACGCTGCTTCGCGGGCTCGCGCGGCCGGGACCCGGCCGCGTCGGCGGTCTTCGCGGGCCGCCGAGAGGTCGCCGAGGGGAACCCGACGGGACGAGGGCTCCCCCCGAGCCGGACGCCGCGGCGCGCGGCCTCCGTGACTGGCTCGGCAGGCAGCGGTTCGAGCCCCACGTGATGGCCGACTTTGGAGTTTTTAGGAGATGGGCTTCCGGAAAAGAAGTTACAACTTGTCCTCGCCTGGCCAACCCCAGTCAAGAACGCCCCTCTTGGGGACGTCCCGTGTACAAAGGCCAGACATGTGCCATGCCGTGGTGACCACGCCGGGTCCACAAGCCATGCGCACCATGCCTGCGAATCGACACACGCGCCCATGAAAACGCAAGGGTCGGCTTTGATACCATTTGTAACGCCCCGCCTCCTCGAGGCCGGGTCCGCTTACATTTGATGCCTCTTTAAGGATCAAGACTGCCCTCACTGCACCAACACTAGTCTTTTTCTCACGCACTTTGTCCTCACTCATGAGCACCCGTGAAGGACTTCCCCTCCGGTCACTCATCGCTCCGTGCCAAGCACGCTTAACTTTGGAGTTTTTAGGAGATGAGCTTCCTAAAAGAAGTTGCAACTTGTTGTTGTGAGTATTCTATCAACCTTATTAAGCCCTGGGCCGGTGTCACAACAAAAGCATCCTATTGGCGTGGGAGCATGACGAGCTCATCGACAGCCATGACCTCGGTGATCCGGCTCAACATGCCCGCGGAGGAGGCACCGCCGGCGAGGGCATCGGCGGCAGCTCGCGCCACGCCGGCTCCAAGACCACCGGCTTTCCTCAACAAAGAACGTGCCGAAGCGGGTGCACGCGGTGCTCCACCGCTCCATGACCGCGGGGATCGCAGGGTCGCCCATGGGGGTGCCCTCCCGCCATTGCCATCCGGAGCTCGGGCCGGAGAGGGATGAGCGCGCGCGGGCAAAATTCCGTCCAAGCCTTGAGCGGGGGCAGGCTCCAGACGGCCCGGGTCGACGCCGTGGAAGAAGAACGCCGCGCGCGTGCCGTCGGGGAGCGAGCGAGCTCGCTCGCGCGTGAAACGAGACGGGGCAGAGAGAGGAAGAGACGGCGTTTAGGTCGGTGGACGGGATACGAAGGCCCATACGGTGGGTTGTATGCCACGGGGCTGCAGTGGGTCCAAGTACCCAAATCGTATCCAATGGTATATTTCGAATAGGAGAAAGTTGCAATGGTAAGCTTCCTATATCACGAATT
>JADLZK010002758.1:0-73468 GCA_015847255.1 Hyparrhenia diplandra | reverse complement strand
TTTTAAAGATTGGATAGTTGGGAACTCAATGCGACCATGTACCCCTTATTTTATAAAAAGACTATGAGTGATTTTTTTTTTATCAGTAGGAAAACCAATGTATTATCATGTGACTTTTGCCAACACTTAGCGATGGTTTCCTAACATCATCCATGAAAATACTTGGCAGGAGGTGTTGACCAACAAATTGGACACAAAACTTATAATGTTGACCAACAAATTGGACACACTCAAATGGAACTTGACCCATATATCGGATGGTCTCCCTAACATCATCCATGGCAAATACTTGAGCGGGAGGTGCTTTTGCCAACACTTCAGCAACTACAGCGGCGTACCTATGTTGATACCGACATGAGGGCATCACCATTAGCTTCAACAATTGCAATGATTAACCATTGATGCGAGGAAAGCTAAAGGGGCTTCTCCAACATCTCTAACACTCGGCACCACCCACAACATATCTTCATTGATATCTTCCGGCGACTACAACTTGCCTCCACTAAAACTTTGGCACGGGGGTTTCGATAACATCTTTGGCATCACACCAACATCGCCTACGTGAGGCACGAGGAAAGCGAGGAGAAGAAAAGATAAGGGTATTTTGGATATTTAATCATTTCTATCTTCCGCATTGAGCGGTTTTGTCTAGCGAAAGTTTGAGCTTCATCAAGAAAGCTGCTCTTAGAGCTAAAAACTTCTTCTACGCTAAAGTTGAGCAGCCAAAAGGGGCCTAAGTACATAGATGTTCAGATTTGTAGTTTTAACTAAAAACTCATGTTCAAGGTAGTATTAATTACCTATTTTATGCTTTGATTTTGAAAGATTGAAGAATTAATAAATAGTAAAACATACTTGAGGTATGAACATTTTTTAAGCTTTGAGCTATGAACATTATGGTTTTGCTGATGTTAAACTCAATTTTTTTATGAGCTCAAACCACTTTATTATATATTATGGTTTGCGATGTTACAAACGCCAAATGGTGGCGCCAAGAACCATACATATCATATGTAGCGGTGGGGAAACTAGCGATCTAGCTACTTACATGAGCATCTTCATTAGATTTTCTTGATTCATGAACAAACTCCACCAAGCCGAAGGCACATGCGCTCTTGCTTTTATTTACCGTGCACTATGCGGCCATACGGACCAAGTCCGGGACCTTTCAAGCTTCTGACCACATTGGCACAATCGGCGCTAGCTTCAAGAAGGGCGGTTGAGGTCGGGGCAGCTAAGTCAAACCTTCTGCGCCCCGATTACCCCGCTATCTCGGGTCGAGAAATCCCCTCGAGCACCATCCCCGATGCTCCCAAGAAGTTGCCCCACGATCTCTTGCAATTGCCGCCACCATTGCTATCTTCAAGTTCTTGACAGGGGCTGCGTCGGCGTTCACTTTTGGATGAGCCTTGCGGGGGTGGTAACCATCGGCGCCTAGTCGGGTTACAATGTGCACCTAGGCTTTCATCAACAAAGTATCGCTTCCTCGGGTTATCGCGTACTTGTTGATGAAAGCATGCGTTAACAGGGGACTTTGAAAGATATTCTCATAAATTGTCTTTCTCTTTGCATGCCGATCGCCCAAAGCGCGGCCCGACACCCTCACCCGCGCATCGTGCGGTAGTGATTCAAAGAGCCCTGGCTAGACTCTCGGGTGCTCCTCATTTGACTCACACAAGTGCTCCACAATCTCCTCATCTTCTAGGGCCCAAACACACTTTGCAAAATGACAATCCACCAAAGTGTTTCCACGAGAGTCGGGGCACCACACATAGCACATCTGTCATGGGGGTACTCAATTGCAATTGCAAGTTTCCACTAGGTCCACGGAGTCAGCATGGGTGCGCGCCGCGCAGGCCAAATCGTGACGTCAACACAATGCTTAGGGTTAGCCCATCATCCTCCTGTGATTCTCCAGGAAGCCCAAACACAATCAGCGGCTGCGACCACGTGCTAGTTCGGCCCATTTCTCAGCCCAACATGACGCACTTGCTGCTCTGTGCTCAGAACGCGGAGGGTCAAAAGTCAAACAAGCCTCTCTACACTGCAAGCCGACTCCTGATGAAGCGGAGTGGCCACCTCCCAGACATGGCGAGGACAGGAGTAAAACAAGGCACCCACTTGCCCACGGCGCACGGCAGGCCGGCAACGCCACGCGAGAAATTCCCTCTCAAGCAGAGCGCAGCAGCACGTGCGCGCAGGCCACAGCCCCGATCGACAAGCCGGCCGAGCAGGCACGCCGCACGCATGCCTCCTCACATGGCGGCGATCTCGCACCGGATCGCAGCAGGGCCGGGCCCGCGCGTCGCCGTTGTGGCGCCGCCTCGCCCGCGGGGGCGCGCCGCCGTGGTCGCGGCAGCTGCGGCCAAGGGCGCACATCGGGAGCGGACGCTGGAGGGCGCGAGCGACGACCTCAGGGCCGCCGCGGCGCAGTGCCTGGACTGGGCTCCCGCGCGGCGTCGGGTGCGGGCCGCCTTCGCGCCCGTGCTGCCCACCCTCGACCACTGCCTCTTCAAGGTTCGATGTGCCGATAGCTTGATTTGGTCTCGTACGCTGTAGCGGAGGTTCAGGTGTCCAAATTACTTAGGTCGAACGCTTCCAGTACGGCGGCGCTTGCCACCTACCTCATTTAGGTGCGCGAGCAGAATTTTCTCAACTGGTAGGATCCGATGCATGTTCAACAAATTGAGTACTGGAATGAGCAGCCCTATTCTTCAGTGTGCAATTGCAGTACCCTTATGCAATCGAGTCGGATGGATTCTACACCCTTATGCAATTTGAATTTATCAACTCGTCGTATTGCCTCGTCTATATCTTGTCTTAATGAGGTTTATAGCAATTATATAGGAATAGGAAGAACAGGACGCATTAGGAGTACGGACTCCAGCCCATGCTACAGATAAATTTTTTTCCAAGTTTTTCTCTTCTGAGAACATGATGAACCATCTGCATCGGCTATTGAGTTCGAATTGCTAATTTGGTATCCTTGTAATACTGGTTCATATAATATCAGTTGGCCCATTTTTCTCATTTTCTGTGTCCTACTTTTCATTTTGCAGATGGCTCCCAAGGAAATCCAGATGGAAGAGGTATGGGCATGATGGGTTTTCTGAATTGACCTTGCATTACATCTTTTTTTCAACGTTCAAGTAGTTCCCTCGCTAAATAAAGTGTCACAAGCAAAACTTTCTGTTGGAAAATCTGGGTTTTACCATGTTCATTAAATGATTCAAGAGCTTCTTTCCTTGCTTTGGGTGTTGATAGATACTGCTCGTTGCATTAATGTAGAATTACGAGACCAATTCAAAGGGCGTTGAAATATTCTGGAAGAGCTGGCTGCCAAGAGAGGGCACTGCACCTAAGGCTGCACTTTTCTTCTGCCATGGATATGGGGATACCTGCACTTTCTTTTTTGAAGGTGACGTTACTTGTTCTATTATTATTTTTATTTGCATTTATCTTTCCTTTGCCTGCATGTTTATTAATTAGGATTAACAAGCTTGAGATTACAGGGATTGCTAAGAGGATAGCTGCTGCTGGTTATGCAGTTTACGCTATGGATTATCCTGGTTTTGGCATGTCTTATGGTCTCCATGGCTATATTGCAAGCTTTGATGGAATGGTGGACCATGTCATTGAACAGTATGCACGAATAAGAGGTTTCTTTGGCTTATATTCTGTATATAAGAGTAGACTCGTAATTATAGTCTTTGCATCATGGTATAATGACTGTCAATGTTCAGGCATGAAGGAAGTGTGTGAGCTGCCACACTTTCTCTTGGGACAGTCAATGGGAGGTGCAGTTGCCCTGAAGGTACACTTGAAGCAACAAAAAAGAATGGGGACGGTGTGCTTCTTGTCGCACCTATGTGCAAGGTATTTCTCAAACTCCAAATTATCATCAGATTAGGTCATCACACAATCACATCCTTTTGTTTGTGCTAGTATAAGGTGTGTATATTTTTCTCTGACCACAATCATGACTTCTGCCAGCGCACAGTAGGGGATTGTTGTTCACAGTTGACAGTAGGTGGAAATATAGTACTAGGTGAAATTTGGGAGCCGCTGGTCAAGAAATGACTTCTTATTGACATGTTTGCAAAACAATTTCTTTCATAGTTACTAATAACTACTAAGTCCATGACAAATTTATTTTTCTTGCAATCATAGCATATTTCCAGTTTTACTTCATGGTAGGACAACTAATCTGAAGAATGCATGAAGAAATTATCTAGATTTTCTTTACTTATCTATCAAAATAGCTAGCAACTGGTGTTGGAATCCGTAGAGTCTTTTAGGATGTTTTGATTTGAAGCCCAAGGATATACGTACTTGATTTATTTTGTCTCCTCATTCTTGTTCAGTGATTTTATAAGACTGGCTTCTCTTTGGCAAGATTTCAGAAGATGTAACACCACCTGCACCTGTACTGAAGGCACTGAGCATATTGTCATGTCTTCTTCCTGAGGCAAAATTATTTCCGCAGAAAGATATAGGAGATTTGGCATTTAGAGATCCAAGGAAAAGGAAAGTAGTAAGTTTCTTGCACAGTTTCTGTGCTATTATCTTCAGCTTGATTTGCACGAATGTAATGTAAGAGGCGTATATCCAGTTATCCATGTGAAATTTTGTGGTTTGTCTCTCTTCTCTGCAGTATTTTAATAATAATATATGCCACATCTTGCATAGGTTAGTTTGTGCAAGACTAAGTCTCGTATAATTTGCCTTGGTTTGCCATGACATTCTAGTAATAGTTGATGTTACCCCTAGAAAATGAATCAATACTGCACTGCTGGTTGAAATATTTATTGAAGTTATTTACCTTGTCATTTTCATTTTCAGGCTGAGTACAATGCCATCTCATATTCTGACCAAATGAGATTAAGAACAGCAGTTGAACTTTTAAAAGCCACCAAGGACATTGAATCACAGTTGGAGAAGGTTACTATCGCTTGCACTTCTTTCTCATGGATCTGGATCACTCTATGTTACATGATCTGGATGCAAGTCATGAGACCACTGCGTTTCTTCTTCTTGTTTTTTATATGTACATCCCTCTCGTTAAAAGTACCTAACACAAAAACACTTTTTATGATATTCCTATGTAGATCTCCTCCCCATTGCTGATTCTTCACGGAGCCGCAGACATGGTAACCGATCCTCAGGTCAGCAAATTCCTTTATGAGAAAGCCAGCACAAAGGACAAGACCCTCAAGCTCTATGAAGGCAGCTACCACTCAATCTTAGAGGGAGAGCCAGATGACAGGATTTCAACTGCCATTAACGACATCATTTCATGGCTAGATTCACACTGTTAATGTCCTTGGTCTATATCCTCTCATCCATTGTTTTGGATTTATAGTTCCGTAGGTACTATGGGACTCTTAGTGCTTTAAATTTTGCCATGGTGTCTAAGTATCTCTCGAATTTAATTAATTGTGCTTGCTATCTTGACGTTGTTAAGTGTATATTTTTTGGTTAATTGCGGACACCGCATTGTATAATTTCTTTGGTATTTTTTCTCAACCATGGTCCAATCCTCAAGCCAAGATTTAATCTAATCTGGCAAGAAGATGTACCCATTCGGTTTTTTCATCCCACCTCAATCTTAGTAACATAGGACAATACCAGTTAATTATTTATATATATAGTCATTGATAGTGTCGAATGAAGAGAATAGATATGAAAAAACTTCAATAGAAAAAATATTCAATCTCCCTAGTAACATATTTTCAAAAGCTTTAGTCTATTTTCTTATTTATAATGTTTCGCATGTTAATTATTTATATATATAGTCATTCTGCTGGAGTGTCGAATGATTCAGACAAATGCTAGATATTGTTGTCAAAAAACCAACTGCTGAATAAAAAAATCAATAAAAGGGAGCGTGCATCTGCAAATAAAATAAAAACAGAGCAGTTCTTCTCAGAAAAAGCATCAGGATTTTCAAAGAAACTGAAAAAACGGCTCAAAGGAAGATATGACCGTGCGTTTTTGTTTCCTGCATTCCCGTTCCTCCTTGCCACGTCTAATGGTGCTGGACGAGATTGGTCTGCGTCGTCCCCCTCTTCCCTCCTCGTTCTGTCTCTCTTTCGCAGTCTCGCTCCCCTCTCGCTCTCAGACGACTGCGCCGCCGCCCTAGGCCAGGTGCTGAGGCTTTCGTTGGTCTCTTCGCCGGCGACGAGCGCCCACCAGGTACTCCCACCCCTTTCTCTTCCCTTCCCTCATGCTGTGCGAAGCTGAGCACCGAAACCCTAACCTAAAGCTATTTAACTGTTTGACAAGCCTCTTAATTTCCAAGTGTTTGTAAAAAATTATTGGGTGTACACACCCATGTCCCTTTACTGGATCCGCCCCTGGTATGAGGTCGGCCTTGAAAGGTCTTACGACCCCCTTGTTTCGCACGCTACAGACGTTTAGCTGTTAACATCTGCTGGTGCATCTGCGGGCAGCTTGGCGAAGCTGCCGACGATGTCGTCTCTCAACTCGCTCTTCAACCGATCCACCTTCGGCACAAAATGGTAATTTCCCATTTCGATTAAAGGGTGGATTTTAGATAAGTTTCTAAGATCGCGAACTTTAGTGTGCTTTCTTATGAGATATCCGAAGGATGTTTGTCTGCCTTTCTTTGCCCCCTTTGCCCCTCCCATTATAGAAAAGTTAATTGCCACTTTAATGCCCTATGTTAGATGTTGTCGGGCAATTCAATGTATGCCTAAAATGCGAATTAGGATGAAAGACATCTTGCTTCAGGACTTCCACATGTTGTTGAAGATGTTATATGCTTTTAATTCGACACAGTAATGGAATATTGATCGGCAGCTTCATTTTTGGTAGTAAGGATGGCTGCTTCAGTAAACATATCTGAATCTACCATGAACCCACGAAAATTGACTAGTATTGAGCTGGAAAAACTAAATTAGTAAGTACCCCCCTGTGGCTGTGTCCACTGCTTCAACAACAGCCAATGGAATTTGATGACATAGTTTATTTCAGTTATGGAAGTGCTCATTGTTTATGAGGAATTAGTATATTGCTATGTTCGTACCCGTATCAGTTGATGTTCTGTGCTAGTGCTTACAGTGTTATCCATTCACATGTATGGGGTGATTCGGAGGAAACAAAATTTCATGTTGTTTGGATCTATTATTAACTTATTTTCTGTGCTTTATGTAGCAAAACATGTTTAAATCTTGTCATTTCGAGGATCAAGCTGCTGCGCAACAGGAGGGAGTTACAACTAATAAATATGCGCAAAGAAATGGTTCAATATCTTCAGACTGGCCAGGAATCTATCGCAAGGATTCGAGTAAGTTGGAGTTATAGCTGTTACCTTGGCATGGTTCTCACTATTTCATTCTTAGAAGACTAAATTACTTGCTCCACATAGGTACATATGAACATTGTCTGGATAACCTCCTGAACCAATTTTGTGTTCAATCCACCCCCTTCTCCCCAACCCTAACCATTTCAATTGGTTAAATCTACCCCTTAATAAGTTGTTGTTTTTTTGTTCTTCTCGTACATGATGAGTTTATAGTTCAAATTGTGTAGTGTAGAGGACACCTAACTTATATTAGAAAATACATTACAAACATTTCATTACTATTTTTGATAGGTTAGTACATCTAATAATAAATTAACCTTATAGATAGAGATACAAAATCTATCTAAAAATAATGATGAAAAAATTCAGTGTATTTTTGTAAGATAAGTTATGATGTTTGTTCTCACTTATAGAATTTGAACTTAAAACTTGAGGAGAAACAAGAAGACAAATCTTATTAAGGGGAAGATTAACCTCACCTCTTTGTCCTCAATTACATCTGAAAGTGATTTGTGGACTTTATTGTGATGCAAAGCGTGGAGATTGATAAATAAAAAGGCCATGCAGTACCAGATGTGCGCTCTGCGCATGTGTGGATGGGGTAATTTGGACTTTTCATTTTTTATTCTTAACATTTTCTAATAATATCATTATTAATCATAGGTGGAGCACATTATTCGGGAGCAGAATATATTGGCTGCCCTACGAGATCGTAGAGCTTTTTGTGAATTTGTTCTGGCAAGAGTTCCTATTGTTGAGGTTCAAAAGTAGGTTCTGCTTTATGAATTGCAACAAATTACAATTTGTAAGCCATGACTCAAGATTCTTTTTGTCACTTAACGGAATATGATTAACAACTATTAATTTTATCATGGAGCAGGGAATGCCCCTTAGAACTGCGTGAAGCAATTGCTAGTATAATCTTTGCATCAGGAAGATGTTCAGACTTGCCTGAGCTAATGCATCTCCGTAATTTGTTTACCACCAAGTATGGAAAGGAATTTGTTGCGGCACTATGGAATTGCGCCTGACAGCAGTGTGAACCGCACAGTAAGTAGAAGCTCCAACATGTGTCTTTTCTATTTCAGAATTAAGAATTGATTAAACGCAAAAATGAGGATCTCTTACAGTTGCAAAATTGTGCATCTTTTATAATACAGATAATCGAAAAGCTCTCAGTGAAGGCTCCATCAGGTGAATCAAAGCTAAAAGTCTTGAAAGCTATTGCCCAAGAGTACAATATTGAATGGGATTCATCTAATACTGAAGCAGAATTCAACAAGAAATATGAAGATCTACTGGTAGCATTTGCTAACTCATTACTTATTCCCTGATTATTAGACATGAATGCATATGAAAGGTGTTTCATGTGACATCTTCAAAGCAGGTGTTTGCATTACTGCTTTCAATAGCGAATAAAAACTTTCATAATAATTGAAGAACTGCACGTTTGATATTTCCATTGTTGGGCTTAACATAGGCCATTTGGTGTTCCAGTTGAAAGAATTCAGTTTACCTTTTCGCTCATCCTGCTCACAAGACACTGCTTTCTCTATCAAATATTCAGCTAAGAATCTTGGACTGTCAGCTGCATATTCCACATTCATCTTCACATTAGGGTTATATGTCCCATATTTCTAGTCCAGTTTATATACTTTAGGGTTCTGCCCCCTTTTTTGGACTTGTAGATTTGGTCTAATCTTATGTCCTTACCACAATTAGCATGTCCATGGATTGATTTTGGTTGCTGCACAACACAATGAGAACTGCAAAAACAATGCCTATTGGTAATGTAGAAGATTTTGTTGGCTGTTTACTGTGAAAACGGGGCCTAATGATTTTGTAAACATGATGCAGTTGATTAAGGAATTTAGAAGAGAATATACGCATCCATAACTCCATCGAGAACTAAATGTTCAGCTAATTTTGAAATGTGAGTAATCTAGAAATTCACCTCATTTATTATGTGTTGGTATGCAGGACGGCTCAGGATCTTCAGTCCACCAGGTCCAGCCACCTATCATTGAGGGTTCAGTGAGCTCACCAGTTGCTTCTGCTTCAAGAGATAAGCTGGCATCATTGAATTCACCTGTCATTGACGCCGAAAAACATCAAGTTCACGAGTCTCCGACTTCACCAGCTGGAGGTACAAGAGCTTGTGTTGCCACTAAGGGCAATGTGGCAACCACGGAGCATCACTCCCCTGCCGAGGAAATATCCACCACCTGCCCAAGTTCGTCAGATGCGCTGGAGAAAGCCCGAGCTGCTATTGCAGCTGCCACCCGTGCATCTGCTGCTGCTCGTGCGGCAGCTGAACTTGCGAAAATCAAAATTACAAGCCAGTGACGCCTCCAGTTACAGCAAGGCGAGTCAGGAAATTCACGATTTGCAAATCTGGCAACACAGCACCAGTACCGATTGAAATATATTTCATTGAATAAATAACATCATATGAGGAGCTTGGCTTCCTGTCCTCCTTTGAATGGAATCAAAGAAAATATTTGTGTTTTGCCTGTTTGGAAAGCAAAAATGTCACATTTACTGTTCATTTGCTTTTATTATCATGGATAATGCTGGTGCAACCATAACTGTTGTTAAAACGACACGTCACTGTGCAAAATGCTAAGGGTAGTAGATGCTCCTGCAAATTACAGATTTGTTTTGTTTTGTTACAAGTCAAATTTAAATTATGTTTAAAGAAAATTGTATCTTTATACAACATAAAAAAGATGAAAGTAAGACATTGGTTTGGTGTTAAAAAATTTTCATCTCACTTCTCCCTCCGTCCGCATGCGAACCATTCACCCCGCATGCAATAAATATTTCGTGCATTAAAAATTTGGTACGTCGCTTCCGCCCGTGCGATCGGTGCTCATGCCTCCGTTAAAAAAGCGCCGCCACGTGGGACTGCTTACGAGATTTTCGTGCGATCAAATAGGAAAGAGCACGCACAAGAAGGAAATATTTATAGCCGTGCAGTAAAAAAAAAAGGAAACCGATTTGCCGAGATTTTCGTGCTGCTAACGAGTCGTTAGCCAATGAGTAATGAAAGCCCTGAGTTTCAAAAAAAAAAAAAAAGAAAAGAGCACGCACAAGAAGGAAATATTTATAGCCGCGCAGTAAAAAAAGAAACCAATTTGCCCTTTCACCGTGATTCCCGAGTAGAATAAAAAGGAAACAAGCTCTCCATGCGACATCACCTCCTCTCCAGCGAGTCCGCGATTTATCTGCCCGTCTCCGCTTGGGTGCACCCCAATTGTCGTCCTCCCATAGCTGGCCGTGCCGACGCCGCCCGTGCCCGCCCGCAAGTGGACGCGCCGCCGCTGCACGCCGCACACACTCGCCGTAGGTAGCCGCGCCGCCGCCGCCGTGCACCCGCCACACCGCAGGTAGCCGTGCCTCCGCCTGAGTTGTGGTTTGGGAGATTAAGTGTAGTTGTGCTGGTATGTCTCTCAAACCCATTGCTTGCTTGGATTCAATGCTACGAGTTCCTTAATCTGTGCTAAGTCACGGTTCGATTCGGTTCTCACTTCTCACCATTAGGTCCTTCTTCTCTGCTCCCTATCCATCAAGATCCACCGCCAGGGGTAACTGCTGACCATGGTGGCCGCACCGCTGAGTTGATGCACCAGCCAACGTCGCTTCTCGCCACCCCTCGGACGAGGCCGTGCGGCCAGCCATGTTCCTCAATGCCGATGCAGACATGTATTATAGGTTGGTTCTAATGTCTCATCATGAATTTTAATTAGTATGTGCCGATGCAGACATGTAGTCATCATTGTGGGCTCCGAGTCCTATGTGCTAGCTAGCAGAGAATTGTAATTGAGCTTTGAAAAGAAAAAAAAAATTGGGTTCTTGACCTGCGGCTAGCACCGCTGCATTCCTGGCTACTACTTTCAAACTGATTCATGTCGTTGTTGCTTTCAGGTGAGGAGGACAAAGATTAGCGAGCGGATATGGAAGCTGTAGGAGCTCGTGCCCAACAGTGAGTTATCGCATGATTTTTTTTTTCCTTTTCACCCCTGGTCGATCGAATAGAACAACGGAAGGTAGATAAACTAACGACCAGTTATTGCGTGACATGCTGGATTTGGTCTTGGACTATGTCAAGTATCTTTAGAAGCAGGTCTGGGTATATGTCCACATCCAAAAACTATTCTTTTCTGCTGAGTGATTTGGGATATTTTTTTTTTTTTCTTCCTGGAGAAACTATAATTGCACATACATGACTTAATTTAATATTGCTCCTTATTGCCAATGATGTTTCTGAGTTCTGATGATAACACTGGGAGGCTTATCAGGTCGAATTCTGAAACTCTTGTCCTGCTACTGTTATTTTATAGAAATTTTTTCAATAATTGAGGGAAAATTCAATGGCTCATATTAATCGAGAAACGGCCGATCCAACGGCAACGAAAAGTAGGAGGCAATGGGAGGCATCTTGTATGGAGGCAACGGGGAGGCAATTTCGTGTCTATGACGGTGGGCCATATTAGCAAAAATCGCCTTCCATTGCCTCCCCAAATGTGGGGATCGAGGATAGAGCGGTAATTGTATTTTCGTAGTTTTTATTTTTGATAAGAGTAAAACGGTAACTCCATCAAGCCGCTGTACGGGCGCCGGCGGCTCCGCTCGGCATCGACCAAGGCGCTGTTGCGGCATGTCAGCAGATAATAGCTGCCCTGGGACGGGCGGACCCAGGTTGTGCCGCCGCCATGGCTTGATGCCTGATTAGCGTGCGTCGCGTGCGTCTGGATTGGATTTCTAAAAACGTTTGTGATTCATCGAAATTCCAAACTGGAAATTCGCGATTTCAAACATGGCCTGGGAAGCATGTGCATGTGCATCTTGTCTAGGATCGATGGCCCATCATCCTCGGCGCCGGGCGGCGTGCCTTCACGACAGAAGCTGCCACCGCAGTGATCGCCTCATCTGACCATCTGGCTTGCTACTTCGCCCGGGCCTGCGGTCTCGGATCTCCGCGAATGCGGTCGAAGTTCTGACGATGTTTATGTCCTTTATTATTCTCAAACTTTTGATTTGACTCACCCATTATGAGCTAGGAGCTAGGTATTGATATAGGATCAACCAATAGCTGACAAAAAGTTGAATTCTTAAACAGGCCATATGTTGAAGTATAAGAGAGAAAGCATACGAATCTTGGCGAACTTTTTATTTAGTGAATTGTGATTAGCTGATAGTGTGGTAAAGTTTTTGTGATTGCACCATTTGAGATAGTTGTATTTGGGGAGTATACATTTGTTCTACCTGGGTTCACTGGATAATGCATTCTTAGCTATCAGTTTTCCTTACACCATATTTTGACAATAGATGAGGGTACTAACTTGTGGTCATTCAAAGAAACTATTCATTATCTGTCATATTTTTTTTAGATAATGTTATCTGTCAGATTTATAAAGATTTATATTCTTTAGAGGAAACAAATAGGTTTGGAACAAAATTTTGTGAGAGTGAACCTTACTAATTGGAGAACTAATAGTACGAGGGGTAAACAATGTATTTCCTGTTATATGCTTGCCTCTGTACTCACCGGTCTAAACAGAGTAAAGAAACCAATACTTCACTTGAACAGAAGGTGCACGTTCAGAGTTTTGCAGCAGCTTGATCATTTTCAACTTCAGATCAGGAGAGTAAGCAGTTGTCTCATCATCAGGCTGTAAAGGCGCGCTGTTCTTTTAAAAAGGTATATCAAGGGCGATAGTAGCATCGCATTGTGAAACACAAGAATAAACACAAGAATAACACCATAGAGTTATGCATAGTCATGGTAAAATTTTTACCAATATAGTTTCATCTTTACTATTTATATGTACAGTGAAGATTTGTGTTGGCTTGCAATTTTGTTATAATACATAGGACTTTTCAAATACTACGTTACACATTTCATATCTCTTTTTTATATATTCTTCCCTTACACAACCGTTTTTCATTGCCATCACTCCACCTCATTGTCAAAACTATTTGTTGTCTCTAAAATAATACTCTATGCTATGAAACTAAATATTGTTTCTTACAAAAGTGACAAGAAGAGTTGATGGACACGCCAAAAGTCAAATGGTGATCGGGTACCTTTTAGAGACCTTACAAATACACTGGATGGAAGTGATCGCACAAATACCCCATCAATAGGTACTGTTTTTTTCAGAGTGCTACTTTATTTGCCATTTGCCATATGTCTTATAGATACATAACAATTTTGCTATGCTTAAATTTTTCAGATTGGAACACAACAGATGAAACCGATGAAAACAGTGACTGGCTCCATAGGCAGTCAACCTACGATGATGCATCGGGTACACATTTTAGCCATTGCTTGATATTCTGAGCAATCCATCCTAGCATGCATTCATTGAAGTGGCATTCCGTTATATATCTATTGTCTGGATATGCACTAGGTCCCATAAACCAGCAGCTTGGCTGCTGTCCAAAGCAGCGTAAGCGTGATCTTGACAGAGCTCGAAATGCGGCAATGTCTCCTGAACAAAGGGCACTACTGAATAAGAGAAAGCGTGAATCGTATGCATCCAAAAAAAAGGCAAAGATGTTACAAATGACTCCAGAGGAGACTGCCCAGTCAATAGGTATGTAAATAAACCATTTAATTTTGAGTGAAAATATCGTGATGCTGTAGGATACTTACTATATCAATATGTTTTTAGACGGACTCGTCCCTTCAAGCATTGGAGTTCCTGTTAATATTGACGATGCTTTGACCGGTACTGATATCAACATTGCTCATGAAATGGGTACACTTTTTATAGATATGGTGGCTTTGTTTTTAGTTATAAAAGAGTTTGAACAAACAAAAAGTAATTGACAATGTTGTACAAACTTTATTGTCACATTATTTTAATTGTTATTATATGTTCTTCATGATTTAGGCGTTGAGACCCATCCCTCGAAGATGTCGTCACGTGCCCAAAAGGTAGTAATCGCGATTACTTTAGAGCATGAAGGGCTGCAATGTCTCCTGAAACAAGGAGACAAGTGAACAAGAGGCGGCGTGAGTTGTATGCGATGAAAAATGCAAACAACAATGTTGCAAGAATGATAGAAATGACTCAAGAAGAGAAGAAGTTGAAACGAAAAGGAGTACAACAAAAATTACAATACGTCAGGTGAGAAAACACCGAGCCAACACTTTGCATCCGGACTCGATCGCCATGGAGAGCCCTCACTTTGCAACCCTACACCTATTTTCCCTTCTCCACCTCATACGCCTAAAGCGGCTTCAATTGATATGCAGATACCTGAATTTGGTGGCACACCCGTTCACATCCCGCCCGATTGTAGTTGATGATACGAGAAGTTGAGACCCCCGATTCGATCGCGGCACATACCATACATAGGCATCGGGTGAACAATGGAGAGAGAAATGCACTTATATCCCGTCGCAATAAGGCTTTTGAATCAAATGTTGGAAGAATGACTAGAGGTTGTGCAAATGGAAATAGTTGTGATGCGAACGACGATACACAATCGAGTGTGGTTCATAACGGTACATATATTATTTATATGTCGTCATTTTCATTCACTCTTTATTCCAAAAACTCATACCATTTGGTTCCTGCAGATGGTGTCACACAGGAATCTAGAGTTCCACCTCCTATTGATTTCACATGCACGCAAAACACAACCGTTTGTAGTTGATGGTACCTCTCCCATGCCTCCACCGCCTAATAATTGCAAAGGCTCATAGACACACAACCGCTCAGTAATTGATGGTACCTCTCCAATGCCTCCAAACGGAGCACAAGCTGATATGCCGGGGCGATATGGTCGAGGATGGTATTTTCTTTACTAATTTTTGTCAATTTTGCTTACCTTATATGCCATTATGTTCCGTGAGTCATGCATATATGTGCTTGTGTTTTGTACGGACTATGATGCAAGGATGGTATTTTTCTTTACTAATTTTTGTCAATTTTGCTTACCTTATATGCCATTATGTTCCGTGAGTCATGCATATATGTGCTTGTGTTGTGTCTGACTATGACACACAGATGTCATATTTGAGGAAGACATTGAAGAGGAGGAGGCGTACTTTTTCGCCGGACAAGGTACAACGGTTAATAAAGAAAACAGTTTTCTCAATTGCAAAACACGTGTATAACATCAATGTTTTGGCAGAATACGACGAGGATGGAGACGAGCACAATGACGACGCGGATGTCCGGGATAGCCCGATGTCCCGGATCCATATGACCGGTTTATGCTAATCTCCCATCGAGGAGTCGCACATGCTAAAATCGTCGGTGGAAAATCGCAAGCACCTGCGAGGCAAAGAGGATCGAGGGTGAACCACCTGGTTTTACTGGCCGTCGGAGTGCACAGATTAGTCTTTCAGCTCCCGAGACACCAGATGAGCTCACTAGGTTGTATACAAGCTCGGATGCGGATGCTAGGCACTTTTCGTGCAAACATCGATATTTCAATGGCCACTTCTCTTTCACTTCTCTATCTGCCACCTAGATGGGTGTGACCACAAACATGAGAACCCGTGGTATCTACACGTTAATCATGGACAGATTTACCATAACATATGGTCTTTTGGTAAAGAGGATGGTGTTGAAAAGAGACACCTTGAGATTTATTTTACGACGACGATCCGTCCCTCGAGCATCGGATGAGCAAGTGTCGTAAAGCGCGGTCTTATTTGAAAAAGACAGGGGAAGTTATTGAGCAATTGGTTGGGATTCTTAATGAGAATCCCTACTCTCGCCAGAACTACGGCGTATGGGACACGTTGAGAACATCGAGGATTATCGTATTGAGTTCAACCTTGACCGGCGAAATTGACCCGAGAACATATAACGAGCCTATCGCAAAAAGAGGTGGCCGCCCGTGCGGGTTGAGGGGAGTGGCGTCTAGGCCAATTCCAAAGATAGTGTGGTCCCGCAAGGGGAGGGACCGGTCCATACATGGCATCCGCTCATATATGGCATGCTATGACCCGCTTTCATACACTTTTAAGCCCCAAAGGGTGAGCTCGGGGGTAACACAATTGCATTCAAAAAAATGTTACTATGGATCAAGTTGAGAGAGCTCGAGATCCGCAAAAAGGCGTGATGAGAAAAGATGGTACGGCCCGATGGCGATGACGATGGAGGTACCTTGAATGCTTTTCATTAATTCAATATAAACTTAGTTCTGTTTGTATCATAATACTAATTCGACCATTTTCTCCTTGTAGAACCTCTTGGAAATGTATGTGTATATCCGTCTTGCGACTACTACTTTGCTACAAGTTCTAGATGCGGCCAAATGTATTTAATCCAATACTCTATGGCGGCCGACTTTTCCAACAGTTCTTTGTCGTCGACACGCACATCAAGATTGAGAGCTCGCGTTTGGACTACATAACGGAACAATCAAGACTCTTTGAGAGCTGACCTATATCAAGGCACGGTGGGCAGGCATGCATGCGGTGAAGGGAGTCTTGCCGAGAATGTCTGAAGGCGTCTTGTGTTGTCTTATTCATTCATTGGAGGACCCCATGATATGAGGCGTCGGTACATGGATACAATGGCTCTCGTGCGAAAAAGTATGGTAAACCTGATATCTTCCTCACGATGGCGTGCAACCCCTAACTAGGGCGAGATCAAGAATGAACTTTATCCGGGCCGTATTAATCGCGGGACCGTCTAGATCTCGTCCACACGAGTCTTTAGAGCAAAGTTAGATGCAATGAAGAAAGTGTTGATGGAGAAAGACATCCTTGGGGAGGTGAAGGCCTACGTATATGTGGTGGAGTTCCGAAGAGGGGTTTGCCGCATGCACACCGGTTACTAATAATGGAACGGAAGTACAAGCTCACATGTCCCGAGCAATATGACATGATTATCGGTCGCGAGCTACCAAACAAGAAGAAATACCCCGAGCTCTACAAGATGGTAACAAAGCATATGATGCATGGTCCCTGCGGAAGCTTAATCCATTTTTTCCGTGCACGGTGGTTAAAGGCGAATGCAAGAACCATTACCCTAAAGCATTACGTGAGTCAATGTCACAAGGAAAGGATTCATACCCCGTCTATCGGGCAACACAATGATGGGCGTCACGAAAAAAGTATGAGGCCATTTCTTGGACAACCGATGGGTCGTGCCTTACAACCCCGTCTGCTTTGCGTACCTTCAAGCGCCATATAAATGTTGAAGCATTTGGGAGCATCAAATCAAGAAAAGTACATCTTCAAGTACATATACAAGGGACATGATAGGGCATCGGTGGTGATGAGGGAGGCCGACAAAGCCGATAAGGTGGCGGCGTTGATGAGATCGGACAATATAGAGAGGCCCGTTGGGTGACGCCTCCCGCAGGCGCTATGGCGGATATATGGCTTTGACTTGAGCAAGAACTATCCACCAAGTAACAACCGCAGCTTCATCTTCCGTGCATGCACATGGTGTCATTCCATAAAAGGACAAGGTTGATGTGGATTGTTAATAAGCCGGGCGTAGAAGATTCAATGTTGATCTGCGTATTTTGATTATAACAAAACATGAGGCATCCCGTGGAATCTTGTATCGGGACTTCTCGAGCATTTCACTTGGCAAGATAATGGCAAATTCTCGGCAACCTAGAAAGAACTTTTCCAAGTTGGTAGAGTCATAATGGCTCATCCCGCAGAGGGAGAACGCTATTTTCTTCGTGTCCTCCTAAATAATGTTCTTTGGTGCTACCTCAAACGAACACCTTAGGACCCGTCAATGGAGAGCTGCTACCTTCATTCCGTGAAGCCGCGCAAAGGAGGGGTCTAATCGAAGAGGACAATTGTCGTGGGGCGAAAATAATCGCCCACGAGCAAAATGGGCCCAAGAAAGCCCCCCCAAGGGCCCAAAAAGACGGATTTGTGGGAAGACGGCGGGGCGTAAAACCCACAACGCATAACGGGCTAGGAGATAGCCTAAGGGCGAAGGACGGCCCCGGCCGAAAGTTTACAAAGAAGGACTTAATACACAGGACATCCTTTTGGCCCAATAAAAGGACCAAAGCAGCCCAACTCGGATACTCCTCTAAACGAGGCCCAACTTGCTAAGTCAAACCCCGGCCCAGGCGAAAGGGCCCGTGGTGAAACTCGAGGAGTTATAGAAATAAAAATAAAGAGCCGTTGGGACCAACGTTAGTGTGGAGAAGGAGGACTAGAAAAAAAGCAAACGCATAACAGGCTTTGTTACGTTTCATTGGTTTATAGGCCAAATCGCCCACACAACATCACCCATACGGCCCGCTCTCTCGAAACA
This sequence comes from Hyparrhenia diplandra, assembly GCA_015847255.1. Taxonomy (NCBI): domain Eukaryota; kingdom Viridiplantae; phylum Streptophyta; class Magnoliopsida; order Poales; family Poaceae; genus Hyparrhenia; species Hyparrhenia diplandra. The sequence goes on along the minus strand of JADLZK010002758.1, from coordinate 54,877 downwards.
CTCTCCTAACCCGAAAGGTGGGAGCCTCGGGAGGCCAAGTTCGCCTCGCCGGGGCGTGGGTGAAATCTCATGTTTGATTTTAGAAATTGATGACACACTTGTGCACTAATCCTTTGCTCTAAGTGATGACTTGAGATAGGATTAGGTTGATGACAAGGAGCATGATGATCATGAACATGCACGATAATGATGGACATGATGGATCGTCAAGCTCGGTGATCGGCTTGAGAGGAACCCGGAGATCAAGGCAAAGGTATCTTGATAGGATTTTCCTTTCGGTGATCAAGACACGATAGAGCGAAAGTGATCACATTATAGGATAGATAGCCGACTATCAAGAGGGAATCTTTGCGACAATCCTTTGGTGAAGTGCTTCTAGGTCCAATTGACTTGCATATTGCATTTAGGACAATGAGAGCACTAACCTCGATCTTGCCTAACTTATCGACGAGCTAACATGCATGATAACGTGATCATCTTCGAACGTGTTGGCAACCCATGGCAAGAGGCGAAGCAAAGTTGAAGCAAAGAGCAAAGAAAAAGTTGAAGAATTAGTCGTCGGGGGTGATCGGATGCGCTTCGGCCTCGGCGGACGCATCGCATCCGGTGGCTCCGGTTAGTGCGTCTGGCGCGAGAGCTCTGCAGCCGTGTTTTTGGCCAGCGCCCGACCGGAAGCCGGACCGGGCGCTTCCTGTTGACCGGAACCCACGACCGGGGCCTAAGGAGGAGGGGCCCGGCCCGGGGCCGCCGCTTGTCGGTAGCGGCGGAAGAACCACCGACCCGACCGGTGGTTCCGGCCAAGTCGTCCCCGTCAGTCTTGCTTAGAGGAATTTTTTAGAGCAACGGCTCTATTTCGAGGGAGCTCTATATATATCCATTTGGCTGGTTCATTGAGTTCTCTCTTGCACATTTGAACACTCTAACTTGCTAGTGAGCTTGTGAGACTCCTCTCCACTCATCTCTCCGTCCATAATTCGTATTCTTGGTGAGATTGAGAGTGATAGAAGTGCATTGCATTGGTGATTGCATCTAGAGGCACTTCATCCTTGGAGAAGCCGCGGATTCTTGTTTTCTTGGGAATTTGCCCTGTTCCCTAGCGGCTTGGAGCAAGAGGCGGTGTTGAGCTCAAGTGGAGCTTGTTTGAGGCCACACCGGTGGTGATTGTGAGGGGTCGTTCCTTACCCCGCGGGAGAATCGCGAAAGGAGCACTAGTGGATTGCTCGTGGCTTGTTGGACCCTCTCTTGTGATCGTTTGCTTGAGCTCCCATAGGGGGATTTGGCACCGGCCATTAAGCTTAGCATACGTCAAGTGAGTGTGTCGCCACAACGGGGGACTTAGCGCGTCTTGGCAAGCACGCGAACCTCGTTGAAAAATCATCGTGTCACTTGTTCTTGCTCGTTGGAGATTTCTTGGTGATCACGGTGATTGGCTACAACCTCGACACTACACCGATGGTATTGTATTCTAGCACCTCTTGCATTACTTTGGTAGTATATCTTGTTAGGGTGCTTAGTGTGAGTAGCTTGTTTAGTTAGCTTAGCCTTGTTAGCTCTAGTGGTAGAATTAGTTAGTGTATCTTGTCCACCTAGGAGTAACTTAGCAACCTAGCCTTTGAGTGTGTTTAGAGATCATAGAATTGCTAGAATTGTGTAACAGAACCTCCTAAATTATATGGCCCACATGCACCTGTCATTGTCTCTAAGACCTCTAAATGACCATGCATGTACACGGATAACTTAAGAAGCCCCATTGATAACTCATACCGGGATCAACAAAGGAGTAGTTACAACATTACAACACTTTTAATAAAAATATATAAATCGAGTCTTGGAAGAATTATAATATTAATTTACAAAACATGAATAAGTTTCTTTGAGTAAACTTAACTTTATTTTATTGAAGCAGAGAAGAACTAGAAGACCAGATTATGTCGAGCCCACCGACATAACCTTGTTAACGGCTTCGAGTCAATTACTGCAGCGAGGGGTTAACAAACCCCGATGCGGGAGTACTCAACAAGACTTACCCGACTAAAGAAAAATAGGAGAAGACTTCGGGAATGCGGTGAGGGAATTCAAGGTAAGGCTTAAGCAAGAATCAAGGACTCCTTTGCGAAAAAGCTTACTAATAGTAAATCCTTACTTTCAATATTTTTAGCACAATTTAGTATCTCACCTATTCTAGGTGATTCTAAACTAGAGCACACACTTCTTAAATATTCCATCACTTATTCCAACTTTTCATTGTTCCATCTTTAAACTCACGATGTGAGGGGGAAACCGGAGTCTCCATATCCGAGAAGCACGGCGATTTCGAAATCGATTAACCCAGTACAGGGAGTTCTTTCCACCACGACATATGTAGCACTTAAGCTTGCATATATCAACCCTTTCTTGGATACTCAAAACGGAACCAGCGTCCTCGCCACTTTCGAGAAACACAAGACACCTCACACGGGGAATCTAACCACACGGGCATCGGGACTTTAACCCACGAGTGTACACGCTACTCCCGCCATCTCTCCACTCCCGGTCTTGGCGGTTATGCGTTTCCGATTTGACACCCCGAGATCGGGCTTACCGGGAGTATGTGGTCGAGTACTAGTTTCGGCCCGACACGGGGTGACACCAGGCGAGGCGTGCCATTGGCCAAAAGACCTCGGCGCGATTTGCGTTCCAAAGTCTCGGTCCACATTGCCTACAACGAGCGGTCCGTAATGTCGACAAGCCGGAAATACTACACCGAGACTCCATTCTCGGTGCAAATTACCGGCCGGTCTCAAATTTCAATACCATATCCCAGTATGGTTTCATCATATAACATCCTTGTTCATCAAATGCCCATTCGGCTATCATAAAAGACTTGTCACATTTTGACTCAAAAGTCTAACTAGTTTAGCACGGCTAAGCATTTCTAAGTATTTTTACCAAAACGGGTTGCCAAGGTAGATATCATAATAATCAAGGATTGGTAATGCATCAATTAGGTTATCACACAACTCCTACCACCTAATGCGGTGTATAAAGCAAAGGTGATATCAAGCTTTGTAAAAACTCAAGGAATGTTTAAATGAACCGGGGCTTGCCTGTGTTGCAGGGAAAAGTTAGATTCCGTAGAAGGATCACCGAAGTCACACTTGGCACCAACACCACTGGTGGATGAATCTTCTTGAAGCTTCGACCATTGTGAACCACATCACACTCTCATTTACTACACATAAATGATGATGCATGCTTTAGCATGATGAAGTATAAATATGATGCTTGATGGATGCACGAAATGATAAACACTTGAGTACAACTTTCCTTCACGATAAAGTTGCAACCCAACAAAACCACTTGTTGAACTACTCTACAAGATATCATCACCATTGCCTAAGAAGTTCTCAAGGACCATTTGATTGTGGTATGATCCAAGATTCACAAAACAATCCCAAGATCACACAAAACCTAAGTCACTATATACTAATTACTTACATTTTCTAATTAAACAAATAAAGCATAAAATAGCAAACAAATAAACTATCTTAAAATGACTCCAAACTTTTTCTACAAGCAGGTCCTATCATAAAACAGAGGCAAAATAATTTTTATGACCACAGGACAAATATTTTATTTTCTAAAAATCATAGAAGACACATTTTTCAATTAAAGAAGGTAATTTTTAAACATAGCAAAAGTACTGAAAACACAAGTTTCATATTTTTCATAAATACTAGACATCAAGAAAAGGCTACACAGAAATTTTCTGAATTTTTAAAGCTAAACTTGAATTTATATGAAAATAACAAAAATCGAGATACTATTCATTGAAACAGAAATTCATAAAACATTTTATAAAATGGAAAACGGCATTGGGCCTAAAGCCACTCGGCTCGGCCCAAAGATGTCGAACAGTAGCAGGTCGGCCCAATGCCATGCTTGGCCCCTTTGAAAGTTTTGCTAAAATGACCTTGTACTTTTGTAAAATCACAAATAAGGCCAAACCACTATTGAACACTATTAAAATGAGTCACGAGACTTTGCAACCAACCCCCATTTCTTTCTTCTATTCTTGTTTTCTCGGGTCCCTAGCCACACCCGAGCGAGCACCGACCACGGCCACGGCGGCCGGAGAACAGCGGAGCGGCCCACCGGAGCTCTCCCGGCGAAAGAAAGGGTAGCGGCACCTCCGCACCTCTAGGCTACCCAAATCCCCCACTTAAACGAACCACAGCTAGCCCCTAAGCCGCCTGCCATGCACGCCGGCGGAGCTAACATGGAACTTCGCCGACGCGGCCGTTCCCGGCCGTTCGATCGATCGCGGAAACGAGTAAGCGGATGGCACAGGCGTGACTAGAATCTCACCACTATTTCGGTGCTCACGCCGGTTTGAACCGGAATGGGGCGGAGCCGGATACGGCGGCCGAGAGCGTCGCGGTGGCGGTGCGCCGGCGGCAAGCTCGCGTTCCCGTCGCGACCGAGATGGCACAAGCGAAAAGAAGAGCCATGAACACCGTAAGGACATGGCGAACTCAAGCCAGATGAAAGAAAGGTAAGAGGCGTATCTCAAAGAGCCGCCACGGTGAGGTGGCCTCGGCTGCCATGGCGATGATACGCCACGATGGCAACGGCAAGCACGGGCTGTTCCGGCGAGTTAGACAAAGACGAAAGCTCAACGGAAGCGCAACGTCAAGACGAACACGACCGCGGCGCCAATTTGGACGGATCGGTTTGGTAACGGTGGCCGCCCGCAAGACAGCCAACCGGGGCCGGGCGCGAGCTCGCTCGGCCATGGCAGCGATGCGCGCCGCGAGGAAAGAAAAATCGAGGCGCGGCGATTTTCGCCTAAACAACAAAGGAGGCGAACTCAGCCTTTGCTAGCTCCAAAGATGAGTTCGACCCGCGCCGTCAGTAAGGTGTCAGCGCCCGAAGACGGCCAAGCAGCAAAATAGGCACGGCGTGACACGGCAAGAAAGCAAGCAAAGCGCTTCGGAAATTATTATGTACTAGTCCGTCTTGCTTCTTTCTTCTTCAAATATCTTCCAAAATTACATAGCAACAAGAAAATCTCCAAAAACGAAAGTTGCTCCACTTATCGGGATCTTCATCTTTGCCTTAAGGACCATCCCAAATTTTGAATAATTTGAAAACTATGAAAAAAAAAAGGGGACGAAAAGGGGTTGGAATCTAGGGTTTTTGGAAACCAAAACAAATCAAACTTATTTTTGTCCAAATCCACTTTGTTTAGTTGGTAATTAACACACGGGGTGTTACAAATTGCTAGGAGGCTTGCATAGCTAGCTTGAAGCATTTGCTAAATTGCTACGCCGTCTTATTTACTAACCAGCCTTTGCTTAGTGTTGTTTGTAGAATTTTTAATAGGCTATTCACCCCCCTCTAGCCATTAGGACCTTTTCGGTGGGTTCCCGAATAGCGAGTTCCTACCTCACCCGAGGACCATGGCTCTCGGGCGGAGCGTCTCCGCCTCGCCCAGGGTAAAGTCCAGACCATGGCTCTTCCCTCTTTCTCTGGGTAAACGACCTCGAGCGCACCTTTTGGGAAGCCCAACGGTGGTGGGGAACAGCGCATTTAATGTCTCTGTTTCCCACGATGTGGTGGCCGAGGGCAATCGATTGCCACGGCGATCCAACTGCCCGTTATCTCCTCGCATCCCCGGTTGATGGGGCGTAAAGGGAGCGATTTACCACACGCGTCGCCCGCACGGAAAACACAACTTCACTATTCATTTGCTTGCGGCTTCACCACCTCGACCGCGGGTCCAAGAACCCTCGGGATATCGACACCACACCACGACCACGCACTCCCGGCCGAGCCAAGAGTCACGATGGGATCGAGAGGATCCCTTTAGACCCACTCGGGATATTCCCCCCTTCGAGGCGGCGGACACGGGCCGCGGGAGGCACCAAGACAGCGTCCATACGGGGCATCCCCTCCGGGGGACCCGAGGCTCGGGCTCGGGCATGGTATGCTTATGGCCCCCGGCGGTAGACACCTTAGCATTTGTACCACGACACATATTTTACACATTATCTCTCCTTTACACTATAAAAGGGAGAGTAATGCCACCATAGAACGGATCCCCCGATCCCCTTTTCTAGGTTTTCACACTTAGCCATCTCATCCCGTGATTGAAGTTCTTCTTCATTCCGAAATCACTTGTAATCGCTTTGGTTCTTGTGCACATTTGGTGCGAGGTAACACGAAAAGGACACCGCTGCTGGGCGTAGGGCCCCATGGCTGAACCAAGATAAACTCTTCGTCTTCCAGCTTCGCACACGCCATCGGGGGGGGCGCCGCGACCTATAAATTATTGCCGGTGCTTGGGATACCCCCGTTTTCTCAAAACACACCGACAACAATACCTTTGGATGAGTGCCTAATCAAGCTACTTTATTCGAGATGCCTTCCTCTCTCTGAAGGCTATTTGCAACAATAATAGTATTCTCGTGGAGCCACATGATGTGTTTGGTTTGTGGGAAAAGCACTACGATGCAATGTTAGAGGACTACAGTAGTAATAATCCATGTTCGGAATGAAGTGCGGAAATGGTTTTGATAGATATTAGAAACATGGTGCTTTGTCTATGGGGAAGCAGTTTGATAAATTGCCTCTTCCAAAAATTGATGACACATATGACAATGCCCGGTCGTATTCCTCGAGAGATACTTGAGGAGAGTAGAGTCGAGCTAGACCCCAAAGATGAGTTATTGTGCGAATCACTCAACAAATGAAAGCAAAGGTCCGCTTACGATGAGATAATGGCCAATCAAAGAAAAAAAGGCGGGATGTTCTTTGTGGATGGACTGGGCGGTACAAGAAAGACATTTTGTATAGGGCACTTATCGGAAAACTACGTAGCCGGAAAAGATTGTCGTGGCTACAACAACATCTGAGTCACAACATCCATATTGCCGGGTGGGAGGACAAGCCACTCGGCTTCATGTTACCTCTCAATGCTAAAGATGGCGATGGATGAAAATTCGCTAAACAAGATGGTACGTCCAAGTTGCTACGTCAAGCGGCTCTCATAATATGGGATGAGGCATCTATGACAAGGAGGCAAAACGTGGAAGCACTAGACAAGAGCCTACGAGATACAATGAGCCTGTCGGACCTTCGTTTGGTGGGAAGACGGTTGTCTTTGGTGGAGATTTCAGCGTGTCCTCCCCTGTTGTGTCGAAAGGATCCGGGGCTCAAATAGCCTGAGCTTCTCTCTGGCTCTCATCTTTGGGAATCCATGCGCCACCTAAAGCTCGTCCGCAACATGAGGGCTCGGAGTGACCAATGGTTTTGCGATTATTCATTGCGCGCATTGGTAATAGAACGGAGGAGGTTTACGGTGATGACGATATACGTATTCCGGAAGAGATCTCGTGTCCCGTACTCCGGCGATGCCGAAGGATCTTCGCACATTGATCGACATCATCTTTCCAGACCTAAACGCAAAAACATGGCGAATAAAGACTACATCACCACCGGAGGCGATTTTATCTACACGTAACGATTGGGTGGACATGATCAATATGAAAATGATTGATATGTTCTAGGGTGGCGAGATGGTGTATCGCAGCTTTGACTCTGCCAGATGATCCACATAACCACTATCCAAAGTAGAGTTCCTTAACGCCTCAACCCCAAAGGGCTTGCCTCCACACGTCTTGAAGCTCAAGCTCGGGTGTCCTGTCATCTTGCTTCGAATATTGACCCCGCCAATGGGGGCATTAAAACGTACAAGGTCTGCTGGTGAGGAGGTTCTCAAGAAATACAATCGACACGGAAATCGTGGTTGGGCAGCATCTTTGGGAAGCGGGTATTCCTTCCTCGAATACCCCTCGCGTCTGCCCCTCGATGAGGTGTTCCCCGCTCGAAGTTTAAGAGGAAGCAGTTTCCTATCAGGTTGAGCCGCCATGATCGCCAACAAGTCACGAGGGGCCAAACCATCCCGAACGTGGGTGTGTATCTGCCCGCACTGGTGTTCTCTCTCGCGATTCGGTTGTATGTTGCGATGTCTAGAGCCACGTCAAGAGCGAATATCAAGATCCTCGCCCTCCCGCGGATGCAAAGCGCACGGGAGGAGGAGGCCAAAAAGATGGAGAAGAAAAATGCTAGAAAGAATGGCGTTGAAAAAAATAAAAGAAATGCAACAAGGAAAAAATGTAAGGATAAAGGCGACCCCAAATAGTTGATGGAATTTTCACGAAGAATATTGTATGGAAGGAGGTTCTAACGCAATAGGCGAGGTAATACACTAATACTTACAATGTATTTTTAATTCAATTTATATTGTACAAATATTATTTAACTAACGCCATATTTGTTGATATTCATAGGTACTTCCAAATTGTTTATCATACTCTACACGGAGGTGTTTATGCACAAATCATTTGTACATGTTACATTCTCGATCAGATATGCAGCTACTTGTGCATGGTGTATATCCCGAACGTTTGATGTCAAATAATCAACATCCCTCGCTACACTTGGTATTGTTTACAGTATTATGGTGGTCATCGGTGCTGTCAAGTCCCTATTTTTACGTTTTTAATCTTTATTATTACATGTGGTATGCATAACGAGCTAACTGCATGTTTCCCTTTTTTTTTTTTTTTGAACATTTCAACGAGGATTTGCTCCCCACCTGATTTTATTGATTATAGCTCTTTATACATCATTACAAAGGTTTGCATGTTTCCCTTTATCATGGCTCCATCGAGCTTCACTGTCGATTTTATTTCTCAAATTTGTTTATTCGGTAAAGATTGCCCATGACAACTTAATCGCACGATTTTTCGTTTATTTGGTAAAGATTCATCGAGGTTCATATTTCAAGAAGATAGGTTCATGCGGTCCATGTTTTTTATATAAAAGTTAGTTATCCCGTAAGAAGCACGCACGTATTTATATAGATTTGTGATGTCATATGATTTTACACCATCGCACCTTTTAGAAAGACGTTTCATTTCTCGAAAGCACCATCGCACCCTCCCCATCCTCACGTGCTATCGATGGGGTGCTCCTGGCGTCACGATGGGAATGGTAGTCCTCCCAACGTGTCCTCTTCCTATTCGCGCGGGGTCCGGGATGTCCGCGGCGTCAGTCCTGATTTTCCCCATTCGCTCACGCGCGTCGCCCGCTGCCGATCGGCTCCGTTCTCGCGGCGTCGTGCGCTCAGCCGCTCGTATCCCAGGTTGCCTGAGATCGGCTCACCTCCGTAGTGCTCATCGCCAGGCCCGATTTAATCGCAGTGGCGGCCAATTCACGGGGAAGGGCAGCGTGGAGACTCGACGACGGCCACAACAAAATGCATGGAGATCAACGCGACGAGAATCATACATATCATATATGTACCAGATATGAGGATGTCTACGTGCTGTCCCCTGGCACGTACGTACGTACGCTTGTGCAAGGAGTTCCTGAACGTTTCGATACGTACGTACGCTTCTGCAGTCACGATGAATAAAAAATCAGCCGCAGTGACAAGCGTGCGAGCCATCGCTAGCAGGGAAAGGAGCCGAGCGCGTTGCCAGCAGGTCGAACGGAGCCGATCGGAGCGGAGGCGTGGCGATGAGCGCTACGGAGCCGCGCTGATCTACGCACTACGGAGGTTGTGGCGTGCTGCGAATAGGAAGAGGACACGTTGGGGGGACTACCATTCCCATCGTACGCTAGGGGAGCACGAGCACCCCGTTATTTTCCTCCTCACGCGGGATTCCTCCCGTGAACGCCCTCCCCAACCCGCGCGCGGCGCAGGCGGCGACGCCCGGAGTTCGCGCCCGCCCGGAAGCCGAGCCCACCACCTCCCCGGACGACCTCTCTCATCCCGGTGCCCGTTCACCTCTCTCATCGGTATCGAGCTCTCCCCCTGTACGACCTCCGAATCTCCGACCACAAGGTGCGCTGCTCACAACCCTACCACGCTGCCTCTCCATGCCGTGGATCCATGTCTCCGCTCACACCCATCCCAGTTAGATCGGTTCAGTCGCGCTGGATCTAGGCCGGCTCGTCGGTCGGATCGGGAGTTCGGGAATGATGCGATTAGAGAGTTCCTGTGTGTGACAGTCGAGATTTTGGCATCTAGGTTGTTTTGCGGATGAGCTTCCCCATTTGAATCCTCGTTAGCGTTACAGTCACATGGTTGCAGTTCTAGAGTTTTTATGGGAAAGAAGAATTGCTAACTGCAGGGGCATTCAGTAGGCATGCATGTGAGGTTTTTGTTGAAATATCCAGATAAATGTGCTTGCAGCTTTTTACCATTTGTTCTGATCCATTTACTTGAATGGAGTCCTTGGTTATTTGCCATTTGGTTACAACTGACATGATTGGCAGTAGTTTACTAAACTGAGGATCCAGTCTAACTTAAGCTAATTGGTTATTTGTATTCAGATATGATCTAATTACATTTGTGTACATGTATTGTGCCTACTAAATTCGACATTCGACCACTTTTCAGAGATTAATTTTAGATTGATACTAGGGATAAAGTTTGTGTTTAGTTTCATCATAATGGAACCTATGCAAAATAATGAAGGTCGTACACCATATATGTTTAAAAAGTTATTTGTAGCACTTGGTGGTATTCTTGTAAATACAAGCTCTATTAGGCCCATTTGTAAGCTTATAGGGGCATTTTTGTAAATACCAACACCACCAAGGGTAATAAAGAGAATAAACCCTCTCACCTTTTCTATAAAGGGGAGAGGGAGGGAGAGAGGGGTTGGTGCGTTCATTCTATCTCTGCTCTTTGCTTTTGGTGTCAAGTATCGACACATTGATATTCGTCATCAACATCTCTTAAGTTAAACTATTTAATTTTTACTATATTTGTAGAAAAAAAATATTATGAAACCAAATTAACATTATTAATAGTTGTAAATTAACATTATTAATAGTCTAGATTAATCTCGATTTGATCCGTAATAATCAACGATGTAACCTTAGATGAAAGTAAATCAATAATATAATATTAGGGAAAAGTAAATGTAAATTATGTAATATTAGGGGAAAGTAGAGTTACATTTTTTTTTTTCACCCATTGTAATGTAATATAATATTAGGGAAAAGTAAATGTAAATTATGTAATATTAGGGGAAAGTAGAGTTACATTTTTTTTCACCCATTGTAATGTACGGGCATTTTTATTAGTCAACATATAAAACCTTAATTCAGCTTATACTTCAGATAATCATTTATCTATTAGTACATAAGTAGCGACAATTGGAAATTTCAGACATAAAACACGCCCCTAAAACGCCCCGAGCCGAGGCAATGGAGAAAGCAAAAGCGGCGCACTACGACGAGCTCAATCGCAAGGGGCGAGGGCGCCCGCCGCCTCAAGCGAGGGGCTTGGCTTCTCCTCCTCCTCATCTCCGCCGCCGCCGTCCCAAGCCCACCGCCTCCTTCCTATCCGGCTTGTTCAAGGGCGGCGCCCTTCGCCGCGCCCCCCCCCCAACTCTCTAATCTCTCTAAACCGCCGCCGCCGCATTTCCTGTGTGCCCATGCGGTCCGCGCCTGCCGCTCCGGTTCACGCCTCTTTCGCCTCCCGGGATCCGCTCCAGGTCCAGGTCGCCCTCTCGCTCCGTACCGGCGCCCGATCGAGGTCGAGGTCCCGGTCAAAGGGCCGCAGCGCCGCCTAGGTCTAGGGAGAGGGACTGCCGGGGGGCATCCCGTGAGGCGCCCAGGTCCCGGGGTCGAGATCGGCGATAAAGCGAGGGAGCTTCGCACGCTGAAGGCCGATGGGAACAAAGATGGGGATCGGCGGTGGCGGCACGACGACGGCCACCACGGAGCTCTAAGGGTCGCGGTGATAGGGGCCGGAGGCAAAATGGACTACTCATGCTCATAGAAGGATATGATAAAATGGTTGGTCGCGCCATTCTCATTGCTTCACGATTTGTGTCATTTGTGCGCTTGTTTTGTTAGCTTCTTCTTCTTTTTTTTTGGGGGATGATGAACTGTTGATTCTCTTGCGCACTCCAAATTGAGAGAGTTAAAGCAAAGATGAAGCTTCACTTTTCGAGACAATGTGATCACTCTTTCAGTTCTTATGAGCTAGGATATGGTGCCTTTCTCAACTAAAGGCTACTAGTCATTGTAGCATGTCTCCCGAATATATGATTCTGCAATGTAGAGAAATGTTAGAAACGGATTGAAGATAAGTCAATGCATCTACAATGCTAGCTTGATCGATGGAAATTGATTGTGCATAAATCTAGTTACCACAAAGTGCTTGTGTGTATTTTTTGTTTGAATATGTAGCTATTGCCTTATATGATGTAGCTCCAAAACTCAAAATCGACTCTTGGGTACACTAGCATAATGCCATTGAAATGCACATGCAGCTGCAATTTCTTCTGTTGATCATGCTCCATGATAGGTTTACAATATTTACTGTTCTCGCCTTCTTGGTGTTGTTTTTAATTGTTCTAAAAGATCGTATTGCTTTCCTTTTCAATTTTGGCAGCTGCAAAAGATTCCACTCTTGGAACTGCAACTGTGGGGTGGGAAAGATTTCAATTTAATAAGGATGCTCCACTTGATGAAGATAATGGTGATGTTGAAGGTTAGTGTTGGCATGACTGCACTATCTTAATTATTGCTTCATATGGCTTTTAATTAGTTTGCTTCTTCATCATGAGTCTTGATTATTCCTTATAATGCTTTGCATGACATGGTTATTCATCTAGTTATTGTTCAACTCGGGCGTGTTATCATTTTAGACATCTGCAGATCTGCCTATGATTGGTTTTTGAAGGCCCTAGATTTCTTGGATGTAGAGTGCTTTTTAGCACTAGTAAAGGCTACACAATTTGTTTTACATGCCCAATGTCATTTTTCTTCACCGCCTCTCGATGTTTTCGTGCTAAAGTACATTCTGTAGTTTGGGAGCTTGAGCTCTTGATTGATAGAGTGATAGCGTGGAGATCTAGATTGATGCAGGGAATGTCCAATGACTGTACAGTGACAAACAGTACTGAGCATTCCTAGATATGGTTACATTCTCTGAAGAATCATCAGAGAAATAATATACATAATATGAGACTATGTTGATTGTGTAGGTAGGGTTGATATGCTGAATCTAGATTGATTATAGAAGTACATGATACATGTATATATAAGCAAAGGATAGAGGCGGCTTATGGGAGTAGAGCACAGTCTTCTGATATCCTTGCCTACTGGTGTGCCAGACTTGAGTCCAAGGGCCAAGGCAACACAACTTTTACCGGGCTCTAGCCTAGTTTTTTAGACCGGACCGGACCGGCGGTCCGACCGGTAAAAGACCGAACCAGAGGGTATAGCGGCTCGGTTCAAGACCGCTTGTGCAATTGGACCAGGAAAAACCGGTTGAACCGGCCGGTTTTTTATGAAACCGGTGAACCGGCCGGTTCTGTGTGAACCGCCCCGGTTTGAAAATCTCGTCTGTTGGTGCGCGTGTTGCTGTGTCTTCGTACCCGCGTGAGCAACTGGCGCTGGGCCCGACTGCGTGCTACTGCAGCGACATGCATGTTTGAGGCGGCCACACCATGCTTCAAGCTGCATGCAGCACCTGCCGCTAGTGGGCCAGGCTGCTCCCATGTTGCGTGAAGCCGTGTGTGTGCATGCAAGTGTTGACTTTTTCAATAGCTTTTTTTCAAAATTTTATAACTGTTTCATATGAGCTCTAAATTGGACAAATAGATATCCGTTTTAATTATCTCAACAAGCTCTTGACAATGATATGCTCTATTTTAGCTTTTAAGGTTGTTTTGTAATAATGAATATTTCAATTACAATTTAAGTCTTTTTTTTCGCCAATTAGTAAGTGCTTCATATATTATTTTGTCATGCTTGTTTTTTTTAGCTGTTACTTAATACATGGTTTTTTTTGTGGATGACCAGAGAAGACGATATGATTATGGTGGAATGCATATAATTATTAATTAAATTATATATATATACACACCGTTCAATGTTTTTGTGGCGGTTCGATAAAAACGGTCTATAACTAATGAACCGGCGGTTCAACCGGGTTCTAAGCGGTTGGACCAATGAACCATTGAACCGACGATCTCGCCGGTTCGATCTCCGGTCCGGTTTGAAAAACTAGGGGCTCTAGGCCCATCTTCCTGTCTTAACAGATTGATACAAAATCTTTAGAAGTACAAGATTAGTAGTAGTTTCTGAAGTGTACACTGGTAAGTAGATGTTGGAAATGATAAATGGGCGATCAAGCATGGCAAAAGATCTCCATTCATGGCTCATGTTCAGTGTTTTTGCCACCACTGTACCATTCAGGCTTAGTGGGCAGGTGAATAATTTATTTTGGTCTCTCTGCTCTATATCAGTGACAAACCAATCTGTTGGAACCTTTGCATAGTGTGGTTTTCTATGCTATATTCAAACTGTTGAAAATGAGATACATATGATTACCCTATTTCTGTGATAATAGGCTTGGTAGCTTTAACATTTAGAGCAGTTTTATATATATAAAAAAATGTGGCTGTTTATGCATTCTGCTTGGCAACCAAGATCCCATAATTTACCTTTTGTTTTGTACCTGTAGTTGCTAATGATGATGCTTCACTGGTGAAGAATATTGGAAAGAGCTTCCGGCTTTCTGCTGTGGAGGTATACAGTGAAAAGCAATGAGTTATATATTGTGCAGTTTTTGCATTATTCTTACCATTATTGTTTTTTCTCTCTCTCTCCCTTCCCATTCCTTGTTCTTCACCTATCCTAGTCAAAGCATGAAGATAAAGTCAGAGATGCGCATGATGAGGCTATATTTGGTGTACCTACAATTTCATTTGTTGATAGTGAAACTGGTGGGGATGAGCTTCAAACCAATCATGAAGATGGGAAAGCTGAAGATATAGAAGCTGATGAACCTAGCAGCTCCCTCATCAGCGATAAAAGTAATGCTATCAAGTTCATTTTTCCTGGCATTTTGTTTATTTCTGTGTGTGTTGAAGCCACTCATGAAACAATGTCCGTAGGTTCTGGCCATGCAAAAAGGTTCCTGGAGAGATCGGGCTCAGAGGTTGCGGCAGGATTCAAATACATGAAGTTTGTCTCAGCCCGGCGGCTCAAGTTTGAATTTTGGCAGCGTGTTACAGATCTGTTATGTTATGAAGAATGTTGCCTGAATTTGACCTAGATCCACCCACGCCTTAGAAAAGTAGAGTAGATGGATAATGTAAGTTAACTAGACGATGGTTGTTTGTAACACTTTATTGTCATCTACAAACAATTGTATAAACAAAATCTGTGTTATGCTGTGTCTATATGGGATTGTACACCATTTAATCCTTGCATGCAATTATCACCTCTGGCTAAACTTTGTGCAATTCTTGGAGCATTGCTACTGGAAATGAAGTTGAACATAATGAGTCTGAAATTGTTATTCTACGAAGGCTCATTATTACAAGTGAAATGATAAATTTATCTGTATGGAGGAATCTAAATTGACTTAGTACGCCTTGAGATAAACCTACTGACAAAAATATATACATTGTATGGTTATCCAAACTAGCTTCCAGTCTTCACGACATCACTTTGTTCCGAAATTTTTCTCTAATATTGTCAATTTAATCCTTCTTGTGGTGTATGTGATGTCGGATGCCCGATCACAAATGTGTAGCACCCACCCACAACGAGAGCGATCGGCAGGCTCCGTGCCCGCCCATCCACTGGTGCGGGCGCGGCAGCCTCGAGGGTCTCTTTGAGCTCGCCTCGGGGCTCGGAGGGTCTCTTTGAGCTCGCCTCGGGGCTCGGCTCGGGGTCGTTCTTCCTCCTTTTTGAAAAGGGTTAATTGGATTCCTACCATTGCAAATTTCATGGATTGGAGATGTCCCATTACAATTTTGAATATTTGAAATATGCCATTGGAACTCTTCAACACTCTGCAATCTCACATTCTCTCCCAATTCTCACGTACGAAGTCTACAGGTATTTCCGTATGGACCCAAATACCCCTGAGACCTCTCCGTCACTTCCTTCTCTTTCTCGGTCTTTTTCCGTCGAAACCAGAGAAACGGGCGGCGGCGCTCCTTCATCCTTCAACCCTAGCCGCCGGCGACCCACATCCGGCCGCATCCCTCGCCGGCTTCGTAGTTCGCGCGTGCGCCGCCGGCCAGAAAGGTCTCCTCGCGCGCGGCCGCCGGCGCGGCTCTGGCTTCCTCGCGCGCGGCCGCCGGCGCGGCTCTGTCTTCCTCGCGCGCGCGTCCCCGCCGCTGCCTGGCGACCTCGCTGCGCCCAGCGCCCGCCCCCCCGTCGCGCGTCCGCCCGCCGTCGGCAGCAGCGGTGTCTGCAGATCGGCTGCCAGCACTTCCAGGCATTGCAGCAGCCCCAAGCTGCACACCGGCAGGCATGGCATCATCTTCCAGGCATTCCAGCGCTTCTATTCCAGGGAGGAGTCTGCCCCTCGTCGATTGCCCCCAGTGCTTCGTCCCCGTTGTCAGGCGCTTGAGCGAGAAGGGCAACATCTACTACAAGTGCCCAAAAGGTTGTGGTAACTGGTGGTTTGAGGATTCATATGCCAAATTGTTGGAGAGTTGTTCAGGTACTGGGCACAATCCAATTGGTACTGGCCAGCAGCTTGGTGTTCAAGGTGGAGACCTAAAGATGCAGCTTGATGATGTCAAACTTGACATTGCCAACTTGAAGAATGAAGTCAAAGAGCTCAAAGATGAGATTAAGAAGGGAAAGAGTATAATTGTCTTCGATAATGCAACTGTTTTTTTTGTTTTTTTAGCAATGTTTGTTGCTATCTTGGTTGCCATTGTGTGGCGCAAGTGAACTTCCATGTAATGTGGCTGTGTTAGCTTAGATGATGGGTAACTGAGCTATGTAACTGTCATTTGTATGTATTCTGTGATTTGCAATGGAATGTTCTGTGATTTGCAATGGAATGGAATAAAATGTTCTGTGATTTGCAATGGAATGTTCTGTGATTTGCAATGGAATGTTCACAGCATGCATATATATTACAGAATGGCTCACAAGTTCACAAGGTTCTAGGCTTCCATCATACAAGTTCACAGCCACCTACAAGGTTCCAGGCTTCCAGCATACAAGTTCACAGCCACCTACAACAAGGTTCCAGGCTTCCAACATACAAGTTCAAATTTTATTACAAAAGGTTGGACCAGAGCCAACTACAAAAGGTTCCAGCATAAAGTCTCTATTCTTCTCCAAAGACCAATCTCCTAAGGCTAGGACCTTCAGTAACAGGGGGTTGGCGGCAGCCTTCAGAAGCTTTTTCTTGATCGGTGTCCTCTTCTTTTTGGGAGTGCCCTTTTTTTGTCTTTTTTTTTTTCTTGCCTTGGGAGGGTTCACCTTCTTCTACAGTGGCTTTTTTTCCTACATTTTAAGTACCAAACATTATAAATACTGTAATGAAAATATGAGAGAAATATTTAGTACAGAGAAACATGCCTTTTGGCTGCCTTGCTCCTTGGAGGAGCTCTCTCACCATCTTCTCCAACCTCAGCCTCTTTGCAAGTTTTTTGAAAGTGGCCAAAGCCTCCACATCTTTTACATTTGACCTTCTTCTTGGTTGCATTTTGCTCAAAACAACCTCTTTGCCTCTGGACCTTTGGCCTTCCTGCTCCTCTGCTAAGCAAGGGTGCATACACTTTATGTCCAAGATTCACAACTGGCCACCGAGACCTATCTGGGATTGGTTCAATCCTGTCCTGATATGCTGCCTTGAACCTAGCAACTGAGTAGTATTCATGGACAAAATCATCAATTCTCAGCCCTCTATTTGAAAGAATCCAGGCCAAAGCATGCTTGCAGGGCTTCCCTATCACTTGCCACTGTCTCTACAGGAGCAATTGTGGTTGAGGAGGTCAACTGTTTCCCTCCTATGACTTTGCCAGGTCAGGTCTAAGATGGTTATTTCAGCCACATCAACATCACAGGCTGCTACCTTCAACAGTTTTACTTGGTTGCTGATCAAGTTCAGTTCCTGAATCACACTAGGGAGTATTCCATCAGCCCACTGCATAGCAACCAACTTCCTTCTACATCTTGTCTCCATTATGAGTTCTCTAATTTTATCAACCAATTCATGCAATAGCAATCCTTTGAACTTCTTTATCTGTGCATTGAAGCTCTCTGAAACATTATTTGTCAAGTAGTCACACTTGCTATTCTCTGAGAAGGCACTCCTTCTCCATACCCTATTATGGTGCTGCTATAGGTATGCAATGGTTCTCTCGTCATGGTCAAAAATTTTCTTCATATGCCACTGCCACATACCAAATGTGTAGGCTTTAGCTGCAGGGTACAAGTGGTCAGTGATCACATCACCAGAAAATTTCTTCAAAAAGTTCTGATACAGGTGCCTCATGCACTCCCTGTTCTCAGCCTGTGGGAAAACAGCCCCCACTGCAGTCTCCAAGCCTTTGCATGCATCAGTACATATAACCAGATTTGGCACATCTCCTATAGCCTTATGCAACTGCTCCAGAAACCATTTCCAATTATCCTCGGTTTCAGACTAAAAAATACCATATGCTATATGGTACAACCAATTATGTCCATCCACACCAGTAGCTGAAGCTAATTGACCTTTATATTTACCATGCAAATATGAAGCATCTATACCAATGAAAGGTCTGCACCCAGCCAAAAAACCAGCAACACATGGTCTGAGAGCAACAAACATCCGGTTGAACCTGTATTTACCTTCGATATTCTCCAATTCTATCTCCACTATGCTACCAGGGGAAACTTGCTTAATTTGAACAGCCCAATTAAAAAGCAATTGAAAGCTCTCATCATATTTCCCATGTAAGGTGTCCATTGCTACCTTCAAACCTGACCACGCTTTGGAGTACTTCAGATTGATGCCAAACTCACCCTCCAACTTGTCTTTGCAATCAGATGCTTGCTTGGTTGGATTCTTCTTGAGCCAGTCCATCAATCTATCTGCACACCAACCTTGGCTGGCCGTCTTGGTTTGTAAGAACTTGGTGGTAGCACATTTGTGCGCTGCTGGAAGTTTTTTGATCTACCAAAACAAAAGTAAATTCAGGTGTCAGTTGCATAAATCAGATTTGGTACAGAAACAAGAGATAATGTACTACAGCCATAATTTTACCTGTATTGTCTTGCCGTCCCAAATCCTAGATGCATGGATGCGCCAAGGGCATCCCTCTGCTTTACACTTGGCAATAAATCTTGTTGGATCAGTTTGCAGTTTAGCAAACTCAATGCCCCTCTTCACTGCATAATGCCTGATTGCCTTCCTGAATGAAATAATATCTGGAAAAAGCGCTCCTTGGACAATGTTGGGATTCTCTGGATCATGTATCACAACGACCTCCAATGGATCTGCATCATCAACCTCTGCCTCTAGAGGGTCACCTCCATGAGCAGCACCCCCATCAAACATATCAGCATTAACAGACGGGGCTGGATGAGTATTGTTAGCATCCATTGGATTGTTAGTGTTCTGATGAGCAGGTACTGGCATGTACATTGACTCATCATTGATGCCCACATATTCCTCCTCGTTATCGAAGATGTCTGGCTCCCTATCGGGCTCCAGTACAGGCTCAGAAGGATACTCTGTTCCTTCTTCATCTACCTCATCAGTAGGATTAATAGCAGGCTGTTCTGAAAGCTCTAGGACATGGTATTTTGGCTGTGAATCAGGTGGCAACACACAAAGCGGCTCTAGCGTAGCAAATGCATCAACATCCGCAATTGTTGATGGCCAACTGTCTAGGGACAACAATGGAACCCTAGCAGCAAACAAATCGCGAAAAAAAAAACACTTGGGTGAGTGAAATTCCTCTACCCAATTGACGAGATATAGCTTAAAGCATCCAAAGAGAACAGCCATTACCTCTCCTCGCGCGGTGCTGTGTCCTCCGGGTCAGCCATGGCTCTCCCGCAACGCCAGCTCCTTGCCGCGGGAGAGGAGCACGCGGATGGGGGTTGCAGCAGACCAGGAGCGGGCGCGTCCTCCAAGGTCACCGGCGGGGAAGGCTAGGGTTAGGGTTCCAACCCTGGAGCATACGGGAGAGGAGAGCGGAGAGGGAAGAAACGGGAAGGAGATGAGTCTGATGACAGGGTTCCAACCCTGGAGCATACGGGAGAGGAGAGCGGAGAGGGAAGAAACGGGAAGGAGATGAGTATGATGACAGAGACCGGTGCTCTCTCCTCTTCACGATGGGCAAGGGGCAAGCAGGTCCATACCAGAATACGTACAGCTGCAAATGGCAAACATACGTAGAGAATGTGAGATTGCAGAGTGTTGAAGAGTTCCAATAGCATATTTCAAATATACAAAATTGTAATGGGACATCTCCAATCGGTGAAATTTGCAATGGTAGGAATCCAATTAAAACCTCACCCTCTCTCTTCTCTGTCTCGCTCGCTCGCGTCGCCCCTGCCCCCTGCACCCGCCTCTCCCCCTCTTCCTCTCATGGCCGTTGCCTCCGACCACCGCAGCCACGCTACAGCCAAGCCCGCTTCCCCGCCACGGCGTCCGCGTCCCCGACACCAACCCCATCCCCGGCTCCCGCCAATCGCACCCGCCTCCACGGCTTCGCCTTCCCGACGCTCAGCTGGGGCGCGCAACGCCTCCTCCGCTGCTCCAAGGACGGCCCCGCTTCCCCGCCGCCGCACCCGCAGACGCCGTCACCGGACAAGGAGAAGCAGCCGCACCAGGCCTCCTCCCCCCGAAGCCGCGTCGCAGCCCCCGCGCCCGTGGAACCTCCGCACCCGCCGCTCCGCCACCGTCGCGCCGCTTGCATCGAGATCGGACGCCGCGGGGAAGGCGCCGGCGCTGCAGCAGCCGCCTCCTCCTCTCGCGTCGTCGCCGCACGGCGGCCGTGCCCAGGAAGAGGGCCTTCTCCGCCGCGCTCACCAGGGACGAGATCGCCGAGGACTTCGCCGCCATCCGCGGCACCCGCCCGCCGCGCCGGCCCAAGAAGCGCCCGCGCGCCGTGCAGCGCCAGCTCGACGTAAGGATTTTCTTCTACCGCCTCTAGCACGTTCTGGTCTGCTGCGCGATTTTTTCAGCTCAATCCCGTCTGGTTTCGCTGGTATTGATTGCATTGCATTGCAGATGCTGTACCCGGGGCTGTCTCTCGCCGACGTCAATCTGGACTCGTACAAGATCGACGAGGTAAGAAATCGTTGTTTGGTAATTGGTATCCGTTGGTGCTCTCCTACTTCTTTTCCCTAAATGTGTCTTTTCCCGTGCCCAAACAGTGTAAGATATTTCCTAGAATTTTAGAAATAGAGAAAAACCCGGAATGGTCATATTTCAAAGCAATTGGCGTGATCCGGGTCATATTTCAAAAGGCTAACGAATTCCGGGTCATATTGTGCGGGGCATGCCAATGACGGGTTAAATTTAGAAATTTCTCTTCCCCACAAAGTTGGTTCTTTTCTTCCATGTGTCTTTCTTTCTCCTCCTGCAGCAGAGGTGATCGGCGCCTGGTGGTGCAAATCGGAGGAGCTTTTCAGATGTTTCAGCTTTCCCTTTCTCGGTGCGATGGCTAACATCTCCATCCCATGGTTCTTGTGCTTCCTGCTGATTACAGGGAGTCCTGTTATTATATGATAAATTATGGGGCCGCTGGGTCATGCTTGTGCTTCCCTGTCTGGTGTTGAGTTGGGGTATGGTTCTGGTAGGATTGGGTACTAATATCCTTAGGTGAAGAGAAGTTTTTCATTGTATGTATATGGTTATAATCTAAGAAATGTTCATTTTTTCTCTCATTCAAATTTCTCCAAGTGAAGTGTTGATTAAATGGAATGGTAATATCTGTGGAGAGTTTTTTCACCCCTCATTCAAATTTCTCCTGGATGGCCGCTTTCTGGATTTACTGATGAAAACCATGTCACTTAGTTGCATACAACAGGAAAGACACCTCTGATTCTACTCTGCTAGAGTATGTATTCTACTCCTGAAAGAGATGGTACAGTACTTTTAGCCTTATATAAGGAACGTGGTTTGTGAAAGTTCTACTTTATATTTGAAATCTGTCTGGTTATCATGCAACCTATATGCGTCTTGTATCTTTGCAAGTGTAATCTGAACAAAAGTCTTCTTTTGGAGTTATGCGTTCAGAGTGGTTGTCTCATTTAAGTTTCATTGCATTCTATTTGATGTTACTCTTAAAAACAATACTATGGAACTTCCCACCAAGACTGGCCTCTTACCAGGGTTGGCGAGGTATAATGAACGCATTTAATGAAATAAAAGAGCTAATGACAATCATTGTAGTTTCATCATGCACAAGACAAAACTACGTTAGACGCGGCATGAGCCTACAATTTGATTCTCGTATAATTCTAATGTGGATTTGAACCATAACTCCAGAAAGATTTAGAACCATTAATACAGGGTTTGAGCTACTTAACACCCACACAATCTCGATTTGACACGGCAACACTTTCAACACTGCTTGTCAAGTTAAATAGCAACCTGCATACAGATAGGTTTGCTGATGCCGAAAGAACATTGCATTGAAAGAGAACCACATTACTGCTCGTTTATCATCAGAAGAAATAATATAAGTTGCTGATATCAGTACACACTGGGGGTTTATCAAAGTAAATATATAATGATACAAGCTAGTATAACAGATACATTCAGCACAAGAATACTAAAACCAAAAAGAAAAATCATGTGCTTGTCGTGTTGTAAGCCGCATCTGCGGAAGACGTATCCATGTCATTCAGGCCAAGTTCCTCGTTCTGCTCCCAACTCCTCTGATACTCCTCGACTGTAATCCACAAAGAACACATTCAGTATGATTTAGTATGAGGTACATATACGCACGTCCCTTAACTTCTGAGTAAGGTTACCCTAAATATTCGAAGATTGACAAAAGGTCAAAAAATCTCAATTAATATGTAATCATGTCCATTTTCGTATCAGGAAGCACCATCGTGTATCTGAATTGTTGAAAAGGTTAACTTACTGGTTAACTGGCTATCATCTTCTAAAGAATCAGTAGCCGGGGCCACAAATGAAGCCGCTAATCCATCATCAATTATTAGAGTCCAGGCCTCTTGTAAACTCAGAAGCTGGTAAAATACATTGACAAACAGAATTGATTAGGATAAAGCCTTTCTACATTAAGCTAGAGAGAGAGAGAGAGAGAGAGACAAACGAAAATACCTGGGATAATCTCTCCTTGAAATCATCCCACTTCTTCTTTTTCCATTCCAGTGTGCTATCGCCCAATTGGAATCCATGTATTCTCTCCAGAGCTGTAAACAAAAACAAAAACAAAAAAAAAACGGGAATAAAAACGCACATCACATTCAAATCCTTCTGAGCTTCAATAAGTGTGTACACACCATTTTCGCATCATAAAAAAGAGAGAATGGATGAATAAAGTGAAGCAGACCTACCCTCGCATATTTTCACAATTAAACCTTCAACAGTTGTGACCATACCACCCAACGTTCCACATGAAAGCTCCAACTCAAGTTCAGGTACTTTCACGCTAGCTGAATCTGACTGAAAAACAAAACCCAAATTAACAAAGTCATATATTAGAGATGGATCATGTCTGTCTAACAAGTTCTTTAGTCTGTATAAGTATGTGGCTCCAATAGAATCACAGATTATCATTCCATGTAATGATCAAGGTAAAGAAATGCCAACACATTACTATTAGAGTAATGTTCATGGGAGTCAACATTGCACACCAGACTGAGAGAAGCCAAAAATGGAAGAAAAATCACTTGGTTGGGCTGCAACTCGGCCCAGCAACACCACGGTGTCATCCATTGTGTATGCTGTGCTCCGGGTCAGCCTATGCTCCCCTATGCCTTCATCCTCTCTGCTTCGACCAACACAGGCTGTCCATTGTCCGTTTTGGACTTTTCTAGCCTTGAACCACTGGCAATGCTTTTTTATCATTCCAAACTTTTCCTGAAGTGACTCGTTCTAACTAATAATTCTCTATTTTGATTTTCTGTAAATTTAGAGCTTCTAGGTTAAATTTTGATGAAATTGTAGGGTTTGAGCTTGAAATTGGGGCTTTATAGAATTTGTGTGAAAAATTACAGTCTGCATGAGATTCCTAGCGAGAGAAAAAAACCTTCTGGAAGCATTATAGTGTCAAATAAACTTCTGGAAGAATTATACATGTTCCAATTGACTACTGTAAATCGCATGTCATCTTGATGGTGAGAATATTGACTGAAACATTAAATTAAGCACAAAGTTATCCAGGAGTTATGTATATATGTCCCTGCCTAATCATATAATCATCAATCCCATGCACAGGCATGCAAGTAGTTGTAAACAGGAAACATCCAAACCTTTATGACATCGCGGGTAAGGTCTCGTGCATTTTGAACATGCAGTGTAATTTTCTTTCCCTTAGCTGGAATTTCGCCCCCAGGCTTCAGCTGATTGAACAAAGACAGATTTTTCAAATCATAAAAGTGTCAAAAGGCGCCAATCAGGTAACCAAATCTGACGGGTATTTACAAAACAGTATGTGGGGCAATCAAACTGACCTCTGAATTGCGATAACCACACATGTCACATGTTGTCGCCATAACAATCACCTCCCGGAAATATGGGATTTCTAGCAAAGGTTAAGGTTCACATACTCTTTAATTGCAGTGTTAAGCAGCAGAAAGGGAGTCCCAAAATGTTCTGTTCCTATATTCGGGAACCCCAAAGAAGGGTTGCAGCTTATTTCAGGTCCTGGAACCTGTTATGTCTCTGTAAGCATGTTTGGTAAATCCAACCAAACGATGCATGTTTAAGTGGTGTGAAGCCATAAACCATAGCTCCAGCTTGAAACCATCGAGAAAAAGAAGACTTATGTCTTGTTCAATACCCAATATAGTCACATCCCAAATCCCAAGTAATAATATTTCACCAATTCAAAAGTGAAATATCATATCTGGATCAACCAACAATGGTCAAATCTTAATAAACAGCCTGGGTAGGCCACATTTCAGGAATATAAAAAAAAAAAAACTCTGGCATAAATGAAGGATTCAAAATCAACAGAATCACAAAGACCTGTATTTCTAACAAACTGACTCATAGCTAATTATTGCATGCCACCAAGATATCGAACCATTGCACCCTACACAGTAACTACCTTAACACCAAAGAAGAACATTTTCCAGTGGAAGTTACAAGTTTCAACTATGAAAAATGCATGCAAAACCCAGGGTACAAGAGCGAAGGCGGCAGTGTTCTGAGTTCTGACGCAAATTAAAAGATCCTTTTTCTAGTCATATTCTAAGAGAACAAACGTCACCAGAGACACAGAACCAAATAAGCACAGCCAAGATACTATTCATTCTCATTACTGAGCTTGGTCGTGAAAATAAGTAATGGCTAGTTGGCTACAAAGGCATTATGCGCATTCTATTTTTTAATACCTTAAGCAATGGTGAAAGTGAGGAAAAAGGATACTTGTAGCAAAGAACCGCGTGACACATTCTGCTCCACAGGCCCCACATGTTGATGGTAAGGTATCAACCTGTCCACGTGAAATTTGTAAGGTACAGATAAACATAATTCGTGAGGAGATTGTTGCCAGAAACTTGGTGGATATACCTCTTCTGGTGCTGAGTATCTACACAATGCTGCAGCAACTTCATCAGGGTTTCCCTGAGCTATAGCGACGACCTGCAACAGCTCCAACTGAGCCATGGGGCACGCTTTGCAACCCATCAGAATTGGATTCCATAACTGAAGCAGGCAAAACAGCCTCTCCAGGTTGTTGTGTTGGTGGTTCAGCAAGAAAACCAAGTGCTGCTTGTTGTTCACGGGTCCTTTCAGAGAATCTCACAGATAGTAAAGGATCTGATGACGGAGCATGCCTGTGGGTTTATGAAGATTAATCAGTGTGGCAAACCCAGATGAGGCACATGCATGGGGAGATTAATAACATACGATGTATTACTATGTTCCTATGTACAACCCAGATGTAACCATTACATAATAGCACAATCTAGTAAATTCAAATCACTATAGGTTTTTTTAGAGTCACTATAGGTTATGTGACAAGACAATTCAAACAATATTACCGCAAAGGAAAAAATGTAAACAAATATAATCCAAGTAGTTCAAAATTTTAAATTATGATGTGTAGAACAATACCTTCCATATCAGAACAAGTATGTAAGTCGAAACAATTCTAAATCCCAAACAATACAAGGTAATAGGTGTACCACAAAAAACACTTACGGATTCTCAATAAAGCTGTTTCCTGCAGGGTCATCCAGAATAAAGGTGAATGCAGACTCTCCCCCCCAAGAGACTTCAACTTCAGTAAAATGTATCGATAGCTTCAGCCCTCTGAGGATCCACTTTCTGCAGAAGATCAGCATGTTACTATGTGGAGTAATTCAAATTTGAAAAGCCAAGCATACAAATACCCAAGGTTCACCTTTCGTTCGTCTTGAAGAGCCTGCAGCTCATACACAGCTCGCATAATAACCCCTTCCACCTGATTTACAAGGTAAAGAATAAGCAAGCTAGCAGCAAAAGAAAACATTTTGAAAGGAACTGTGTCAACAAAACAAATACAGCAAGGAATGAAGCATACAGTAGAAAGTGTTCCTCGTTGAGCTTCTGGAGGAATCTCAAAGTCCAGCTCTGGAATCTGCAGATGGGTACAATGAATAGTTAGAAAGCAATTCATTCTTATGTATTTTCTGTATTCATGTATTGTATTAGAGGATCAAATATCAGCATACCTTGATAGTCGCTGAATCAGACTTCACAACCTGACGATTCAGTACCTGGACCAGCATCACCAGTTAGTTATTATAGTCAATATATTTCGGTAACCATAATAATGCTTTATTAACAGATGTTAGAATAGGTTTGTATTATAAACATTAAGAGAGCTTAATTTTACCAAAATCAACAAATAAGACATAATCGCCATGCAGAAAACATACCTCACTCTGCCCCAACGGAACCTCCAAGCTATAGCAGCATCCCTTGGGTTGGAGCTGTCCAGCAAACTGAATCTCGTTATTCCTACAACACAAGGATGCAAATTAAATTATTACCATAAATGGCAAGTAATAGCTCTACCAATCATAGACCTACAAATTTCAATAAACAAGAAATTGGGCATATCGTTAGTTCGTTACCTCTCACCACAATGTGGGCACTCGAAGGCCATCAGAACCACCTGCAGATTCACAAAGGCAAATTTCACAATTCCTGTCTAATCAGCGGTACTAATCAGAACAAGCAGTGACGACATGAGTAGAGGGGTACCTCACGGAAGTGCGGGATCAACGTCAGCAGAAGCCTCGTGGTGCCCTAACCACATGAACAAGAGGCAACAGGCCTCAGAACCCTCCAACAAGCGCCCCGAACAAACAATGGAGAAACGAGAGGTAAGGGACAGGGGCACTAACGTTCTCACCGCAGCGCATGCAGAGGGACTTCGATCTCGTGGAGAGGCGTGGCGTGCGCCTCCTCGTCGGCAGCCGCCGACTCCGCCGCGGAGCGGAGGTCCACCACCACGCGCCCTTCATCGCCGGAGCTTGCCATTGACGCAGGGAATAGGTGTAGGCTGGAGCAATCGTGGACGAGACAGCTCTGTGGAATTCATCAAACCAAGTCTTTTGAAATGATCTCCATTCACCACCAGTATATTTACGAGGAAATGCAAATTCATATGGTTGGGTTGGACCACTCAAAGCATATGCTCTCTTTACTTGGTCCCTAATTTCAGGTTCATAAGAATCAATTGGTTTGCGCTTTCCAGGGTCAGCAATTAGGATCTCATGACTGAACTCTGTCCTAGGTTTCTTCTTTTGAGTGGTGCTCTCATTACTATGTGGAGTTGACGTTGAGCTACTTAAAGTTGAAAAATAATTGCGCAAGTCCCTGAGTTGACATTGAGCTACTTAAAGTTGAAAAATAATTGCGCAAGTCCCTTTTCGGGATACTGGAAATTGAAATCATAAATCAAAGTATCAACCAGTCAATTCAATCACCCAATCAGGCAATCAGCCATACAATACAATCATTCATTCATTCATTTACACAAAAAAAAATCACCTTGCGTCCTTGCTTACAGCCTGCTGGCTGCTGCCGCTAGCGGCCTGCCCGCCCTGGACGTCCGACGGAGATGGAGCGCAGCGCGAGTTGGGGAGGGGACTGGGAGGGAGCAGGACTGGAGGGAGGTCAGGGACTGGAGCCTGGAGGGGATGCGTGGAGGGTGGAGCAGCGCCGCCGGGCGAGGCCGCGACAAGGGAGCGCCGTCACCGCCGTCACTGAGTGAGGTCTGAGGTGGATACGGTTTTCTTTTACTGGGCTGTGTGCTGGGCCTTCTAAGACTTCTCAAAAAAAAAAGGAACAGACCAAGGCAGTGCCGGCCCGGTCTCCTCCCCTTTTCTCGCTTTCTGAGGTTTATAGCTTACCAGCATTGGGCCTTATGTCGGCCCAATCAGTTAACCAGGCTTAAAGCCCGTAAGCCTCTCGTCGGCCTTTTCTCCCCTTGACTTCGTGGTCACTTCACGAAGTCGAGAGTCTGGATCGCACTCGAGCGCACAGTGCGTAGCGCCGCTCAGTCGCCGCCGATCACGGCGGAGCAATTAAGCCTTCGCCTCGCCTGTGTGTCTGGATTCAGCGAGGCCTTGACTGGCTAAGCTTAGCACCAATATCGGCCACAGCGGTCTCGGTGAGTGCCGGAAGAGAGATGGGTGGCTTCCACCACACCTGCCTGAAGGCACGCAAGGTGTTTGCAAGAATGCTTAGCAGCGGAGGCGGGGCCAGCGTGGGCTGTGATACCCTGCTGGACGCCTCGGACCTCGCCAAGCACCTCTGCAAGCTCATCATCTCTTGCCGGAAGGCCTCAGCCCTCGAGCACGAGCTCGACCACAGCGGCGTCCGCGTCACGCCAGAGGTCGCGGAGTGCGTCCTTGAGTGTCTCGACAATGCCGGCATGCTAGCATACGGCTTCTTTGAGTGGACGCGCAGGCAGAAGCGCGGTGGGTGTGCCCATACCGTGCGTTCCTACCACACGGTGGTCGCCTCCCTAGCCAAGATCAGGCAGTACCAACTCATGTGGGACGTTGTGGCCATCATGCACAAGGAGGGTGTGGCCAATGTTGAGACGTTCGGCATCATCATGCGCAAATATGCCCGGGCGCAGAAGTTCGATGAGGCAGTTTACACGTTCAACATCATGGAGAAGTATGGTGTTGCCCATAACCTTGCTGCCTTCAACAGCTTGCTCAGTGCACTGTGTAAGTCTAAGAACGTGCGTAAGGCGCAGGAGATCTTTGACAAGATGAATAATCGGTTCAGTCCTGATGCCAAGACATTAGTATCTTGCTTGAGGGTTGGGGGAGAGCACCCAACCTCCCAAAGATGCAGGAGGTTTACAGTGATATGCTTGACCCTGGTTGCCAACCAGATATTGTAACATATGGTATCATGGTCGATGCACTCTGCAAGACAGGCCGAGTCGAAGAGGCTGTCTGTGTCGTGCAGGACATGAGCTCCAGGGGATGCCAACCGACAACCTTCATATACAGCGTCTTAGTTCATACTTATGGAGTTGATATGAGGATTGAGGATGCTGTTGCAACATTTTTGGATATGGAGAAGGATGGGATTGCGCCTGATGTTGTTGTGCCTTCTGTAAAGTGAAGAAGTTTGACAATGCCTTCAGAGTCATGGATGACATGGAAGGCCATGGAATCTCCCCGAATTCAAGGACCTGGAACATCATCCTAAATACTTTGATTAGCCTTGGAAAGGATGATGAGGCATATAGGGTCTTCCGAAGCATGATTAAGCGCTGCAAACCAGACTCTGATACTTACACCATGATGATAAAGATGTTCTGTGAGAATGATAAGATAGAGATGGCACTGAAGGTATGGAAGTATATGCGGTTGAAGCAGTTCCTGCCAAGCACGCACACATTCTCTGTGCTGATCAATGGTCTCTGTGATAAGGGTGAGGTTAGCCAAGCTTGTGTCCTGCTTGAAGACATGATAGAGAAGGGCATTAGACCTCCTGGTTCAACTTTTGGCAAGCTGAGGCAACTACTTTTGAAAGAAGGAAGGATGTACTTGACTTTCTTGTCGAGAAAATGAAGATACTCATTCAAGAACCTTTATTTGATTGACCCTTCACGTCTCCATTGGTATGAATGCTTACTCCTGTCATCTATTTGGATACACGTGGTTAATATGGGGTAGATGCTCCAAATGCCTGCTCTTATTTCTTCTTTCTTAATTTGCAGTGCTATTTATGAATCTTTATCTATGTCTGTTGCCGATACTCTTCATGGTTCATGTACCACTACAGCTGCTGATTAGCCTATGCAGTCATCATTTAGGCTTTATGAATAGATGGTCCCAGTTGAAGGATGAATGGATTCCCAACCAAGCCATGGCTGTGTTATTAACGTCTCACACAATCATTACTACTATCAGTTATCAAACATCTCATGGCCAAAATGCTGGCCAAAATGCTGAACTTCTGATATACTAGAAACTTTTGTGTTGTAAGACTCAGACTTGAGTCCTCCAAAAGCAATGAACTACATGTGTTCTATGGATCAAGAGGAGCTGTTCAGCGCAAGAATCCTACAAGGACTGGTGTCAGTCACAAGTGCCCTGAACTTGAGAACTTTGTGCCAAACTGCCAATTTGTTCAGGGAAAAGTCACTGCTATATTGAAATTGGTACTGGTCTGAGCATTTGATCTATGATGCTATATTGGAATTGGTACTGGTCTGAGCATTTGATCTATGATGCTATATTGGAATTGGTACTGGTCTGAGCATTTGATCTATGATGCTATATTGAAATTGGTACTGGTCTGAGCATTTGATCTATGAAAAGGAGCACCACATTTCTCGAGGATTTAAAAGGATGGATGGAATTGCTCTTACCTGCAGTAAACTATCTCCGTACTTTCCTTCCGGAAGGATAAGTTGTGACTTTCAAGACAAGAAGAATACCAAGGAAATTACTGAGCTCAAGAAGACTGGATTGTGTGTTTGGTGCCCTTGTGCTGATAAGAAAGCTAACACAATGACTTGCTAATGTTTTTTTTCCCCTGCTGAACTGTGTTTTTCTTGTTACATGTGACAGACAATATCTTTTTTCCCCCCTTCTCTTTTGTCAAACCAATTGGAATTGCCCTGTTCCCCTGTGTGAAGCTACATAACAGGCATGAAAAGGTGAATAACGCTTTGGTGTTGTACAAGTAGCCAAGTAGTTGATCTTAGACTCTTAGCATTAGATGTGCAGCTACCGGGTGGCCTTGTATCTCTGTACTTTATATAGAATTTGACAGCTCTTTTGATCCAGTAGGGCTGTATTTTTTTTTTTTTTTTTTTTTGAAAGATCCAGCAAGCCGGCTTTGATCGATAATAAGAGGAAGTAGCATATAACATTGGCGGCGCGAGTAGCGCCGACCCCCAACTCAGCCTAGGCTAACTTGGGGGGTTTAGTTACAAAGCTGATTACTCACACATTAATGACAACCCAAAGCAACCTAAAAGCTGGAGAGCTGATAACGAACTAAGCGCCCTCCAACTCTACAGCTCCCGACTCAGCTGCCATGGCTGCAAGCAACCTGGAGAGCTCCTGGTCCTCAAGACGTGCTGCCTTTTGGATAGCCTTCACTGCCTGCTCCGGGAGCTCGAGCCCGTACATGTCAATGTAGGTTGTGACCGCCACATCCTGGGCTGGTGCCACTAACTTGCCGTCGATGAAGGAGAGCTCACGCATAAGCTTATGTTGAGCACGTTCAGCCGGCTGAGGAAGGTCGAGCTGCCCTTTCGAGCCGGTGGGCGCGGCGCCTACCCCCTCTTCCCGTGTTTCCGATTGGTCGGAGGGGGTGACACCGGTCTCTGGAGGATTGGAGCGGGGATGGGCTTGAACAAACCTGCAAGGAAGGCACAGTCACCGAAGTCCTCCGTCTCAGTGCATCTATTCCTCCAAGGGTGTGGCCAAGACAGGCTCAACCTCTGCCTCCTGGACTAGCTGGGCAGCCAGGGAGGAGCAATCGCCAGGGACGTATCTACCTCCGAAGAGACGCCCGGTGAAGAAGGATGGCACCTATCCATTGGTGCTCTTGTCAGAGCTAGCGAAGCGGCAAGCTCCTCCAACATAGGGTCAACCCATGTACGTCATATAGCTATATTAAATTCAGAGGATGTGAAGATGCTATTTCAATTCGCAGGATTGGAGAAGCATCTTTTCGCAATGTGTGTGCAGTCCATATATTTCAGTTCTTACAATCAGTAACTCTATGATGTTGTGGCCACTAAACAGAATCAATGTTGCAAAGCCTCTTCTCACAAAGCACCTCTGCTACAGTAGCGCTCTCACCACAAGGAAAAATAGTGGTCAAAAGAAACAGGGAAGGCAGTCAGCACGAAAGACTAGTTGCAGATAACAAAGAAAACTGGAACTCAGTGGAAACAACCCGGTTATTCCAGACTAACTGGGAGGAGATCAGTTGGTGGGAGGTGTAGTGTATACTAATCCCAGAACCTGAGTTCAAGTCCTCTTCGACTCTAATTTGGGTGCCTCTTTCCTCTTATTTACAAGGTATCTTTTTCACAATAACTGGGTGCAGAAAGTAATGAAAACAGGAGTCACTTGGGTAATCGGTAAGATAGCTAGGATGCTCCTAAATGTTATTTTCTTTACATTCCTTCTTTGTTGCTGTCTTATATGTTTAAATTTAACAAAACTGCACTGACTGGGAAAAAGCACTTGACCATAGGTATGATAACTAGGATAGGATGCTCCTAAATGTAATTTTCTTTTGCACTCCGTATTTGTTGCATCTGAATATGCATTTCTATGTATACATCTGAATATCAAAAGGAATATGCACTTGAACACCCGTATTTGTTGCATCTGAAGTTGCATCAAAACTTACATCTGAATATGCACTCAGTATGTCTTAAATTTAACGAAATGCACTGCTAAATAAAAAAGTGAAAAAAAAGAATCGGACATAAAAGTTGTTTTTAATAAGTATAACTTGCAACTGCAAGAGGGCATAGCACGCTCCTGCATTTACCTGGAATTAGAAATAATTCAGTATGTGCTATTAACGCTAACAAAAGATGATGTTGATCAACACTGGAAAACATTTTTTTTTTTGAGACCATGCCGTTGTGCATTTTTCATTAAGCAGAATAAAGTTCAAACAAAGTGGCACGACGGTAACCATCGGTTACCGAAGCGAGACCTATAGACTACTGGATCAGCATTGGAAAACATAAACACAAAAGTAAGGAAACCAGTTCTCAAGTTCCAACCAACATTCTATGCCTGAAACTTTCTTTTAAGTTGAAGAGTGTGATGAGCTTACCTCCAACAGTAGCACCAACGATGGCTATTGCGAACAGCAAAGGCATGTTAGGGAGAGAGTATTCTTGCTCACTTGGTTCCGATATGCAACTGGGTGGTAGAACATATATGATACAACTACTCAGAAGACATGCTTTCCTAAAGGAGGAAAATACAACTTCCTGCAACAAGTATAAGACAATAATGAGTTGCATATCATTATAGCTAGGTTTCTGTAACAAAATTTAAGCTTTGTTCAATAAGACAGCACTAGGTTAGTTTAAATTATTATGATCAAAGGGTTCTGTTTTCAGATGATAGTACATGCTAAAAACAGAGCAAGGGACTCACCATCATACCTGAAGATGAGATATGGACTTCATGATATCATGTCCATCCATATACGCTAGCTGCATGGATGCCATCATTCCTAGAATCCGTGTGAATTGTGATCAGTCAGTGATGGGGCACGCTGAACCGCAGAACACTTAATAGGATAGGACAGGACAGACCTGCAGTGCTGTCAACTATAGCAAAGGGAGAAGAAATGATTGTTCTGCATCTTTAAGAGTGAATTAAGTTAGCTAAAGTAAATTTTTGCATCACATTGTGTAAGTATCGCATGACTTTGTCAGAAAAATGAATTATAAATTTGGTTAATTATGATCAGTATCTTAATACTGTCAAATACTTCGTTAGATTGACCAACATAATTGTGGTGCTAACTAAACAGGTGTAAAGTTAAATTCATCCAATAGAATCCATATTAACTTAACAATGTGATCCTATGGAAATAATAAAGGCATGGAAATTGAAACAAAAAGGTGGAATTTTTTCTTTCCCGGTTTTCAGGCAGAACCACAAAACAAGGATGAAACATTAAAGATTAAATGGCAATACTCTTGTAAATCGTCGACATGTTTAACAACAGGCCCTCTTTCAGAGCCAATTACCACAACTAACAAAAGGTTATGGAGGAAAGGAACTGGATGCCAAAAGTCAATATTACATCCTAATCTAAGCCCTTTTCATGTTTACATCTTTTCTCAAGTGCAGACAACGATTGCTCAAAGAATCGCGGCTGAAGCCACTGTTCTTCACATCAGGGATCAGTGCAGGTCAATTTCACCCTTTTCTCCATGATTCTTGACCAGAAGATTAATAAAAATAATAAATTTGGGTACTAAACCTGGCAACCCGCTGACAACTATAGTAGAATACATCAAACGTACCCATCTGAATGCCAATGCCACCATAAAATGCATAGCCGGACTTGAAGAAATACTAGTGACATAAATTAGCAGCACAGCATACATAACTGGAATATGTTACAAATACATGGACATGGAGTAAGAGTAAACTACAACTTGCATTACATTACTTTGACAATGTCAAACCACAAAACATCCCTAGTTGTGGGTTTAGAAGTTATTTTCCGGTAGAAGTTACTATCATTTCTTTGTTAAATCTTCAGTGGCCCATGAATCTTGACAATGTTTTGTTTAAGCTGTGCACCCCACCAGCATGACATGTCCAGATTTGTGATTTGTGTTTCCTGACTCACTCCAGGTAAACTATCCGCATGTCTACTCGGAATGTTTTAAAGTATCTATGCACTCTGATTCATTGGGAGCTTCACAAGTCCGGGAAAGTGACATCGTTGAGGAACTTTTGGTCCTCCTGTCAGCAAGAATAAGTTATGTCGATGGTAAATATGCAATGTTGTATTCAGCATTGCATTGGATTTTCAGAAGTTGCAGGTAGAGCTATCGTAGTTTAGGGCTATTGTCCCGGTCCTACATAGACGGCTATATTGTATTCATACGTGTGTTTGAGATTGAGACATCGTTGGACCTGGGTGAATCATCAGATGCTGAATGCTGATGGTGAGTAGTTGGTGACATGGGAATGTGACGCCTCCGTTGCCTCTAGATAATCTGGCAGGAGACGATTTGTACGATGCCTTCAGCACTGTGCTGCCAATCGAGGATTCGAGCAGCCATCTGTGGCGGAGCTGAACACTCTGCAGTCTGCACCCGGTGTTTCTGCAGTCCGGTGTTTCTGCAGTCTGCACTGGCTGATCGACCATTTCCTTTTGCTGCCATTCAGAGTCGAACCTTTATCAGTGCAAGGCAGAGCAAGACTAAGCTAATTTACCTCTAAGCTAATTTCTTTAATGGTGTTAACTCTTAGCATATAGCTCATAACATAGATAACTTGACATGATACTCTCATGATCTTAGAATTAGCTCTTGAGCAAGAGCTAACTCTTCTCTTCCTTCCATTAAAATATAAAAAGAATGCTAAGAGCTAGCTTATGAGTCACACACTATGGATGCCCTTAGCATTGCCCTAATAAGAATCTAATAATCTCTAGAATTAAGGAACCAACCGTCTAACCTGATCAAATCTACCAGTAATATCTTCCCTAATCCTTATCCCTTGCTGTGAGGGGTATGGTGGGCTGGCCCTCCGGTCACCCATAACAGTGTCCCATACCTATACATTTTTACCCTGGTCATTTTGTTCAATGTAAAAATAACTCCGTGTCCATCTTTTGAATGAAAATATAATGAACATTTCACTTCAGTTTGTTCGAATGGATCAGCCAAACA
The DNA here is from genome assembly GCA_015847255.1 of Hyparrhenia diplandra. Lineage (NCBI taxonomy): Eukaryota > Viridiplantae > Streptophyta > Magnoliopsida > Poales > Poaceae > Hyparrhenia > Hyparrhenia diplandra. The sequence continues at coordinate 18,968 of JADLZK010002758.1, read as the reverse complement.
GATAGAAGCAAGAGGTTTCGTAGAATGTTCAGACGACATTTTGTAGAATGTTTCGACGCAGCTGTGCAGAAAGAGCCATGGCGTCCTCAATAAGGTTGGACAAATTACTGCCACACAACTGTATTAATTAATTCTCAAATGCTTGTAGCTCAGTTAGCGATGAAAGTGAAAACTTTTAAACTGATGGTTACAGCAAACAATGAACCAATCGTGTAGATTTCTGAAATTGAGGAAGCAATACATATGACATGCCTAATGCACAGTTTACTGAGTTTATTTATAGCGCCAAGTTTAACAGAAGTCGGAAAAGGTAGTCAGCAAAACTGAGATCTCATCATATAGGCTTCTAGTTCTCCCTTGTATATGTTTGGGGATGATTGAAGTCAATAACCCTGCAAAACAATGCAGCAACAGAGCATATCGCATGACACATTCATCTATCTATTATATATTATATATGGTAACACTGCCATTTAGATGTTAACCATGCAAGTGTACCTTGCTGTGCATACAGGCACACTTCTGTGCTGCGAATGCAGGCTCCCTAAGGCAATTTCATCAGCTTCTGACCACGCAAACCATTCCAAAAATCTTGTGCCTTCGTTACTTTCTTTCCAGGGAGTTGAAGCTCCAACACCTATCATACACGCCATTAGATGCACTGAAGAAAGTCACAAGGAAATCAAGCAACTGTTATCGGTCAGCAAATCTCGATACATGCCTCGAGACAGGTTGAACCACTGCAAGGAATCAGCAACGAGCTCCCAGAAAATAGTATCTCGTTTTCATCTCCAACTTCGACACATGATGTTGAAACCTTTGTGCTGATAACCTTAATCTCTAGAACATCAGGTATACTGTTTTGGTTTACGAGTTGCAGCTTTGCACGCGTCCCAGGCCATCCTGCAAATGCCCGCACCTACCAGAGTTGGTTGGCAATAGCTTTGTTAAACACATTAAGAATTAGAAACTCACCTTGTTATGGAGCACTTTAGCTTCTTCGCCAAACGATAGCCATGACTCCTCAGAATTTAACTGGAAAACATGTCATTGTGATAACTGATAAGGTAGTAAAACAGTTCATGATAATTTAGTCAGGATTTATCAAAACGTGGAGAAACATTTGAATGCATTAGTTTTAAAGTGCTTGTAGACTAGAATTTCAAATCTCAGTAGTAGGTACAGAAGATTGAGTACTGTACATCTTATCCAAAGCAAGCATGACTACTGGCGGCTAAATTTTAACAAAATAACATTGTTGAAATTGTATAACTGTAGAAATCTGAACCACGAGGCATGAAACAGTTTGGTGTAAAATAAGTTCTTTCAAATTCCAGTCCCTTCATTATCAGTTCAGAGGTACCGCGAAGAAATAGATAATTTATAAATAGTATACCAGAAGTGAAGGGATAATCTAGAGAGTTTGACAAAAGCTCATGTAAGTTGAGAGTTTTCTTTGTTGAATGATGTCGAACTTTATAGCACTGAGCATGATATCAAGATAATGGTGTTTTTTCTGTCATTAAATGGAGCTAATGATTATATTTCTGGTTTGATATGAGAAGACAAAATCAAGTTGTAACATATGACAGCACACATTTAGGCCTACTTCTGCCAATGCTTACCTTTGGTGCCAGTGTAGCTTTGGAGTCATCCTGTGGTTGTGCCTTTTCTTTAGCCGAACCGTCAAGAATGGATGGCAGTTCATTAATCAAAAGCTTGGATCCTGGCAATACAAGTATCAACATTACCAGGTCTGAATAGAAAACAAAGTGCTAAAATCATCCATCCTGTTTGTTTATTTACAAAATTCAGTCAACTACTCAACTAATTTGAAGACCCAGCTAAGAGTGAAGAGAAAGTAAAACAGCAAACTAGCCATTAGGGCAGGTAAGCTTCTAGAAGGTATACAAGGACCAATTTCATGACAATGACCACGTAGAATAATGACCTTTCATAGGTTATGGTTAGTCTGTGGTCTTTACCTAAATCAAACAGGATAGAAAGTAGCTCTGGTGCCTGCAAACAAACAAAGTGACATACAATATGATCAAAGAAGGATAGTAACATGCTCATAACCAAACATCTAGCCATATTCTGATGCTTCGCTTTTTGTTAATGCTAACTAACCAAATTCTGCAAAGAAATGTGTTTCAGTAGATTGTTGAGCGAAAAACATTCCATGTTAGTTGAGCAGCGGAAGGTTTTAACTCCAGAAATGCACCTCACATAAAGTACAAATGCCACAGTGATAATTCATAATCTACCCATTAAATTCTTCAACATGTGACATCCAGTTTGTTAATAAGCAGCCAAAGCACAATTTTTTTGAATCAAGTTATCCCTAATGAGCTCCTGGGACTCACCAACCAATTTCTCCATTTAATATTATATGATCGAACAAGAACTGGGAGGCCTAAATGTCCATTTGGTACAATGTATTTATTTTTAATCATATATCCATGCCCATGTTAAAAAAAAAAAAAAAGAGAGCTGTACAACTTCTCTTATATAACTTTGAATTGTCAAGATGAAACATTGAACTAGGAAGACACTGAATATTACCTACCTTAATACATTCATCAACAGAAAACCTTTCACACGCAATCACTGGACCTGAATCCAACGCACGAACAGTATATGCAAGGGAAACACCTGTTTCTGCAACACCATCCTACAGAAATAAAGGATACAATAAATAAAAAGTATCACAAACACCAGTATCACTGTATTAAAAATGGAGAGCATTAAGACCTGCAGTGCCCTCTGCACAGGAGCTGCACCACGATATAGAGGCAGCAAACTTGGATGTATATTAACTGTGCCTAAATAAAAGAATACATGACAGATGATCAGGACTTAGAACTCCAAGAGGCATTTGAATACCCAAAACACAACATGCCAGTAGCTATTTGATTACAATTGCATTGTATTCCAATAGTTTGACTAAGGACAAACTCATAATGCATTGTATTCCAGGACAGAGATATTAGATCATAGGTCCTTGATAGCAAACAGTAGCTATTTGATTACAATTGCAAAAATAAGATTATCTAAGAAGTGGATCGGAGTTCCATAATGAAACCAATGGTAATATGCCATTATCTAAGAAGTGGATGTGAACCAAAAGTTTACATATACAAGCCAGGCCAATGTCACTTTTTCTTTAGTTTCAAGATCTGAAATACAATTATAGTTGTTACGAAACTCATTCTAGGTGTAACTGCAATAGCCAGATACACACAAATGTTACATCCATACATATGAACTAGTTGCAAATAAGTTCAATTTTTCCCCGAAAACGTGAAGAGCAGTTCGAACCTCCTAGTCAATTACAGTGGACTCCTAGTTGACTGTTTATGCTCGAACATGAGGCGATTCTTGTGCATTGTGCAACAACAGCAAAAACTAGGGGGCAAAAGAAAAGAGGCAAACAGGTACTGGACAAAACCAGTCGTACCGCACGATGGGATATCAAGAAATTTCTGGGGCAGAATGTTCCCGTAAGCAGCAGTTATGCAAACATCCGGTTCCAGTTCCTTCAAGGCCGACAGGAACGACTCCTGCATTGCTCCAGAAATCACTAGAACCCAAGTCCTCCCTAGCCTTACAGGAGCACCAAGAAAGACTCGAGAGTAGTTGTCAGGAAGGTACCTCCCGGGCTCGTTCTGGCGTGAAGATGAGTTCCTCTGGGAACCCGCGGTCGAGCGCTAACTGCGCGACGGCCGACGGTAACAGCTTCCTCCCCCTGTTCTTGGCGGCCGGCGGTTGCGTCACGACGGCAGCCACCTTGAATGCGGATTCCGGGGAGCCGGACGCGCCCAGCAGCTTGTCCAGCACCGAGGCGGCCACCTGAGGTGCGGTCCGACCGAGTTCAGTAATAAGACCACCAAGTACGAACCGAGAAGATGGGATTTTGCAGGTGCGGTAGTACCTGGGGCGAGCCCAAGAATACAAGGTTCTTCTTCCCAGTGCCGCTGCCTCCGGCTCGGGAAGCGGAGCTGGCGGCGCAGCGGAAGAAGCGGCGCAGCGACGGTGGGGAGTACCGCGCCATGGTTCGTCGTGGGGATTGTTGGGATGGGGAAACAGGATTTGAGGGATTTTTTTTTTTTTTTTTTTTTTTTGCCACTCAAACCTGCTGTGTGTCGTGACGGGTGGGGCCATCTCAATCACTGACACGTGGGGTTTGAAAGTGTCCAAATATGGCAAAAAAATAAAACCCCCGGATTTGAGGCTGCAAGGGAAAGAGTGATGGTGGACTTCGGGCCGATATTTTCTGGGTAGCTGACGGCCCAAACAGTAGCAGACTAGTTGGTTTTGCTTTTCACGGCCCACCACATCCATTTACTAAAAAAGAAAAACACTTTTCCTTCCCCAACTTTTACAAAAGTCTGGTTTTTCTCCATGTAAAACCAGGCAAATCATATCCTTCAAAATCCAGTTTTGTTGGACTCCACGTGAATATATAATAATATAATATATTTTAGTACAAAATTTGTGTTATAGTTTAGATATACACTAATAAATAATTAATTAGAGCAATTCATAATTGTAGTTTCGTTGGTCCAGTTGTGGTGAAATTTCTATGGTGGCCTAATTATTGTATGCTTAAACTTTAGTTAAAATTTCATACTCACTAGATCATGTACAACTTAGTTATATGTTTATTTAGGGTTTGTACATGATCCAAAGGTGAGTAAGAAATCTTTACTATGGTTCAAGCAACAATAATTAGGCCACTATAAAAAAATTTCTCACAATTAGACCATAGAAATTACAGTTATGAATTATTTCAATTAATTATAAAAAGTATAGATCTAAATCTATAATAAAAAAATTATACTAAAATATACCATACTATATATCAAATGTGTAGATCTACTCACATGGTGTTAAAAAATTTGATTTTCTATTTTATGATTTTTCTATGATTTAAAATTTTTTTTTCATAAAAATCAGCCGAAATAAATAAAAAGGTAAAAGATAAAACCACTCCATAGGGAGGTAAAACGCATGTTTTGAAAAGTGTTGAGGAATGTTGTTTGCCCAGTTTTACGGTTTAGGGAGGAAAGTTGACTTTCGCAAAAAGTTACTATAAAAATCACCATTAAATCTTCATGCAAATTAACATTTCCATTGTTTTAGCCTCTCAATTTTTTTTTAGGGCTCCGTCACTACTTCCAATAGTATCCCCTCAAAACTAAAAAAAACTTCCGACGACGTTAGAAACAAACACGATTAAGTTGGACACTCCGACTCCGTTTCGATTCGAGATTCGGCTATAAAATCACGCCTCCTCCGGGTCCCGCCAGATATCTGAGCTCACGCCAACAACAACACAAATCCCAACAAACTCATCATCTTAATCATGTCGTGCTGCACCCGGGCCGTGGAAACCTAGTTCACGTTTCAATATGCCCGAAAATACATAACATAAAAAAAAAAAGAATAGATAAGACGATATTCACCCTCCCTACATATTTGATTTCTTCTCCTATACAAAAACCAGCAAGACCTACTCCATTGATAATTCCATCAATGACACCTTTATTAAAAAAATGCATTAGTTCAGCTAATATTCTTATACCTAGGATAAAAACTCTCGTTTGTTGGTTGGGATGGGATCTTAGGAGAGATAGGAAAGCCTTGAAACAAAGTGAGCCTATGGGAGGGTGTAAAAATGTTAGGACATTCCCCTCGTCTCTCATGATTAATACAAAGAGATGAAAGTAGAACACATAGACACAAGGTGTAGGGAGACTATTCTTTATTTCTCTAAATATATTGGTGTTTACAACATAGAGCTCCCACATATATATAGTCTTGCCGGGGTCTAAGAGTTTCGGTAAGACCCCACATACAAACGGACTAGGATTAGGATTCATCCTTCTCCTTTTTTTCTAGAATAGAGTCTCATTGTGTTTTATAACACTCCCCTTTGAGCAATTACCACGATATGCACATGCCTCATCAAAAACTCCATTCAAAACCCAATGGGAAAAACAGTTCTTGGAGAAAATAGTACATCGCATTTGTTAATTACACTTTGCAAAATATCTCATTAAAAACCTTGTGTGAGAAACCCTTCGAGTAAAAACTCACATAAGAAAAAAAAGAGTACAACGTTTAACCTTCTTGTTCATATATTCTTCAGGATATTCTATTATTTTTGAATAGATATTGATCTTCGTAATACTTCAATGTTTTAGCAAATATGATCTACTTGATCTTTGCAATTCTAATGGTTTACCGTAAAAGTCGATTTAATAAAATATGCTCCCTCTCATAAAGCCAAACTTTGAACTACATTGTTCAAGCCACACTATTTAATAAACGTGTGCAAAGTAATAGTATGAAGTACCACAATACTATATCTTTCAAAAGCTGGCTTACAATTCTTCTATGAATTATATGGGAGCAATATGCTTCATGCATAGTGACAACTTGTTAGTTATGCAAAACACATAAATATTATCCTTAAGAGTGTGTTAGTCTTGCTTGGTCGCAAAAGAAAACTAGACAACCATTTCCACAGTTATCACATTAGAGAGCGATGAAACACTTGAACTAGTTCATGTTGATTTGTGTGGTCCCATTTCACCTACTTCAGTTAGTGGTAACAAGTACTTTATGTTGCTTGTGGATGATCGTACAAGATGGTGTAATGTGTACATGTTAAAATCAAAAGGTCAAGCAATAGTTTTCTTTGTTAAGTACAAGGCACGAGATGGAGAAGAACACTAGAAATAAAATCCAGTGCGAGAGGTCGATAGAAGAGGGGAGTTTCTAGGCAATTCTTTTTAGAGTGTTTGTGAGCAAGCTAGAATTAAGCGCCACTTCATAGCATCTTATACATCACAACAGAATGGAGTGGTGGATAGGAAGAATAGAACTATGATGGAGATGACAAGGGCACTATTGAAGATCATGGGTGTTCTAGGGTTATTTTGAGCAAAAGCTATCGGGCACTCGTTTTTCTTCTAAACAGTTGCCAACTAAACCTATGGGTGACAGGGACTCCTTATGAATCCATGAATGGTAGAAGACCACGGTTGGGTCATGTGAGAATTTTTTTGGTCGCATAGGTCATGTTAGGCCAGGAGTATCTCACTTGAAGAAGCTTGATGGTAGAAGCATGCCTTTGGTGTACTTTGGGATAGAAGAAGGCAACAAAGCTCATAGGATGCTCAATCCAAATACTAACAAGATTGTGGTAAGTAGAGATGTAGTTTTTGAAGAGAACAGGAAATAGAGTTGGGATGTTGCCACTGTCACTAACAAAAGACAGAGATGGTGTGGATGGTGAGTTCATACCTCATGGGGTTGCTGGTGATGTGGGTGCAGGAGAGCATCATACTGATGAGAGTGTTGATTCGGGGGGAGCATTTGGTGGTGGTATTGACATAGGGCTGGAATTGATTTTGGATTAGCAGATGACAACAATGATCAACCTATCTCTAACCAAAATCCGACAATAGGAGAAGAAGCTGTGTCACCACAGAATTCTATTCATATCTCAGGGACTAGGAATGACGCAATAGAGATAGATGGTTATGATCTTTCACCTGATGGTCCTCGAGGTACGTAGACCTGAATGAAGTATATGACAATGCACCGTGGTTGAACTGAGCCCGAATCGAGGATGATGATGAAGTGTAGGTTGCTACACTACTTGCGGTGAGAGCCAACATGTTTCAGCTTGAAAACACAGAGTGGGTGCATGCCATGGATAATGAAATGCAAGAAATATGCAAGAATGGAACATGGGAGCTTGCTAAGTTGCCACCGGCCATACAACTATTGGGCTCAAATGGGTTTACAAGCTCAAGAAAAATGCCGATGAAGAAATTATGAAATACAAGGCCGCATTAGTAGCCAAATGTTATGTGCAAAAACAAGGGATTCACTTTGATGAGGTATTTGCTCCGGATGCAAGGTTGGACACCATAAGACCGATCTTGGCGGTGGTAGCAAATAGAGGATGGGAAGCTCATCATCTAGATGTCAATCTTTGGTTTTCTTGAATGGGGACCTTGAGGAAGAAGTTTATGTTGCACGCCACAAGGTTATGTGGAGAAAGGCAAGGAGAGAATTGTTCAAATTGAGGAAGGTATTGTATGGGTTAAAAAAGGCACCAAGAGCCTAAAATGTGAAGCTTGACAAGTCTCTCCGAAAATGCTTGGGTTTAGCAAATGTGCAAGTGAGGCAAAATGTGTATAAGAGAGGTGTTGGGAAAACTACTTTGATTCTTGGAGTCTATGTAGATGATTTGATTGTCATTCGTGAAGATGTTGCAGAAATAACAAAATTCAAGTTGCAGATGACCACACAATTTGAGATGAGTGACCTTGGCAAATTGTCATTCTATCTAGGAGTGGAGGTTCGGCAAGAAGAAGATTTTATCATAATCAAGCAAACTGCATATGCAAAGAAGATACTAGTTCAATTTGGGATGTAGATTGCAACCCAACTAAATTCCCAATGGATCCTAATGCTAAACCGATGTAGATAAGCAAAGTGAGAGAGTGGATGCTACGACATGTGGAGGATGGTTGGTTGTCTTAGGTACTTGTTGCACACAAGGCCTGATCTCTCTTTTGTATTGGCATGGTGAGTAGAATTCATGGAAAATCCAACTGTCAAGCATAGAAACGCAGTAAAGCAGATCATGAGGTACATTCAGGGGACCAAGGAGTTTTGGTTGGTGTATACTCAGACTAAAGCTGATGAAGTGTTAGTGGGTTACACTGATAGTGATGTTGGAGGAGATCTTGTTGGAAGGAGAAGCACTGAAAGCATGTCATTTTATCTAAATGATGGGTTTGTGACTTGGTGTTCCTACAAGGGGAAGATAGTTGCATTGTCTTCCTATGAGGCCGAGTTTATGGCAGCCTACTGAGACAAAATAAGCAAGCATTGTGGTGAGAACATTGCTAAGTGAGTCGACAGAAGGAAGCCAATGACAAAGTGACATTGTTTGAAGACAATAATTACATTATAGCCTTGATGAAGAACCCCCCTCTTTCATGGCCGTAAGCAAACATATTGAGATCAAGTATCACTTCAAACGGGAATGTGTGGAGCGAGGACGGATCATGGTGAAGAAAATTTGCACCAATGAGCAGAGAGCAGATGCTCTGACAAAGCCAATGTCTGCAGCCAAGCTCGCAGTCATGAGGCATTTGTTGGGAGTTCGTGATCTCGGTGGACAACAAGCATGAGGGGGAGAATGTGTAACAGAACCTCCTAATTACCGGGCCCACCTGCACCTGTCATTGTCCCAAAGACCTCTAACAGCTGTGCAGATACACCCGATAACTTAAGAAGCCCTGTTGATAACTCATACCAGGATCAACAAAGGAGTAGCTATAATATTACAACATTTGTTACAATAATATAGATCAGAGTGCGGAAGAATAATAACATAAATTTTACCAAAATGTGAATAAATTACATTTGAATAAACTTAACTTAATTACGTAAAGCTAGGTAGAACTAGAAGACACCCGGATCATGTCGAGCCCACCGACATATCCTTGGTTAAATAGCACGAGTCAAGACCGCAAATGGGGTTAATAAACCCCGAGTACGGGAGTACTCAACAAGACTTACCCGACTAAAAAAAATAGGAGAAGACTCAGGAATGTTGGTCTAATAGGATTCAAGGTAAGGCTTTTAGCAAGAATCAAGGACTCAAATTTTTGCAGAAAAGCTTACTAATCAGTGAATCCTTACTTTCAATATTTTACTCATATTAGTAGTTTATAGAATCTAAGTGATCCTATACTAGAGTAACCACTTTTAATCAAACTATCTTTATTTCCATTTTTCATCTTAATCTCATCTTTAACTACGATGCAACGCCAGGGAATAACGGGTCTCCTTCTCCGAGAAGCACGGCGATTTTGAAATCGATTACAACCCAGCTGGGGAGTTCTTTCCACACGACATATGTAGCACTTAAGCTTGCATATATCAACCCTTTCTTGGATACTCAAAACGGAACCGCGTCCCCACGCCACCCGAGAGCACAAGACACCTCACACCGTAGGAATCTAACCCACGGGCATCCGTGAATTTAACCCACGAGTGTACACGCTACTCCGCCATCTCTCCACTCCCGGTCTTGGCGGTTGTATGCGTTTCCGATTTGACACCCCGAGATCGGGCTTACCGGAGTATGTGGTCGGCATTAGTTTCGACCGACCTGGGGTGACACCCAGATCATCGTGCCTTTTGCCAAGAAGGTCTCAGGCGCAACATGCGTTCAACAAATCCCGATTCGCTCGGACGACAACGAACGGTCCTTAATCGACAAGCGGAAATACTACACCGAAACTCCATTCTCGATCGCAAATTACCCGACCGGTCTCAAGTTAAACACCATATTTCAATATGGTTTCATAACATAGCATCCTTTCTCAACAACTCGCCCATTCGGGCTATGATTGAATACTTAGCACATTTTGACTCAAAAGTCTAACTAATTAAGCATGGCTAAGCATTTTTAAATAAAACAAAGTTAACAAGAATGGTATTGCAAAAATCAAGGATGAAAGTGCAGCAATTAGGTTATCACTCAACTCCTAATTACTTAATGCAATATATCATAAACATTAAGTGGTATAAAGCTTTTTAAACATCAAGGAAGGGTTTAATGTAACCGGGACTTGCCTCGTGTTGCGAGGGCAAAGTTAGATTCGAAGTTGGACCACCCATGTCACACTTGACACCAACACATCGGGTGGATGCACCTTCTCCAAAGCTTGGTCATCGTAAACCACATCACTCTCGTTTACTACACATAATAATGATGCATGCTTTAGCGTGATAGAATGGTAAACATGATGCTTGATGATACATGAAATAATAAACATCTTAAGTACAACTTTCCTTCACGATAAAGTTGCAACCCAACAAAACCAACTTGTTGAACTACTCTACAAGATATCATCACCATTGTCTAAGGAGTTCTCAAGGACCATTTGATTGTGGTATGGTTTAGGGTTCACAAAACAATCCAAAATTCACCCAAAACCCTAGGTTATGAAACACTAATCAATATTTAACACATAAAATAATAAAGCATAAAATAATAAATATTCTAACTTTCTTTAAACAAGCTCAAAAATTTTGTACAGATAGATCATGTCATAAAACTGTGTCAAAATAATTTTCATGATTTTGGATAAATAAAATAATTACTAAAAATCAAGAAAGATGCATTTTTCAATTAAAGATTGTATTTTTAAATCATGCCCAAACTATTTAAAATTCAAGTTTCATAATTTTGCTAGATAGTACATATGATGGGAAGGCTACACAAAAATTTTCATGATTTTAGAACCCATATTTGAATTTGTATGAAATTTGGAAAATCGAGACACTATTCAAATAATTTAAATTGAATAAAACATTTCATAAATGAAAAAGGGTTTCGGGTTGAATTTGGTCCAAGATTGGCACGCCTGGTACTGTTCATTGCCGGAGTCGTGTGCATAATGGACCGGCTGGTTTGAACTGATGACGGGGCCGACCTGTTGGAAACGATGTTAGATGGGCGGCCGGTGAATAATAACGGCCCGCCTTTATTCTGTTCATGGTTTGGCCCGACTAGGGCGTGTTCGCCGGACGCCGCGCCAAAAAGGTCACCGCGCGGCGGCGCGACCGCGTTCGGGCGTCGGCTATTGATGAAATGGAAAACTAAATACGGGCGTGGCGGGCTCACCGTGATGCTTGGGCGTGACTTGGTTGGGCCCGGATACGGGCGGAGCTAGGTCGCCGGCGACGGCGGCGGCGGCGGCGGCGGTTCCGGCGTTCCGTGCGTCGGGGCTCCAACTACGAAAACCAACGGGTAGTTCACGACCCGCGGCGTCAAGGCAACGCCAAAGCACTAGGCGGTTTGGCTCTAGGCTCACCCGGCCGGGCGGCGGCGGGTGGCGTCGGCGGCCTTCCGGCCGGCGATGGAGAAGACGACGGCGGCCTTGCGCGACTCCGGCGACGTGGGGCAATCGCAAGCTGGCTCGGGGAGGTGCGTAAGAAGGTTCGCGGTGTCTTTGGGGCGAAATGGGTTTTATGAGAAATGGAACGACGGCGACGAACGAGCGGCGGCGGGCGGAGGAGGAGATTCGCGGAGAAAATGAAAGAAAGAAGAAAACGTCGCGCCGCCGGGGCCTATTTATAGGGGATGGAGGTTGGACAGGGTGGACAGCGACCTCGCCAAGCTCCTCGGTGAAAGGTCCTAATGGCTAGAGGGGGGTGAATAGCCTATTAAAAATTCTACAAACAACACTAAGCAAGGCGGTTAGTAAATAAGACAGGCAGAGCGAATAAGCAAGTGCTTCAAACTAATTACGCAAGCCTCCTACCAATTCTAGCAATCCTAATGTTTCTAATCACAAGCAAAGGCTAGGTTGCTAAGTTACTCCTAGGTGGACAAGGTATACTAACTAATTCTACCTCTAGGAGCTAACAAGACTAAGCTAACTAAAAACACTACTCAAGCTACCAAGCTAAGCAAAGCTACACAAGATATATCAAGGTAAATACACGTGGAGTAGTGAATCCATATACCGACGTCCGATGTGTAGAGGTGGAACCCAATCGCCGTGATCAATCAAGAAATCTCCAACGAGCACAACAAGGTTGACACGATGATTTTCACCGAGGTTCACGTGCTTGCCGACGCTAGTCCCCGTTGTGGCGACACGCTCACTTGACGGATGACAAGCTTAATGGCCAATGCCAAATCCCCTGGGAGCTCAATCAACCGATCACAAGAGAAGGTCCAACAAGCCACGAGCAATCCACTAGTGCTCCTTTCGATCTCCCCGCGGGGTAAGGAACGACCCCTCACAATCACCACCGGTGTGGCCTCAAACAAGCTCCACTTGAGCTCAACACGCCTCTTGCTCCAAGCCGCTAGGGAACCGGGCAAGTTCCCAAGATAACAAGAATCCGCGGCTTCTCCAAGGATGAAGTGCCTCTAGATGCAACCGATGATGCAATGCACTTCTATCACTCTCAATCTCACCAAGAATTCGAGTTAATGGATGGAGAGATGAGTGGAGAGGAATCACAAATGCTCACTAGCAAGTTGGAAGCTTCAAATGTGCAAGAGAGAAGTCCATGAACCAGCCAACATGGTATATATATGGCTCCTCTCGTAATGGAGCCGTTGCTCCAAAAAATTTCCTTCTACGCGCAAGGCCGGACCAGCAGGCCGGACGCGCACCATCGAAGTCCGGCCGCGGGTCCGGTCGATGCTTCGGTCGCATCCGACAAGCCTCGGGCCACACTGGCACACCTTCTTCTTCGTGCGTCCGGTCCACGGGGTCGATGCGTGGCCGAAGCGTCGGCCGCGGTCCGATCGCGGCGTCAGGCAAAAACCACGCCGCAGCTCTACGCGACCGACCGAGCCACCACGGTCAGGTCGTCCGGCCACCATCCGGCTAATGTCGGTCGCCCGAAAGCGACATGTCTTCATCTTTTCTTTTGCTCTTTGCTTCAATCTTGCTTTGCCACTTGCCATGGGTTGCCAACACGTCGAAATGATCACGTTATCATCCATGTTAGCACGCCGAGAAGTTAGGCAAGATCGGGTTAGTGCTCTCAAGTCCTAAATGCAATATGCAAGACGATATGGACCTAGAAGCACTTCATGCAAGGATTGTCGCATTCCCTCTTGATAGTCGGCTATCTATCCTATAATGTGATCACACGCTCTATCGTGTCTTGATCACCGAAAGGACAACCCTATCAAGTATACCTTTGCCTTGATCTTCGGGTTCCTCTCAAGCCGATCACCGAGCTTGACGATCCATCAAGTCCACCGACTTTGTCCATGTTCATGATCATCATGCTCCTTGTCATCCACCTAATCCTTTCTTAAGATACATACTTAGAGCAAAGGATTAGTCCACCGATGTCGTCATCAATTTCCAAAACCAAACATGAGATTTCACTTTCGGCGGTCGGTTTCGCGAAAGGACGGCGGTGGGCGGCGCCGCGACGATCAACGCCCGGCGGTGGCAAAAAGGATTGGGTCGAAAGCAATCGAAGCGGAGAAACCCTAACTTCAAATTTGTCAAATTACTCTCAAAATTTGAACTGAACTCAAAAAATCTCCAAAAACAAAGTTTGCTTAAAATTTCAAGATCTACAAATTTCATAATTGGAACATTTTCAAATTCGGCCTCCAAATTGGACTTTTTTGAAATGGGGTCAAAAAGTAAGAAATTTGAATTCAAAATTACTTTAAATTTTTGAACTAAACTTTGAAAACTCAAAATACCAACTTTGTTCAACTTTGAAATATCTACCTTTTTGCTTTAATAACCATACCCAAATTCTTGATAAATTTTGAATAAAAGAAAAGGGGGACAAAATAGGGTTTAGAAGTTAGGGTTTCCGGCGAGTGGGGTAACTTCCGTTTCGATCCTTTCCGCGTCTTTTCGACCGACAACGTAACCAACTATAACTACACTTATCTTTGTCCAATCCATAGCTTAACTGATAAATAACACCTGGGGTGTTACAGAATGTTGGTCAAGCTCGTGTTCACGACGTGGAACATGCAGTGGTGAAGCTGGTTAGGCATTTGGTGCAGCAGAATTTGAATTATCGTGTTGGCGGAAAAAGCGGAAGACAACGTCGAGGTGTGGTGACCGCGTCGGGGTGACCCTTTGTCAGAGCAGTTTATTTCTAGCCAACTTGTATCCGTTTAAATTTGAATTTGCTTTGTGTAAGCGTCTGTGTTAACTACTGGTATAAGTAGTGGAGCGTATGAGGCGTGTTAGCGCCTCAAGTCAGTTATAAGTGTGTTTGAACTCAGTTTAATCAAAGGTGAAAAGGGGCACCGTCTCCCTGACGGTTCTCGTATGTTCATCGTTGTGTCTATCATGTTCCACTAAAATTCTCGTGCACATTCTTGATTGTAGGACTAGCCACCGTGTATAGCTGTGTGTGATCGTTGATCCTCTTCTAAAGTCAGGCTTAAGAATTTTGGTAAGAGCCCACATATAAAGGAGATAATTGCTATTATATGACTTCAAACAATTGGCTTCGCAAAAATAGGATTCCTAACGTTGGCTTCGCTAAAATATAACTCCAAACGTTTTTACTTCGAAATAATATGATTTTGAGCGTTTTAATTCATTTGGAAATTGCAAATACATGTATATCTAGTATATTTCCATATTGACTTTTCTACCCTTGTGTAAAATCTAATCTTTTGGTTTTGGCCATGCCATTCTACTCCCGTACGACCACGTTGGTCGTTCCCGTAGGATCGATTGATGCCGCACGCCGCCGCCACTCCGCCGCAATATCTCCGCTACTACCGCCCGCGATTTGCAGCTCTTTCCCTCATCTCGCCATGGACGGAGATCCTCCTCGCGAAGACGTTGTTAGAGTGTTGTACATCGAAGAGGCAATGGATGTCGAGGGCAGTGCTGGTGGCCGGGGCGCGGCTCCAGCAGCCAAGCCAAGGCGTCCTGCCACGAGCAGGAGCCGCGGCGGCGGGCATCGAGGAGCAGCCATGGCACGGCCGCGTGCATAGGAGCAGCCATGGCACAACGGCGTCGTCGAGGAACATTTTGCACGGCCAAGCCAAGACCACGTACGGGCAGCAAGGAGGCACGGACCAGCACAGGCATGCACGGTGCAGCCAGCCAAAAGAAATGCGTGTATTTAGATGCCAAATGAATTAAAACATTCAAAATCATATGTATTCTGAAGTAAAAATGTTTGGAGTCATATTTTAGCGAAACCAACGTTAGAAATTCTATTTTTGCGAAGCCAATTGTTTGGAGTCATATAATAGCAATTATCTCTGTATAAAGGGACTAGGATTAGGATTAATCCTTCTCCTTCTCCTTTTCCTTGTAGGAGAATCGGTGTGTTTTAGAACATAAATCACGTACGCCTCCTCTGCCGGCCGCCGCTAGTTTATGAGGACGCCAACAACACAACAACACAGCGCCGCCCGAGCGCTCGGCCCCCCACCCCGCCAGCATGACCTTCGCCGTCCAGGCACCAAGGCACCGCCAACACGCCGCTGAGGCGTCGTCCAAAGAGGATCAACGAGGAGGAAACGGCTGCAAGGCACGGATCGGCATGCTCGACTCGTACAGGATTTTGAAGAGGATCGGCCAGGAGAATACGGCGCCGTCTGGAAGGCACGCCACGTCGAGACCGGTGAGCTCGTTGCCATCAAGTCGAGCCTCCACGCCGGCGGCGAGGCGGCCACGGCGCTGCTGCGTGAGGCAGCCATGCTGGCCGCGTGCACCGGTAACCCCGCGGTGGTGCAGTTCAGGGACGTCGTGATCGACTCGGACATGGACGACCTTCACCTCGTCATGGAATATGTTGTCGGCCAGAGCCTCTACGACGTCATCGGCTCTCGTCGCCGCAGCGGGCACCCGTTCTCGGAGTTGGAGACGCGCCGTGCCATGGCGCAGCTGCTGGCCGGCGTCTCGACTATGCACGCGCAAGGCATCGTCCACCGTGACCTCAAGCCCGCGAACGTGCTCGTCAGTGCGGAAGACGGACGCCTCAAGATCTGCGACTTGGGGCTTGCCACGTCGGTCGCGCCGCCGCCCACAGACGACGCAGAACTCACAGGCACGCCTGGGTACATGGCACCGGAGCTGCTTCTGGGCGAGAAGGACTGCGGTGCGGCCGTCGACATGTGGTCTCTCGGATGCATCATGGCCGATCTTGTAGTCGGACAGCCACTCTTTGAGGAGGAAGACTTGTGTCAGCAGCTGATCAGCGTCGTCAACCTGCTAGGGATCCCTGACGAGGTCTCGTTGATGCCACTGGGTGTCTCAGGCCCTAGCAAGCTGCGCAAGATGGTCACCGAGGAGCTGCTGTCGCCGGCAGGGTTCGACGTTCTGCAAGGTCTGCTAGAGTACAGCCCCAAGGACAGGCTCACCGCTGTTGCCGCGCTGAAGATGCCGTGGTTTACAGCCAAAGATGACTGAGGAAAGATGTTGCGGGAACACCAACACACCTCTTAGAGGAGGTGTGACTGTGTGAGGCCGCCGAGGTAGCTGATGTCCTCAGTTAGATTATTGGTTGCCCTGTGTCAGCCAAGATATTCGATGATGTTGATTCAGTGAGCAGATCAGCTAGGGTTTAGCTGTAGATTTGTATGATCAAGTCTTCGGATTGTGATACTGCAAAAGTGCAATCATAATATCCAGTTGTTTTGACTTTGTATGTATTTGTATGTACAATGTCCCATTGAAATGTGCAAGTTCATTACGTTGTTTCTGCAAATTCTATAAGTATGTTCATTAATGATTGAGTTTCTGAAATCATGTGAAGCCGCTCCACCGGAAGCGAGAAACATCGGACCAGCACCCGTGGACATCATTTTTTTTTTTTTTTTTAAGCCGTGGACATCATTTGATACACTACCGATTTTTTATTTTGAATTTTCAAGGTAGGGAGGCGTTCCCCACTTGAATTTTATTTCATTTAATTTGCCCCAAACGGCCGTATAGAGTTTACATCGAGGGTATTTACAGAAAACATCAAAGTGTACAAATTAGAGCTCAATCGGCCATTTGCTAGTTTTGCTTATCCGTCTCAAAAATCTGGCACCATTTGTCAGAGATATGTTTCTTCTTTCTTTTGATCCTTGCCCTCCATAATTTTGTGTTCCTAGCTTTTCATAGTGTCAAGCAGTAAAGGGCGATGAACGCCGCTGTTTCATCAGATGGCACACCTGACAGTGTAGTGAGGGAGGTGCAGATTGGCGACATCCATGATCCCTCCCAATAACCTGATGCATATTGAGTTTCTCCCAGAAGGCCTTCGCAAGGGTGCATCCACTGATGATATGCTCTGGTAAACCTCACAAATTTTGTCTGGGACAACATGTTTCCTGTGTACCACAACTCGGCACTGGATCCTTTTCCGCAGCAGAAGCCACATGAACAATTGGACTCTTGGGTTGGGGGGCACAGTTCTTCCAAACAAAGGTTGCTCGGTCATCTTTCTAGTGCCCTTGGGCCTTGATGAAGCTGTACACGGCTGTACTATCAATTCCTTTAGAGTTGAAGAAAGGGGGGTCCGTGTGTCGTGCTCCTGACTGAGATGTGTTTGTTGGATCAGTGACTCCACCTGCTGCAGCTCCATCTGAGCCCGGGCCGACAATCTGCATACTAGGGTACGACGCAGGCCGGTTTCAATCATCTCCTTAACTGAAGCTTCCTTGGAATTGCAGTGAATAGAGCCGGGAACCTTTCAGCGATGGCCTCATCTTCGTGCCAGACATCCATCCAGAAGGAAGAGGACATTCTATCCCCGATGACAACAGTGGTGATAGCTTGGTAAAGCGGCAGTAGTGAGCGCAAGGACGATCAGCGTGTCGTCGGCGTACTGCAGTGTGGCGCATGGTAAGTCCGTTACACTACCGAAATTTGTCAAACCACATCACAACTTTCGCATCTACTCCTAAGTAGCAACGATCGTTTGCTTGGTTCGCTGAGGCACAGGGCCTGTTTGGATTGAGCGTGCCAGGCAGCTCGGCACCCAGACGTCGTCCGATTTCCTACGCCTGGGCCAGGATCGACCACAACTGTTGTGGCTCTAACTGTGGTGTGTTACAATGTGACCACAGCATCTAAGTTCATTTCTATGCCCGGAGGTGTCAAAAAGCTTGTTGCACAAATCATGTGTTTCAAGTTTGGCGAGGTCTCTGCCGAAGCGGTGGCATGGCACGGATGTTGCAGGCTGTTCGCTTGAGATGGTACAACCACAACTGTTGTGGCTGCTTGTTTTTGTACAGGGAGCAACTGGTGCTGCTAACTGAATGTTAAGCTGAGAAACGTGCGTCGGGGAACCACAGAATTATCGAGATTGGGCTAGCATGTTTACATATGGTTGACATACTACAAGCTTGTGACATTTTCCATAAACTGGTAATTAAAAATGAGAATGAATTATTTCAAATTCCA
>JADLZK010002757.1:0-224218 GCA_015847255.1 Hyparrhenia diplandra | reverse complement strand
TTCCGTTTCTCTTCGTGTCGAAGTGTTCAGCAGGTGAATTAGGCCTGGACAAACCTAGGATGGAGTAACGTACTATTTTACGCTTGCGCTAAGTGTTTGCTGTATGTTATTGAACGCTCATACTTCGTTTGTGGTGACTTTTTCTGGGCGCCTTATGGGTAGTTTCGCTGGGTGGCCTCTCTAAAAGACCGTATAGCTCTACTAAGGGCAAGTATACATGCCAGTGGTGTCATGTAGGATTTTTTTTATTTTTGTTGATGTGGAGGAAAGATTTTTGCTGAAGTGAAGGAAAAAGAGAATATGGAGGAGGAAAAAGAGAATAGGGAGGAGGAGGTTGTTTCGCGAAACAACCGTTTCATGAGCTCCATTTACTACGAAACAACTTAAAAACAATCCATTGTCGTCTCATAACCATACATCCATCATACTGATCTCTCAAGTCTGTCTCATAACAATGCATGAGACTTATATACAATACCAATGCACCTGACCTAATGGACAGATATAAAATTGAGGCTATAACTTAAATAAATAAAACTACTTCACCTGACTGTCTTTTTGCTGCTTCATGAGAGTGTTAAACTTCCTAGTCAGATTCTGTAATCTTCCTTGAGGGGGTGCCAGTGCCATTCAGAAAATTCCATTGCGACCAGAAATTTCAGGGTTTGAATCCTAAAATGCGTAATTAATTAAATAAAGTAATTATAAACCTTCGCCTTCCTTTTCTTCTTTTCTCCTTTTCGCTGTTGTGTTCCTTTTTTGTTTTTAAAAATGACATCCTTGTAATAATTTTGACCTTAAATAAAAATTCCAGGGTTTGAATGGCCCGGCGAATAAAATAAACTTTCGAGGTTATAGAAAACTTGCATGCGAGAGGAGTGTTGAAGTATGAGCAAGGAATTGTCCATAGTTCTATATCAGGTTGATGTCGTGGGTAAACCGTTACTCCCGCCGTTTCAAATTATAAGTTGTTTTGGTTCCTTTTATCCATCCAATGTATCAGACCATACATACAATACAACTCATCGACTCTCTGCGTCCATACTCTAATCCTCGTGTAATACGGGAGAAAGACAATCATGGGACAAACCTCCCAAGACCAGGGTTGAGGTAGGCAGGTGCTATCTGCTTCACGGCAAAACATGAAAATGACCTGTGGCCAGGAGGTGGAAGTTGGGGACACTTGGACCGGGTCGATGTGAACCTCGTCGAGCTGCCACAGGGGAGGGGACGCGGAGGCGCCGGCCCGCCCCGCCGGTAGCCCTGCCTGTTTGCATCAAAGAAACCGTCGGTCCGGGCGTACGCCGGCCGGCCGAAAAGGCGACGAGGACCTCGTCTTCCTCGGAAACACGCGTACGGCGTACCGACGAAACCGTGTCCCTCTCTTCTCTTGGTGGCATCGGAGGAAGACGGAGAAGAAGAAAACGCGCAGATCACACGTACCCACCGCCGTGACACCGTCCCAGGCAAGCTCCCAGCTGCTGTGCTGGACGATGGAAGTGGTAGGAACTGAGTTCGGAAGCAGGCAGAGGCAGGCATGCATACCCACTCGTTCGTTCGCCGTGTGATTGCTGCGAATAAAGCTTTAGTATATGGTGCATGTGAAATTACGAAAGCTGCTGCATGCTAACAAAAATGCTTTGAGTATGTATGTCGTGCACATGCTAAAATTCGTATGCTCTATCGACCTCCCCAGGACCCATATGGGTGGAACCTGACAGCATTTGCTACGGTTCAGGCTCTAAATTGTAATAGTCCAAATTGATCCAGGTAGCTGCATCGATCATGGTTGAAGAGGCAAAAGAAAAGTTAAAATTATCTCAAGATTTCAAAGTCACAAAATGACACAGGAGTGCTAATGGAGTGGCTCGTGCTCTAGGGCAGATTAGAAGGAGAGCCTTTTCTTTAAATTTTTTTTTTTTTTTTTTGGTCTAAAAGTGTCCCGGTCTACATGTCAGAAACTTTAGACGCCAACTGTAAACATGTTCATGATGAAATATAAACTCTTCCCTATGTTAAAAGGTAATAAAGAGTACTGTATGATGTAAGGTGCTGATCCTGGCCATAATGGAAAATTCGCTTGTTTGGAAAATAAAGAGCAAAAACGGTGCTGCATGTTCGGTCACAGAATGTGTGCACGATACAGAATATTTTATGTTGCAAGAGGAGCGCGTGTGCATATATTGCGAACATGACAGCAACTGGAGACTGGGGATTAGATAAAAGAGCTGTACGAAACAGCGTTCGGTCTGAACCTACTTCCCACCGGAGACTGGGGATTGACCAATCAGTCATTCCCACGTACAGTTCAAACAAACATACTGCAAATATTTATAAAAATCACAACAGACCAAAGATTCAGTGTAGTGGACGTCTAGATGGGAGAATTTGAATGTTAGGTAAATTTTACCTCCATTTGATTTACACGCAGCAGATTGGACCAAGAATGTAGTGGCGGAATGGGAACACGCGAAGATGCATGAACTGACTCCACTGCCAATGGCATTATTACTTGTCTAAACAGGGTAGTGTCCCGTGTCCCTAGATGTTGGAAGGTCGTCAAGGTTGTGCGTGCAGTCTTTTTTCTTTTTCTTTTTGCCATTTAGATGATGAGGCACTGTGGGTCCCTAAAATACTTCTAGAACGATTAGATACCGTGGGTCTTTTAGAGTAAGTATTATAATAAAGTCCACTTGCTAGCTAGTAAGGTCCCTTACAACCTTCTGAGTTCTCTCAGCCTATCATACAATGATTCAGCCTTTATTATTAATACACGACTCAATTGTCTCTCTTCTCTCTTCTCTCCTCCATGTCAACATTTAGCCGGCTTATGGTCTGCTATAATTCTTGCACTTTATAGTTCCAAAGTACGTATAGTCTTCAGACGATAATTGATATATATGTTTCTAGAGAGAAATGCTGCCATGACCTCCCTGAATTGGCAAAATTCATGGGAAGTAGATATTCAGAGTTTCTTTTTGGAAATTACATATTCACAGTAATTTCCATTGCAGAATTTTTAACTTCTTGAGCTGGATAACATGCTACTTTATTTTAGCAGAACTTTTTCTTTGTAGCCCTGGATAGCATACTTACTTTTAGCAGACAAACACATCACAGCTCAGCGCTCAATGCTATGTAAAGCAAAAGCCTACAAAAGGGCGTCATCAAGATTATAATACAGTTGCTAAGTTTGAACCAAGCAGTGCTGGAAGAATTTTAGTGGTGGCTTTACCCGAGTTGCTTTCAGGCACTCCACATGGGCCGGAAAAGAACAAAAGAGTGCTCTATAGTTTGCATTGGAACTATCTTTCTGCCAGTTTTAGGAGAACCTGTGATTTGACCTGTTACTAGTATGAGTTTCTAGACCAGCTCACTTGGTTTGAGCAGTTCTTGGTTAGTGATGTGATGAACTGCATACTGCATTATTCTTTGAACCTCTTTTCCAGAGAGTTCACTACAAGTTATTACTACCTACAATTATTGATGGCCCACACGTATTATACAGGCACATAGTCTCTGGTCACAATTCTTCAGGGAGAACGCTCTCCAGGGGGGAAAAATATATGCCTTTTTTTTAAAAAAGAAATACAAATTATTCAGGGAGAACTAAGATGACAGCGCCATGCCATGTCGTGCATTTCAAACGTCATGATGCACGAGAGCCAAGTTTTTCAGACCGAAAGTGCTTACGTTTGAAATGTAGCTAGTACCGGATCCGGCTCTGCAGACTTATTTGATAATTTGCAACGAATATAGCCGTAACGTGCACAAGATTGCTGAAAGGGAGTTCCATTGCTGACAAGGTAGAAGAGTGCTGCTGATGGGTGATGACGACTTTGAATTATTCAAGTTCCACTTTTCACCAGAGAAATGGTCGTTCTATTTGGTAAAATAAATAGACTGCTGCACTCAACAAGTCATTGTTATGAATTTGAAATGTACTAATAATCGAGACCGATGATACACAACGCAAACTTATTATATGGCAAATGGCAGAAGCTGTCATGCTAGACTGACTCTGAACTAATCTTGAATTGAAGTCTAAATCAGAAAAGAAAAACCTTCGATGGGCACGGAGCGGGTCGATTCACTTTCGTGGAAGTATTATAGTGTGAGCATAAAGCTAGTTTTACACTTTTACCTTGGGCACACCTCTGCGCCTAGCGTTGCCAACTTGCCAACTTGTACATTATAGCTGTTGCTCTTACTTAAAAAAAAAAAGTGTAAATGCAAGGTTAATGAAAATTTAATACTGAAATTTCATCCTGAGCCCACCAATGCCCTAGCCCTACCACCTTTCAAACAAATTCTTTTTAACTTTCATAGTATGAATGTGAGATTTAAGATTCAAATGTTGAACTTATCTATAGATAAAAAAAAAGTCATTTGACTCAAGAAAGGTTTCTAGCAGTGAATCAGGATCATCGTGTGAAATTGTTTGGTTGTTATGCTGGATTTTGATAAAAGTATATAATATATAAAATAATATAAATAAATACACATATTCTTCAAAAAAAATTCTAATCTTTTTTTGTGAAGAATTACTTAAATATAGCCTACTTTAATTTATTTCACTTTAAAAATTAACTAAAAATATGGTTGCTAAGGGCCAAGAATTAGAATCACGCGAGGCGTTTCTCCTTTCTAGGCATAAAAACAAGAAATGTTTCTACTGATCCTCGAGCAAAATGTTTCATGTAACCTGTTCTACAGATTTTCGTAAGAATAAAAAAACATTTTGAGCTGCCAAATGGGGCCTTAGGGGCTATTTAGTTGAGGGATTTTTTTTTAGTCCCTGGGACTAAAAAAATTCTTAGAAATCAAAAGGGAGGAAAGGATTTTTTTTCCCTAAAAGACTCTTGGAGGGAATTTTTAAAAAGTCCTTGAGACTTTTTTAATCAAACAGACCCTTAAACTGTGCACGATACTTTTATACAATCTCAAAATACGGCCTGAAATGCTAGACCTGCCGGTGCCGGACCAGGACCTTCCGGATCCCAAAACCCCAAAAGTAAAAAAGAGGGAGCGTGACTGCTGGCACCTAACTAAAGCCAGCCAAGCGCGCGTTAAGCCATTACCGACCGTTTCTTGATGCACTCCTCCGCGGTTTATACACATTCAAACTCGCGTTCAACGTCAACGTTCCAATTCAAACCCTTTACCCGTCCGTTGCCTTCCCTCCCTATTTGAACCCGCCCTCCTCATCTTCCTGCCCCAAACCCAGTCTTCGCATTCAACTCTCCACACCGCACCCACCAAGAGACCAATCCAGCACGCCTCTCCGTCATCGTCGTCTCCGAGAAACTCGTCCTCCAAACCCTCTCCTTCTATGGCGCTTCTGGTTCGCAGGGCACGGAGAGCGGCGACCAAGGCCGCGGTGTCGCTCGGCAGCGGCGGCAGCGGCAGCGGCAGCGTGGAGCTCGCGATCCCGCCGCACTACCGGTGCCCGATCTCGCTGGACCTCATGCGGGACCCCGTCACGGCGCCGACGGGGATCACGTACGACCGCGAGCATCGAGGCGTGGCTGGACACGGGCCGCGCCACCTGCCCCGTCACCCACGCGCCGCTCCGCCACGAGGACCTCGTCCCCAACCACGCCATCCGCCGCGTCATCCAGGACTGGTGCGTCGCCAACCGCTCCCGCGGCGTCGAGCGCATCCCCACGCCCAAGATCCCCGTCACGCCCGTCCAGGCCTCCGAGCTCCTCTTCGACCTCGCCGCCTCCGCGCGCCGCCGCGACGCGCGCTGCGCCGAGGTGGTCGCCAAGATTAAGGCCCTCGCCAGGGACAGCGAGCGGAACAGGCGCTGCTTCGCGTCCATCGGCACGGGCCGCGTGCTCGCCGCCGCGTTCGAGTCGCTCGCTGCTGCTGACGCCGCACCGTCGGGGCGCGTCCTTGAGGACATCCTGGCGGCATTGGTCTGCATGATGCCGTTGGACGAGGAGGCCGCCAGGACGTTGGGCTTGCCGACCTCGCTCGGGTCTCTCGTCGCCATTGCTGAGAACGGGAGCTTGGCGGGAAGGCTCAACGCCGTGCTGGCGATCAAGGAGGTCGTCTCATGCGACGGAGCGTTCACTGATCTGAGCGGAAACGTCGACGAGGTCGTAGACGCGCTGGCAAAGATCATCAAGTCTCCGATCTGCCCTCAGGCAACCAAGGCCGGCATGGTCGCCACCTACCACCTGGCGCTATACGACGAGCGCGTCGCGGCGCGCCTTGCCGCCGCCGGGCTCGTCCCCGTGCTCGTCGAGGCCCTTGTTGGACGCCGACAAGAGCATGTCCGAGAAGGCTCTGGCTGTGCTCGACGCGGTGCTCGCCTCGGTGGAAGGCCGCGCAAGCGCGCGGGCGCACGCGCTCGCCGTGCCCATGCTCGTCAAGAAGATGTTCCGCGTGTCCGACCTGGCAACCCAACTCGCCGTGTCGGCGATGTGGCGGCTCGGAAAGGCGCACAGCGACGGCGAGGACGACGACGCGGTGACGCGGTGCCTTGTCGAGGCGCTGCGTGTCGGGGCGTTCCAGAAGCTGCTCCTGCTCTTGCAGATCGGCTGCAGGGATGCAACCAAGGAGAAGGCAACCGAGCTGCTCAAGATGCTCAACAAGTACAAGAGCGTAGGCGAATGCGTCGACGCTGGGGATTTCAGAGGGCTCAACAAGCTGTCATCTTAAATCAAAGGCAACTGTGATGTAAAAAGGTGGATTTTGTAAAATACAGAGACGATTTAACCTGTAATTAAGTAGATATAGGATAGTTGCAATTTTGCTAGGCGTGCTTCCATGCTATTTTAGAAGCTTAGGTTCAAATGAAAACAAAATCATAGGTCTAATTTTCGTTTTCTGACGAACTTGTGTGTAAATTTTGCTGGACGTGCTTCCACGCTATTTTAGCAAGCTAGCGTAGTTCAAATGACGACATCATGTTCTCTGAAGATGTTTTAGCTTGAATTATGGGACAATCTGCAATTTTTTTAGTAAAGAACATAGTAACGTGAAGATATATTTCCCTTTTATACTAGTACTAGTACACCTAAACGAGAGTATAAAAGGGAAACTAGTGCTAACATCCAGCAGTTAAGAATTGGAACATACTAATTGTCACAAAAAAAATATGGCTAATCTGCCTAACTGTAACATGTCCACCTGTATTGGAAACACTGATTGACGTTATCTTTCTGGAGCTCACAGTGTAACATCAGTTGAAGTGTATGGTCTCGTTTGGAGAGGCTCCATCACTGCAGTGGTACCATGGAGGAACCGGCGCCGAAGCCATCACTATAGGCTATTACCTTGGAGGAACCGGCGCTGAAGCCATCACTATAGGTTTAACTATCTACCGGATATATATGCATCTATCGTAACTAGTTTTTAGTATGCTTGTGCTTGAAAAGTAAAAATAAACTACTATCTGCAAATTTTTTTTTGAGTTAAAGAACATAGTAAATAAAGAACATAATAACATGAAGATATATCCCTTTTAAACTAGTACTCCGAACGTGAGTTTATAGATTTTGAAATTTAAAATTTTAAATTAAATTTTGGGACACTAAACGACTTCAAATTTAAAAAAGTAAACTGGACTTTGTAGACCGTATTGAGAACTATAACTGTCAAATAGACCATGTCAATATGTAAGACTATTTTGGGACTCTAAACATACAACAATATTTTGGGACTCTAAATAATTTTAATTCCAAAACTTTTCAGCTACAAAGTTGTAGATCACGTCGAGGGCCACAAATTTTGATATACATTTTGTCTTCATGCAAGTTCATATGAAAAGGTTATGAATTATTTTTATAGATTTTTTTTTAGATTGCCTTGCTTTGACCTATATGAAACTCAAAATCTAAGGTTAATTAGGGACCGACACACACAACTGAATAAGTTTGAGGACCTAAACTGTTGATTTTTAAGTTTAGGGAAACGAGATGACACACAGTCCGAACAAATTTGAAAACCTAAATGGTCAATTTGTGAGTTTAGGTACTGGAATGACGTAGCTAAACAAATTTAGAGACCGGAATGACGTATCTAAACAAATTTAGGGACTGGTGATGGACTTCACCCATTTGAAAAAGTGTATAGTTAGATCAGCACCTAAATTTGCTATGGACTGATTAGTACTGTACTACTATATTTTTTTGCAACACATTTTTTATTGCGACCTCACAATATCATCTAGAAATTCCAAAATCCGCCATGCTGAATGACGGTGTTTGGTCTCTTGACACATTTGTTTAGTTTAGCTTGTCGATCGTGTGCCTTTGAACAATTCTAAGCCGCAGAGGGCAGAATAGTGGCCTGGAAGTTGGAATATTATGCGGTCACGCTAGTCCAACGTATCCGCCTAGATGAACGAACGAACGAACGAACAGAACAGTTGTCACCTTTGAAAAACCCGAGTTCAAGCTTGGACGCAATGGTAAAACGTGACCATGCTGACCATGCACCGACCGAACTTGACCTGGACCAGTCTGCACGCCGGCCCCATGCATCCAGAGGCCAAAGCCCTGCGTCTGCGACGACTAGGCCAGCGCACGTATCCGGCGGCTTTGTTCGTAGTAGTCGTAGCAGCTAGCACTTCGTATGATTGTTTCGAGCGTCCTAGTTCTGTGGCTTGGCAGTTTCGAGTAAGACTAACGACTTCCACTGCTCCATTGGCTTGGCGCACGAGCCACCTGATCGTTGCCTTGCTGGACCATGGCTGGTTTCCAGAAGCAAATAGTATACTCGCTGGACCATGGCTGGTTTCCAGAAGCAAATAGTATACTCCAACTATTGTTGTATACTTGTCTTCTTTTGTTAGTATATCTTTGTGTATTTGTCTTGAGTTAAAACATTATGTGGGAGAGTAGTTATCAAGTAATTCCAAGAATACAACAGGCAAATCAGTGAGTTTTTTCAAATGGCTGAAAGATAATGCAATTTTAGCCTATTTTCAAACCACCCCAGCCACTTTTATATTTTCTTTATCTGTTGTAAATTTGCATTGGGAATTTTTGTCTTTACTTCTTATCCTTCCCCACGTCCTTCCACCTCCAGATTGGACAATTGAATCTAGTCAAACTTAAAAAAGTCTGACCAACACGAACACCATAATTACACTTAAAAGGGACAGATGAAGCATTTTGATATACTTCCTCCGTTCCATTGAGTTTGTCACCCGACGGATTCGCAAGTGTCATCTTGTTTGATGATTCGTTTTATTCAAATTTTTATATAGATATAATTTATTTTGTTATGACTTATTTTATCAATAAAGATACTTAAATATTGATTATTTTATTTTATTATTTACATAAATATTTTAAATAAGACGGATGGTCAAACATGAAGTTCAAATCAAAAACGTTTTGGTAGGACAAAGCTAGAGTATATATTATAATTGGGGAGCACAAGTTTTGGTAGAAGCACATGCCGCTACTAGAGTGGACATTAGTCCTGTGCCTCAGCAGGACAACGCTTCACTAATGGGCATTCTCTTCTTTTTTTACATGTTACTGTATATTAGCTTCGTTTTAAGTCAAACATTTACAGTATATGTTTTTAGAATCACTATAAGAAATACTTCCATAACACATAATTCATATCATTGTGGTGGTCAAAACATTGTAATGTTTGACTTAGGATAATAGGCAAATGTGAAATGTTTTTCAAATGGCTGAAAGATAATGCAATTTTAGCCTATTTACAAACCACCCCAGCCACTTTTTTTTTTTTTTTTTTGTTGTAAATTTGCATTAGTTTTTTTTTTTAGTAGTGATGGTAACCTATTGGATCAATGGCTAAAAGACAAAACAACCATTAATTCCAAAAAAAATGATGTATCAAAAAAGTAAAAGCTAAAGTTTATTATAATTGGGGAACAAAGTTTTGGTAGAAGCACATGCCGCTACTAGAGTGGACATTGTCCCCTCATTAAAAAAATGGGTATTTCTTTTTTTATGTTACTGTATATTAGCTTCGTTTTAAGTCAAACATTTATATGTTTTAGAATCACTATAAGTCCTTTCATAACACATAATTCATATCAAATGGTGGTCAAAGATTCAATGTTTGACTTAGGATAAAGCTATGTGAAATGTAAAAAACCTTCCAATTTAGTTTGAACCCTTTGGATCAATGGCTAAAGACAATAACCATTAATTCCAAAAAAATTTAATGTATAAACAAAGTCAAAGTAATTTATTTTGAGAACAAATATAGTATAAATAGAGTTGCCCCATTAAAAAAATACTTCTAAAAACATGCAGTGTTTTTTTAAATTCATGTCTATCTCAACATACAAAGTATCCACATCATCTCTCTCTAAATATGCACAACACCTTCCACTTAATTTGAACCTTTTAATGTAAGCTATCCATGTTATCTTCATTTTTTTTTTTGAAATCTCCGAAATGTTTTATAAAGTTTTTATAAATTGATGAAAATGAGATAAAAAAATCATGCCAGATAGAGCCTAACCATGTTAGAGGGTGGCCCAAGGCCCGTCAGCCCACTATGAACACTTTTATAGCAACCAACGCACAGGCCCATAACTAGGCTAAATAAATGGAAAAAAGAAAAAAGAGGCAAAAAAAAAAAAGAAACAGGGAGAGACCAAGCAAGCAAGACCGGGCCCGACCCCAACATCCATCTCATCGACACCCCCTCCGCCTCCGCTCTCCTTATCCTTCCCTTCGCATAAACCCCCGCCGCCGTGACACCGCCCGGCCGCCGGCTTCCCCTCGCAGCGACCCTGCCCTCGTTCTAGGTTTTAACTTGCGGCCTCGCGTCTCCCGGTAAGCAATCTACGCCTCACCCGCCGCGCGCGCTCCGCCGCCCGTCCTGACGAAATTGATTTTTTTTTGTTCTGATTTTGTGGAACGCGCGTCCTTGTGGCAGGGCAAGGGAAGGGAGAGGGATGGCGGCGCCGATACCGCGCGAGTGGAGCGGGCTGCAGCAGTTCCCGGCGGCCACCCAGACTAAGCTGCATGAGCTCCTCGGCAAACTCAAGGAGGAGGTACTCCGCCACGCGTCTATGCAACGTTCTATCTGTGAATCAGTTATTATCTCCGGTCTAAAATGGATGTCATCCGAAAATGTGTGTCATGGAAAGTCGAATCATTATTATGGCTGGAATTATTTTTGTTATCGCTTGAAAATGAATGATATAACTCAAAAAGTACTGCAACTGCAATGTCTTTACAATTTGGTAATTCATACTATTGTGGACTCGGAGCAAGTAATGTTCAAAATTGTGAGTTATGTCTCTGTAGAGTTTAGGAGCTGTCTTTGGTAGAGCTTTACCACGCACGCTAGGTCTGCAGCTAGAGTCGGCGACCTAGCTATGCAATGTCTAGACGTTATCATGTAAACTGCTACCTCCAGAAATATGTTTTCAATAAAGCAGGGCTGAAGATGCCTGTGGTCTACTATATTGTCCTAGATGGCAAATGAATTGGGCTGGAGGTAGTATATCGGTCAAGGATAGTTGTGTTTTTTTGGTTGGTTATGTTTCTTTAAGAATTGGTGATCAATGCATGTTCTTCTTGTGTTTGTGATGTGAAGGATGTTAGCACATTAACAATTCTGGTGATGGGGAAAGGTGGAGTGGGGAAGTCATCCACTGTTAACTCCATTGTCGGGGAGAGGGTCACCACTGTCAGCGCTTTCCAGGTTTTGCTTCATCATGTTCTAAGTTTCTGGTTCGGCTCCTGCCAGAGTAACTTATGTGTGGTTCTGTTGTTGAATGTTGTATTGTGCAGTCTGAGGGTCTGAGACCAATGATGTGCTCACGCACAAGGGCAGGGTTCACCTTAAACATTATCGACACTCCTGGGCTCATTGAAGGTGGATACATTAATGAGCAGGCTGTTGACATTATTAAGAGGTATGCACATTACAGCATGTTGAGTCATATCCATACTTTCCTGAAAGCGATGCAATTTGTTAGAGATTTTATAGCATGTAATATAGGGATTTATGTGGCACTGTGCCCTGACAAAGGATTGCCATTCTGGACCTAGTTTAAGGAAGAATTGTTTCATACTATCTGGTTGCTTCAGTTGGATATATAGTGGATTTAGCAAGGCCTTTGGGTAGCACATTTAGAAAACATTGTTTTCACATGAAATACTACATGGCAGATCCTTGAATGCTATAAAAAATTTGTGTGCTGGAATATCCGCTTGTGACATGGATATCCTTAGTTCCTTACTATTACTCTCTACAACCATGTCTACACTATGATCTACTATTAATGTTTCTGTCCCTAGTAGTCTAGTGAAACACTCCATAACCTTTTATAAGTTAAAGTACATTGCTTGTTGTGAAAGCGAACAAACCTCTTGCATTTTGAAGAGCTTAAGCAAGAGATAATTTAAAAAATTATGCAGATATTTGAGTTTTGAATTTATATGCAGAGTGGCTGTGTTATCTTGAATGTTGTAGTCCATATGCAGCCCTAACAGCATTAATTTCTCTTTATTTATATATTTACCAAAACCTTGAAAAAATAAGCGTTTTTCGCAAAGAAATCACCAAACATCTTAATGTGTGGAATTGGGGCATTGTTGAGGTGTTCAGTTGCAGTTGTGTTCCATCCGAGGATAGTTGATTAAACTAATAACCTACTGAAATGTTTGTGGTTTGCTGGTCTCACCTACATTTACCCTTGGATCCAAATGTGGCAACTGCAAATGAGTGAAATATCAACTCCTGAAGCCTCTTTTAAATTAATATACATGTATCTTACATGTTATCAATTATATTGCAGATTTCTTCTAGGCAAGACTATCGATGTTCTCCTGTACGTGGATCGCTTGGATGCGTATAGAATGGATACACTGGATGAACAGGTTATACGAGCCATCACCAATTCATTTGGAAAAGATATTTGGCGAAGATCATTGGTTGTGTTGACTCATGCCCAACTCTCACCACCTGATGGAATCGACTATAACGATTTCTTTACAAGAAGATCAGATGCACTTTTACGATACATCCGCTCAGGGGCAGGAATCAATAAACGAGAATATGGGGTAATGGTTGTTTTCATTCATCGTATAACCATTTCCATCATGCTCTGTGGCCGATGCATCAATTAGGAGCTGCAATAAGTGTTTGACCTTCCTCAGCCACTGATCATTTTCTGCCATTTTTTAGTTGGATATACTCCTTGCACGGTCATCATTTGCAGTGTCAGATTCCTAACTAGTTAGTCTCCATGTAACTGGTAGCTGAACCTTGCATGGTCATCATTTGCAGTTTTTGACACTACTTCGATGGTATACTGACCGCCAGTCTAGATATGTTGGGTTTACATCGGTAGCAGTCTAGTCAGTCTTATTCAATGCCATTTTTATCATCTATTTAGTTTGCTAACTTTTTACTCAGTTTTGAAAAAAGCACTACCAGGAGGTCACTGCAGTGTGCTCAGCGAGAGGGTACCACATCACCTTATAACTTTATAAGCGGTATCCTAGGTGGCTGTTGGTTCTCTGTGACTCTGCCGCCGCTGACACCTAACCCTTTCATCTCATCCGCTTCTGACCCCTTCATGTCATCCACCTCCTGACCCCTGCAGCCTCCCAGCGGCTCATGAGTGCTCCCTTCTTCTATGCTTCCACTTCACACAGGCTGAAATATGGGAGGCAGCCACCACTGAGGCAAGGAGTTGAGGACTTCCCTACACTGGTGGACAGGACCATGCAACTTAGGGAGAAGTAGCAACCACGTCCATCTCTGATGAAATCGAGATCACAGGAGAGAAGATTAAAATGTGGGCAATCAATTTTTACTGTAATCCTGGTGCAAAGAGTTGACTGGTGGTGATTGAGTTCTGTCTGGAGGCGCTGGTTTGCCTGAGCTGAGAGAAGCAAGCCAGAGGGAGAAAGCTGCTTCTGCGTCATGTGGTTCGTGAGAGCAGAAGGGACGCATAGGATTACGTTAAGTGGGTAGTGGCTCGACCTGAATGCACCATCATATGGATCTCAGTTGTTTTTATCACTTTGTAGTGATCTTCTGAAACTAAATGATGTGCTGGCATATCATAGGTCATTCACTATGTGTTACAAGATGCCTAAAGCATGCCTAGAGGCAAAAGGTGACCATTGGCTTAGTGCCTAGCGCCTTTGTTTACATGGTTATGGCAGTTTATGTGTGTTAGATTTTGTTGTTAGTTTCCAACTGGCAACTGGAATTTTGATTTTCATTCTTGAATCATGAGCAGTCCAGCAGAATGTATTTGCTCCATAATTTGCATTTTGTTCCACTCTTATCCTTGTACCGGTACTAAATTCATTTCATTTTTGTATTTTAAGTTGGTTCTAATGGAATATCTACATTTTGTTTTTTTAGGATTTCCCGTTGCCAATAGCATTGGTGGAGAACAGTGGAAGGTGCAAGACTAGTGAGCATGGGGAGAAGGTTTGTCTGTTTTGACCTAGCATTTCTCTGTTCTTGTGCCTTAATGGTTAATAGATGATGATATTTCACTGTTAACAGATACTTCCGGATGGAACTCCCTGGGTTCCAAACCTAATGAAAGAAATTACTGTTGTCATCTCAAACGGGAGCAAGCCCATTCATGTTGATCAGAAGTTAATTGATGGTCCAAACCCTAACAATCGCTGGAAGATGTTCATACCACTTATCCTTGCTGTGGAGGTGATCTGCCTTACATACTATTTTCACTAACATCCAACGGAACTCTGCACTCATATCTTTCTGTACTCTTTTCCAGTACTTCTTGGTAGTAAAAGGAATTCGGAGGGCGATCCATGCAGATATCGCAAACGGGAAGGTGGATGACTGGGAGCAGCGTTACCGGGACTTGGTGGGAAGCAGGGACCCCGTAGAGCAGAAAGGTTCTACCTCCCGGAACCGCAAAGCCTAAGTTGGTGTACCAGCAAGGATTTTATTCGTGTTGTGACCCACTCGATCAGCTGTTCCTTTTCCTAATTCTGTGTTGGGGGCTTTATAGAGTTCGCCAGTACTACTTGAAAAAAAAAAACTGCTCGTGTTGTAGTTGATAAGAATATGTTTTCCATTTTATGATGCCCTCTTCGCAATTTTGAAGATGTTCTCGAATACCTGCTATTTTATTGTTTTTTAATTTTATATGGCATGGAAACACAAGTGTGGACTGTAGTGCTCAGAACGCTCCTCAAACGTCGGTTGACGATTTATTATTTAGGAGTATCACTGTATCAGGCCTTGGCTATCTAATGTGCCTAGGAATATTTGGATGACAACTTCAGCATTCTAAGCAGCAGTAACTTCTATTTTCATGCAACCTTGGCTCTTGTGGCAGTCTGGCAGAAGTTGGAAGCACAGCGTGCCTGTAGAAACCTGAAACCTTGGCTTCAGTGTATAGATTCATTAATGGCCAAAAAACACTGTCCCTGTAATAAAAAGGCTACAACGACAACGAGTCCATAAAATCCTACACGCCACCCGGTAAACAAATCTAAATCTTTAAAAGGGAAAGGATGGCACTCCATTCCTTCCAAATCTGTAAAAAAAGGTTCCAACTCCCTGTTTTAAATATCAATTTTTAGGTAAGCTAATTTGCTCATTTCAACTAATTAACTCGTCCCATTAACTAATTAGCTTATCTTAAACGCTGCAAATTGTATTTCAAAAAGGAGGGGAGTATACAATCATGAAAAGCAACAAGACAGCATTTCTTGTATTCAACAGCAGGTAGTATGTGTATTGTACTAATGTACATCAGACAGCAGAAAGCAGCTGAATGGAGATGTTTAGTCTGCTCTTACCCTATCAAAAAGACGAAACAAAAGAGAAAATGGCAGCCAACCATATGCGTAAATATCAACAAGCCCGAGCATGGAAGGGCTTATTGCTTTGGCTTTGGTATTTTATGCGAGCTACAAAAATCTTGGTATGGCTTGAAATTGTTTTGCCATGTTACAAATTGTTTTCTCAAGCATTTGTACACCTTTTCCTCGGCAGGCTGAATTTCCATGGCTGGGGTATCAAAATCCATCCTCACTGGGCTGAAATCGAACAAAGAAGTTGCAGCTTG
Organism: Hyparrhenia diplandra; assembly: GCA_015847255.1. NCBI lineage: Eukaryota > Viridiplantae > Streptophyta > Magnoliopsida > Poales > Poaceae > Hyparrhenia > Hyparrhenia diplandra. The sequence continues at coordinate 208,188 of JADLZK010002757.1, read as the reverse complement.
TTCAGGTGAATCAGGAACTTTAGCTTTTCCGCAAACAAATGTTGTGAAGTTCTTATCCTCATATAGTGTTGAAGATGTATGCAGACCATCTTGGTTTTGATCTTCTTTCTCCTCCTTTCTGGTACTTCTATCCATACTGAACCTATGTTCAGTCTGAGGTTCATAACTAAAATAGGACTTTTCTTCATTCAGTCCTTGTGGACCAGACCATCCATTACCGTTGTCAGTGTCAGCAATGGATATTACAGGATCAAATATTTCAAAAACTTCTCTACATCGATCATTCATGGAATCAGTTTCTATAGGTACTCCTTCAGAAGAGCTTTCTGCATCCTTGCTTTTCTCTTCCAGTGCAAGCAGAACAGGTATGGGTAGTACTGGACCAACAAGGGCATTTGGAGAGACTACTTTGCTAGTCAGATTGTAACTTATGCTTGAAGGTTTTGCCAACAGGAAAGGTCTAAGTTTAGTGTTCATCAAACAGGCAGGAACATCTAAATGCTCACATACCGTTTTCTCTGTGCTGCATGCTAGCATGTCCTTGTATTTGGAGAAGGTGACATGCAGGATGTCTGATGGCAGGCCATTCAATATTCTCTGACAAGAAATTTCAAAAATGTTCATGGGAATACTAACATTGCATAGAAAATCTGAAACTGGTTGAGGCAATGAACTAGAGTTATCTTCTGCATATTCGGACACAGCTTCACTAACAATAATTTGACCCATCTCTTTATTGATACCACAACCATGCTTTACCAATGCATTGCACAGATTACCTTCAAGATACTCAGATAAGAAATGCAACTTCATAAAACTATATCTGCCTGAGACATTTCCATATGGAGTGTCAGGACGTATAGCTAAATTACTAGCCCTGGCTGTATGTTGTGATTCATCACATGGAATATCATCATGTGAATCTGCCGATGCATGGTACCTTTGCATTTCTAATTTCCCCAAAGCTGTCAAGCAGACCAAATCAAAGCCAGTAAATGATGTCTCTGAAACTGGGAGGTTGTTTGGAAGCACATAGTAGCCAACAATAGAGTTCTTACTCCGTTGTGAAGCATATTCATCTCTTGAAACATGCATTGAGAATACATCTTTCATTATTCCGTTGCTGCAGCTGCAGTGATGACCTGTCAGTGAAAAACGTGATGGAAGATCCCAAGCATATGGGTGAGAGTTCTCTGGACAGCCTTGCTCTTTAGGTCCATAACAGAAAACACTGAACTCCCCTGTCCTGAAAGAACCAACCAAAATAGCAAAACCAGAATTTGATGCCCATTCGTGCTCCTTGGAAGGCCTCAACTCAGAAAGTCGAAACATAGCAACATTACTAGGGCTCTCAAGCTCATGCTGCCATGCCAACACAGGCATCAATGGCTGTCTCACATCAAGGAGAATCAAGTATCGCTCTGTCACCACTGAGAAATGGAAATGATCAAACCCAGCCCTACAGAATGCAAGGTACTGATCTGCCTCGGCAAAAGGGTCAGTTTCAAGCAGTCCTGGCATCCCAACTCTTGCCAAAACCTTGTATTGGCCCTCCCCAAATCTCAAGTCAACCAAAAGAACTGATTTTGAAGTCGCAACGATTATCATCCATGGCTGTGCCCCATAGTCACAGCTTAGCCATTCCCCAGTGTCATCCTTGCTGCCAACATCAATTTTCATCTTTCCACCTTGTCTTGTGTCGAGATTGAACCAGCACAACTCCCCACTCTCCAGCAACACAACACATTCAGATGGCAGATGCCTGCTCCAACAAGCATGCACAATTACAGAGTCAAGCTGCTGTTTTGCAACAGGCACTAAGGCGGAAGTCCCCGAACCCTGTGACTCAACCCTGAACCAATTCAGGGAGTACATTGTGACGGCAAGCAGGAAGTTCTCAGTGCTACCTCCCAGCTGCGACGGCCATGACGACTCATTATCATTAGCAGTGGTAGCAAGCTGCTGGATGCGGTGGCCCGGGTGCATGAACCCGTCCCTCTGAACGACCGGCGAGAGGGGTGTGGAACCAGTGACGGTGGTGGCATCCAGGGTAACAAAGGCGACATGCTCCGCATTCTCGCCGTAGGGGAAAAAGAGGATGAGAGAGCACGAGAGCCGGAGGACGGCGAGCAGATTGGAAGGCGGAGCGGAGGGTGGAGACGGTTGGGGGAGGAGTGTCTCAGCGAGGGAGTCAAGGTCGGAGCGCGGGAGGAAGGAGGTGCCTCGGACAAACGAGCGGAGGAGGCTGTTCAGGCCGCGGGTGGAGGAGCGCAGCAATGGGATGGGATAGGGGAGGGAGAGCAGCGGGGTGCGCGGCGGGAGAGGGGAGAAGTGGAGGGGGCCGCGGGAGGAGGCGGCGGCGGCGGCAGGCAGCGGGTCAGCGGACGGCGCAGCGAAGACGGCACATACCGGGAAGACGGAGCGCCAGTCCTCGGAGAGGTTCATGGACGGCAGGGGTAGGGCGAGCGGCGCCCGCCAGCGCGGCCGCGGTGTGAATCGGTGCCGCGGCTGGCACGGGAACCAATCGGGTGGAGAGCGGCAGCGGCCACGCGCTGGAGCGGAAGGTGGAGGAGGGAGCCGTCGGTGGGAGAGGAGGGAAGGCGGTAGCCGGCGTCTCGGAGGAGAGCTCGTGGGGTTCCAGTTTTTTTTCCCTTGTGATGATGATGGATTTTGATGGTGTGGCGGCTGTGGGCGACGGCGGCGGCGCGGGTGGTGTGGAACTGGGAAAGGCAGGGCTTGAGGAACCTCAGCAGTCGTTGCGAGGACGTTCTGGGTTTGCTGAAGGTCTCCTTGCTGAAGCATGAAACATGAGCCCGTTTGAAACATGACTAAAAAATATTATTACCAGCTAAAAATTACAACCTGTTTAAATCCTCGTAAAAGTTTAGACTATACAAGTGAGCTAAAGTGATCTAAAATTTTAGACCTCACTTTAGCTAGCTAGCTTAACCTTTTTTTTTTTTTTTTTTTTTTTGAGATTGCCAGCAAGCTTAACTTTAGACCACATAATCCTGATAAGCCCTAAGTCCAAAGACGGAACTCTTGTTTTACTAGGACCATAATGTGCTAGCTGCTCCTACCGTTTTCAATTGTAAATCGTAAATTTTATACAAATAATATTTTTCTAAACAAGATAAGTTATGTCTAACTACATAATAAATATTTTGTTTCTAAAAATACTGGAACAACTTTTTTTAGAAAAAAACTTAGGGACCCCATTCCCATTCATAGATGGGAAATATGCAGTGTCATACAAAAGTTTTTAACACGGCTAACAGAAAAGACATGACAATTTTAAGACAAAACAAGGACCAAACATTTAGCTTGGGTGTAACCAAAAGACCACATCCACATATTGCACTTGACCACAGGTGCAAGAGGAGAGTTAACAAACACGTCATAACAAAAGCTAGACCAGTAGATAGGATTCAACCGAAGGAAGCAGTCAGATCTTGTCACGGCCGTCCTTTACCTTGTCTTCTTTGCAGCAAGAAGCTCCCACGCAACTTTGAACATCAAGTTAACACCTCTAGCAGGCTCGCCCAAAAGTTTATTAGAGCTCCAGCATGGCATACAATCTTCAGAGGGTTTTAACTGAACAACTAGAAAAAAACTCTCAATTCAAAATTGTAAGATATTTTGGCTTTTCTAAATATATAGTTTTTGTTATATCATGTAAATATATATGTTATGTCTAGGTATACAGTAAAAATAATATATATTAAAATACAAAATTGTGTTATAGTTTGGAATGAAGAGTGTAGCTACTTCCTCCATTTTTCTATATGACGTATTAAATTTATTTTAAAACAAACATTCTTAAGTTTGATTCTCAAATTTTAAAAATCATACAGTTTACAACATGTGACAGACCAATGGGTAGTCCAGATAATCCCTGGATTAGCCACAAATTTGGCCCAAAATTCTATCACTACTCTTCAGAGCCCAAAAGAAACATTGGCCCAAACGCTCTCCTACCAGCTTCACCCTGTCCGAGTTCCTCGCCCAGTCGGAAGACACCGCGAGTCCGCGTTCCTCGCCGTCCCTGCCCCGACGCAACGTGGGTGCGAGCGACCGGCCTCAGCCGCGCCGCCCCTCCCGGCCGCCTGCCCGGCTGCCCCACCCCGCCGGCCGGCCCGCCCCTTCTCGCCCCACGCCCGCGACCCACCGGCTCCGCCACTCCGCCGGTGGCCGGCGCCGGACGCGTCTAGCCGCCGCCCGCTAGCGCCCACGGCGGCTGCGGCCGTTCACTGCATCGCCCTGACAGGCTGGCCGCCTAGCCTTGGACGACGGGCCCCTGCCCTACCCCCAGCGGCTGACTCAGTGACTGGTCGCTGGTGAGTGTTTCTGTAGTTCTGTTCCCAATTCCCAGATCCAGGTCCTGTTTGGCAGTACCTATTACCTTTTTATTTTTCATCAGGTGTAAACCATTTTCACATATAATTTGTTGTGGTCTTGTGGACAATAATACTACTGTATTTTTTGTACCTGAAAAATGTTGTTTGGGCTTCTGCCTGCATGATTGCATATCTGTATTGTGCCAATCCTTCAATTATTGACACATCTGCAGTTGTAGTTTCTTATTTATGTAAGATCTTATCTTATGTATGATCTATTTGTGTAAGTTTTGGATATATTTATGTAAGTTTCAAAACCTTTTAAATGTCTCATCACAATCTGGTTAATTTATATAGCTATGTTTCCCAAACTTTTTGTCTGGATTTTATCGTATTGCACATGAAATTTTTTTGCTAGGACTACACTAGTCTCAAATCCTGGGTCCACCACTGGGCTGCAATTGTGTCTGAGTAACGAGAACTTTACTGAACTTGTATTTCCTGTTTCCAGATAGATGATATCATAGAGTGCCTGTAAACAAACATTTTAAATTGGTTGTCACTAATCTATGCACAATGCCCTGAATTATGTAGATCATGTCATTTTACCCAACATACTACTAAGGAAGCTATTCGTCCAGGTTGCATATCCATGCTAATAATATAAATTACACTTATTTACAAAATAACAATATTTTTCAAAGTAAACAAATGCCCCTCCATCTCCGGCCTGGAACCGAGCCAGGTTATGAGCTAAGGTCTCCTATGGTCCTGCCAAGAAGATGCCTCCAGTGTTGTTGGCATACTGCTATATAGTCGATAAATGAACAAGTAACTCCAATAAGCTGATGGTTTAAGCAGGGGTTCGGGTGTTTTTCCTGGCCCTTGTGGTTGAGGTGGCTTCTAAATCTTAATAATGCCTTGGGGAGGCTGTTCCCCAGGGTCGAGGTTTGTTTTTTTAAGCACAGGTTTTCATGAAGTATTTATTTCTTGCCATCTCATGAGAGATGGCAACGCTGCATTCACTCCTTACCTATGGAACTCGTTTTGTCCGAGACAGGCTTCCCTTATTCATGTATTGTGGTATGTGCAGGGCACCTCTCTAGTGTCTGAACAGATCAACCTTGTTTTTCAGAATTGAATTGTTCTATCAGATAGTCATTGTGGATCCTATAACATTATGAGATGAATATATACTATTTTATATGCTTTAAAAACTTTTTCTTATAAATATAAGATAAAAAATTGTTGCTGCACCCTTATTGGACAAGAAAGACATCTCACGCGGAAGAACTTGCAACTCCACTGTTGATTTTCATACATGAATATGAATATCTAGAATTAGCATTTATAAGTGAAAGGGAAAAGGTGTGACTTTTATAAGATATGTTATCTATGTTGGCTAGAATCGATAAAATCGAATTGGAATCAGGATAATGTTTGAATTCTAAGGCAATGTACAACTAGGATTGCGATACCTCTCTGATCAGAACTTGACAGGGCTCTGTATAGTCATGGGTTCTGAGATTAACCTGAGATTTAAATACCTTGGATGCAAGCACCATAAATCTTCCCCTTGCCCTGTTTGGGTCATGTGTGCAGTATTTTGTTTTCCTTTTTGGGCTATAGAATAATAGAAGTCAGCAGCACAAGCATCATTGGGTTGGGTGTGCTAATGATAAACACTATATTCTAAACATAGCTGGCTGGGTGTGCTAGATAACATTACATTGTAAATTGCTGGCTAGAACAACCTTTGACTGTACCTGTATTTCATTGCCATGTATTGGAAATTTGAAGTAGGAGTCTGTTTAATATAATTACCGAAATGTCTGATTACTTATGCTCTTAAAGTTCAATATGGTGATGGTCATGATACGATTTATCTACCCAGGACTCCAGACTTACAAGTTCAAATGCATCAGACTTGGACATTCATGTTGTTTTGTTGTGAAACACCCTGTCAATATAAAACATTTGACAGTAGTGACAAGCTAACGACCACATAACAATACAAGTTTATCTGGTTGGATCCTTTTGGTCCATATATGCACATGGTTCATGAACCCGGATCCCCCCCTGCTGTAAACTAGTTGCACATAACATTGCAAATAACATTTATTTCCTACCACATTCTACGCTTTTCCTTTCCTTTTTATCTTTAGATAGCTATTAAATAAGTAAATCATGCGTCGTTCAAGACTGCTTGGAGACTCCATTGGTTCCTTTACCATGTAAATAGAAATAAATAAGTAAATTATGCGTCGTTCAAGACTGCTTGGAGACTCCATTGGTCCTTTACCATGCAAATAGAACCCCCACCCCTCTTTGTGTGTCTGGGTAACTGAACATGTTCTTTAGATGTTCTCTGTTTCTCTTGATAGTTACACTTTGTTTCTTGGTCACTGGGAGCTTTGATGTACTTCCGAATCCTTTTGTTTCAGTGATGAAGAAAAGTCATCTTCCTCCTAGAATAGCTGTTCCATCATGTTTCAACATGTTTGCCTGCCAAATACTGTTTTTTATACTATAGAAGAACTATAGTTGATTTAGTATAAGTTCTTCAAAAAATACAGCTGGAGATGAAATTATCATGAAAGGAATCTGAGACCTTTACCGGATTCGTTTTGCTTGCTACAGAAAGATGGAGTTTTAATTTCTTTACCAAATGCCTTGCATGTTTGCACACCTGCGACACAAAGCGTCGCTACACCCACAACAATTAAGCATGATGGTTGGTATCTTGATGGAGCAAACAGTTTTTCCTTTCAATGTTGGAACTTGGAACATGTATGGAGGGTGAATCAAAATGGTTGTTATTGTTTGCTTGACTTTTCCATAGTTCAATACTTTGAAAGAAAAGGTCCCTTGTTTCCATTTCCCAGATGTTAGCTTCCAAAACAGTGTCTAAAAGGACTTGTAAAATAGCTACTGGTGTATTTATGTCAAGTCACATTTGATGGAATTAGGTGAACTATTAATCATAAAAAATGCTGCCATAGGCTTTCCCTTTTGCCCATTATATTTAGTTATCTGCCTCCTAAACCATTATTGTTGTTATTAATGGTTGAGTACACTTCTCTTATAAAGGTGTTAAAATTTAGGATTTATCATCTTGTTATGGTTAGACACTGAATCTGTCATTCTCTTTTTTTCCCGCAGGTTAGGCGCTGAATCTGTTCTTCAATGCCTTCACAGGCATCCCTGAAGAAGTTGCAGAGCTAGAAGCTATTGCCACGTTTTTATTGAAGGGAACAAATTTTTGGGCCATATCCAGATTGGACACAGAACATGGTGAGTGTCCTTCATATTCTCAGTGTCACGTGTTCTCCATTTTGTGATTGTCCACTATTTCTCAATCATTACTAAAAGAAATGGAAGAGCAAGGCTGTTGGGGTTATAATTAACTGAGTTTTTCTGATGGAGTTTGTTTTTGTTGCTTATGTCCATTGACCCTGATGTTGCCTTTTGCTTCGAAGTGAAAGCTCTGTCCTTTTGGTAGAAGAGAATAAAGGCAAAAGGAACATAAGGATAGAAGAGAGAAATAAAAAATGGGAAAGGGAGATGTGGCTACTAGGTCCAAATCTCAAAAATCGTCAGCAATACAGGTTTGTATGGTTAATCTGGAACTAAATTTGGCTAAAAACTGGAACTATAATAGTAACCACCGACTCTCTCTTACCTTATCTTTCTTGTTTCAGAATGAGCAGAGTACACCTACTAACCCCCCCACAGCATATCCTGACTGGTCTCAGTTCCAGGTGTGTAAAATGAAATTATGCTATATTGCTTTTTTATTGATCTAGTAGGTTTATTTGTGTATCTGTTAATATAAATCTGTAGGCATACTATAATGCTGCTGGGACAACTCCAGTGACCCCACCAGCTTTTTTTCATTCATCTGTAGCTCCAAGCCCTCAGGGGCATCCATATATGTGGGGTCCACAGGTATATTCTCTCTCTTCAGCCATTTTGCAAGAATAAGTTTAGTAGCTAGTGTAAGTCTGCAATCACCTAAAAATAGTAGCTACGGATACAAACGGCAGAAACAAAAATAACGGCAAATCAATCCAATTCATAAGTAAAACACGATGTGAGCTAGCTTTGCTCTTGAATAGCTGTTTCAAATTCCATTTATTTATTTTAAGGATACTATCAGCTACCGCAACCACTGTAGCTCTGGAGATAATCAGTCATCTAATTTGATTAGTCAACTGGTATAGATGATGCCTCCTTATGGGACACCACCACCATATGCAGCAATGTATGCACAAGGTACACCATATCAGCAGGCACCCATGCCACCGGTAATGTATCTCATTTTACTTGGGAGCATGTTCTTATTGTGTTAATGCATGGTTGATACAGTAATGAACTAAAATGTCCTTGTTTTTTGTTTCAGGGTTCACACCCATACAGTCCTTATCCTATGCAGTCACCAAATGGGACAGTTCAAACTCCAGTAAGTTAATGGGCACCTTTTAGATCTATTTATTGTTGCAGAATTGGACACAGAATTTCATCCATTCCTTAGGAATTCATTTATATTTATTACTTAGGAATTCATTTGTCCAAGTCTGGTTTATGCCATTTGCCTCCACAAAGCAGATAAGCATTTTTTTATTGGGTTATATTGTTAGAAATCTGGTGCTGGCGGTACAGAGACAGATAAATCAAATAAAAATAAGCGGAAGGCTCCCCTGAAAAGATCAAAAGGAAGCTTAGGAAGTCTGGATGTTGTTGCAGTAAAAAATAACAAGTCACCGGCAAAGCCTTCAGCTTCTTCCTCCAATGAAGGTTCTTCACAAAGGTAATTTTATTACCTTTTTTTTTTGTTATACTAACAGATAAATTATTGAATCCACTATCTATTATACAGTGAGAGTGGAAGCGGGAGTTCTTCTGAAGGAAGCAGTACAAATTCAAAAAGTGTATGTCATTCCATTATATATTACTTAACATTTGACTTCATAATGCTATTAGTTCAAATTTCAAAGCAGTATATTACTGTTTCACTCTCCTCCCCATTATGGAAGGCCTAGTTTGTGGGTGTAATTTCTGTTCTAATCTTGAAATCCTCTTGACAGCATCTGCAGTATGCAGATCGAGTGCATGAGAGGTCCAATTTGGTACAGTTTGCTAGTGGTTCTGTCTCTGTTCATGGTATTTTAAGAGGATGCTGAGTAATGAATATCCAGTTCATTTTGTTGGAATATAAGTGAATTGCCCACCTCTCCCCATTAGCTTAAGCTTTTGGGTTGAATTGGTCGTTGCATGCAACTCAATATGGTATCAGAGTAAGAGCTCTCGAGTTCTTCGAATCCTGGTTAGCGCAATTAAATAAAATAATTGTTGCTCGCTCCTGTTCCATGTCTGAGGCCTGTGGGAGCCTCCACGTGAGGGGGAGTGTTGGAATATAAGTGAATTGCCCACCTCTCCCCATCAGCTTAAGCTTTTCGGTTGAATTGGTCAGTGCATGCAACTCAATACATTTTTCAAAACAAACTCTAAAGAATCAATCTGTAGACCTGTATTAAGTCTCATTAATTGCCCAGGTTCCATATGTTGCATGACATGCTTTACCATTTGCAAATCTAGTGTTCTGTTTCATATTTCTATGTTGTCTTCGCTTCCAACATGGATTACCCAGCTCATGGACAAACTAGAAGGATGCATCCTACCCTCCTGCATTTTCTTCCTTCATATATTGGATATGATCATCCTCATGCTAATTTATACTAACTGGCATAAACAAATAATTTGTTTGCAGAGTTCAAGGGCGAAGGATGGTTCTGAGCAAGGTCAGGGTAATGGTAAGACTTGAAGCTTTATATATAATATAGCTTAAAACCAACTACTTTTTAGCCCTCCTGCGGGAATAGGTACTGAGAAACAAATTTGTGCTTTTATTTAGCGCAAAACATTAGATACTATAGTTATGTTCTTCTTTTTTGCCAGATGGTAGGGGTAAAGGTACTCAAAGCTCTGCAGTTGAGCCCACACAACCATCTTCTGGGCCTGTTGTGCTTAACCCTATGATGCCATTTTGGCCTGTTCCCCCTCCTATGGCTGGCCCAGCAACTATGAATATGGGAGTGGATTACTGGGGTACTCCTGCTTCTGTACCCATGCATGGTAAAGTTATTGCAGCACCGACATCAGCTCCTTCGTCAAATTCACGTGACATTGTTCTCAGTGATCCGGCTATACAGGTCTGTCACCGTGTAGGATTTGGTTCTCCTTGTCTTTATTTTGTTCTAATACCTACCGGATACCTTGCACTTTTCTTACTTAGTTATTTTTTTTATTAACATAGGATGAGAGAGAACTGAAGAGACAAAAACGGAAGCAATCAAATAGGGAATCAGCTCGACGCTCAAGACTGCGCAAGCAGGTCTGTAATGTCTGCAGCGTTTTATAAGAATCGTTGGATGTTATAATTTATTTATCCTATATGTTGTGAATAGTTTGCATTTCTGCTAACTGCTTATTTAGGAGCGACCATCTTGTTACTGAATGGGAGTTATGGGTTATGGGTGTGGGGTTTAGGCCACCAGTTTGGCAGCAGCATCAACCAGTCAAGACATATGCTAAGTCAGTTTAGAATTGGTTTAAGATACGATTTGTAAGGAAGATAAGGTAAATTGGTTAGTTTGTTAAGTGTGTTAGCATCGTGTTAGGGGCTGGCTATAAAGCATAGGCACACTCTGCTGCTATCCCATCTATCCCTAGTCAATCTGTATCATGGTTCGTGGATCTAGTTGAAAACTGTAGGGTAAGTTACAGGAGGACTGGAGGAGGATAATTTTTGCCAACATGAAACATTAGTCAGCTTTTACCTGTTCTCTTGTATAAGGTCATAAAGTCTATTGCATTGTGCAGCTGCTGTAGAATTTTGCGCAATATTAACTCAGACATATGTGTGTGTCCACAGTATATTAGGATCCGGTTAAACCTACTTGAATTGACTGCAGTAGATGTTGAGAATAATCGCTAAATATGCATAACCACGTGGACTATGCATGTGTTCCTGCACATGCTCCTAGAGTCAAGAATCACAATGCTGTTACTGTAGTGAAGAGTTACTGTTCATGGATGACAGCCAACATTTCATCAGAACAATATAACTAGTTGAGTACTAATATGTCAGCAGCACACCCCCCCCACACACACACACACACACACACACAAAACAGAAGATGGTTGAATCAGGATTGTAGAAAGCAGATGTCGTCCAAGGAATAATATATCATAATTTTTTCTATAAGGCTAAAGAAAAGAATCGAGGCGCATTGTGAAAAACGCTGCATATTTGTTTCCAAGCTCATGCATATAACTGATAGCAGGACCCACAGATTTTATTTGTTTGTTTATTTATTTCCTATCTGTGAGACTGTGACACCTAAAAGGCTGCCACGTCTGTTCATATAATTTAGTGTCCTTTGGTTCTAAGGCTAAAGAAAAGAATTGAGGCGCATTGTGAAAAACGCTGCATATTTGTTTCCAAGCTCATGCATATAGCTGACAGCAGGACCTGCAGATTTTATTTGTTTGTTTATTTATTTATTTCCTATCTGTGACACCTAAAAGGCTGCCACGTCTGTTCATATAATTTGGTGTCCTTTGGTTCACGCAAGCGGCAAGCCTTTGATGTATTCTATATTTTTGTGGCATACCACAGGCTGAATGGGAGGAAGTAGCCAATCGTGCAGATTTGCTAAAGCAGGAAAATAGTTCACTTAAAGAAGAATTGAAACAACTTCAGGAGAAGTGTGATAGCTTGACCTCAGAAAATACATCTCTACATGTAAGCTTTCTCTTTTGTTTTTGACCTAAGAAAATACATCTCTACATGTAAGAGGGATTCTAGCAGAGAGAAAGGAAGGTGAGCGCTAGATTGATGGGAGCTGCTGCTTCTAGTGGTTGTCGATTGAAGGAGTAGCTGGTTGCTTGGATTTATTGACCGAAAAGAAAAATAGAGGAGCAGTGCAATAGCAGTAGCAGCAGGTTCGGGCTGACGTTGACGCAGCCAAAGCTGCAGCACCACAGCCACCAACCAACTGCCATGGCTGGAGCTGGGCACAAGAGGCCATGCTGCCGCTGCTTTGGACTACTACAGCGTGGTGCTGAACAAGTTCAAGTGGTCCGTTCAGCGATGGCGCAGGCCACCTTGGCAGGGGCGGTGTTCGGCAATGGCTGCGCACTATGGCATGGCCAGCGCTTGTCATGAGGGCCGTGCTCGTGGGGGTGAGGTCGACGCTTGAAGGGGATGAGGTTGGTGCTCGGTTGGGGGGGGTGCTTGGCCATGGGCACTGGGAAGCAGTCTGAGAAACGGGGAACAGCTGGAGATAAGGGATGAGCAGAGGGACCCACCGATCATTGGCACAGAGGATAATGAAGATGAGGGCCTCATGGGTGGGCCCGATCTGAGTCACCATTCTTAATGTCCGGCGTGGTGATCAAAACCAGTGAAACCAGAATTGAAGGGGTGTGATGACCAAATATGTCTGGTTTACAAAATTGAATGGCCAAATGTTTCTGGTTTTCAAGTTCAGTGACCAAAACCAAAATCCGACAATAGTTTTATGAGAAAAAAAAATGGAGTACTCTTTTTTTAAAAAAACACCAGTGGTTGGGAGCTGTATGCACACCTTTTTGGAATTTTAGATTTGATCTTGCCCTCTTGACTATGAGAAACTTATGTGAGGCATTCCTAATTCTTGCAGGAGAAGCTTAAAGTGCTTGAGGATGAGAAATCAAATGGAAATTGGTACAAGGATTAAGCCTGAAATTTCTCCCTTTCTGACTGCTGATGTAAGGAGCAATTTACTTGTGAGCTGCCATTAGGTTTACAGGATACCACCTCTGATTGCTGCTGTAATGTTCTCGATTTTTCAGATAATTTGGTGGTGACCTGATATAACGATAACAAAGGAGGTATTCATGTATGGTATTAGATTTTTGTCCGCGGGGTAAAATTGTATCATAGGATTTGACATGGTTGATGGCTACAGATTCTTCTTCCGGTGGCCTCAGCTGCTGTGCTGTGTTGTTTTTCTTCCTCTTTGTGCTAGATCCTACAGAAGTACGTAGAAACCCCCCAGGTGTTGTTTGAAGCTTGGGGATTAGCGTATGATATAGCTGTTGTAGAGCTGCTCATTGAGCTTGTTGACAGGAAAAATGAAGTGTGTTAAAGCCATCATATATATTTGATTTATGATTCACACGGACTAATTTTATGGTCAGTACTGTACTAATGAATACAGTAGCTTTTACGGATTTCACTCAGTCACATGACTGGTTGCATCCTTGTATGGGGAGTGGGCGTGGAAAATTGTGGAAGCTTAACAGTGTGTGATGTTGCTCATATGTTAGTGACTTGGTGCCTTAGTGTGTAGTTGGGAACATATTGTTTCCATGTACACTACACGAAGCAGCAACGCAGCAAATCTTTGTGAAATATGACCTGAAAACTCTTGTTCGTCTTAAAACGACAATTTGAAGGGTGCACACTATTTTATTATTATCTTGTATTCGGATCACATGCTCCACCGGTTAAAACAGACTTTGAACTAATGTTCATGCATCGCTATTCAATCACTTTACCTTACCTGATCTTTTTTTTTTTCTGCCTCGCCTTTTCTCTTCTTTTTTGTTGTTCCAGTCCAACACCACTCTTTCCCCCTCATCAGCCTTCGAGCAAAAGGTCATGGCGCTTGGTACTGAATCTGTCTTCTTTTTTTGGCCACTTCATGACCAATCTCATGCTTTCGTCAAGCACATGGGTGGTTCCATCTCCTTTTTCATCCTCTCCCCCCTGAATGTCGTGCGTGACTCGGCGAAATAATCACACAACGCATCATACAGTACCTTGTAGTGGGAGTTGCTCATCATCTGCAAGGAGCATTTTGCGTCGTCTCTCAGATTCAGAAAGAAACATCATAGCCAGCATGTGTGGCAGCAGATTGTCTGAACATTTGCCCCGGATCCAAAAACCAAAATGCAGATTGCCGAGCTCGAGAATGGGTCGAGTCAATATAATTTTAGAAACAGAAGCCTACAGTATCTCTCTCTACAGCGTACTGTACGTACTCCTACACGATTGTTTGAGGAATAAATTTCAGATCTGGCAGTGCAGATTCGCAGTCGGCAATCTCGCTTTGCAGAGTGCGTGCAGTGGCTGTACTGGACTGTACAAAACTCATCTCGGCTTTTGCCCCAAAGCAAGCCGTCGGCGTACTGAACTCCCATCTTTTCTTTTTCCCAGCGGCCCGTTCTGTTCCCCTTCCAACCATCCAAAGGGAATGGGTCATCGGATCCATCCCACCACATCCATCCATCCATCCATCCATCAGAAACAGCAACAGCACGAGGCCCAGCGGCCGGCTAGCGGAGTTAACTTGCAGGCAGGCATGTTGTGCAGAGAGCGGCAGCAGCAAGGAAAACTGCAAAAGCTACGACTGCACAGCCACCCGAACTGCTTTCTGACACCGGAAATAAATCACGCACAAGCACAACTGGTAGGGCTGTTGGTGAAGCCTACCATAGTCATGGCCATGCCACTGCCTGCCGGAGTGCTGGTGAATGGTGATGGGCACCACCACAAGTACTACTGGAATTGCATTGCATTGCAGGCATTACGCAAGAACAGCTGCGACGCGCAATGGGAAAAAAGGGCACAATTCTGACTCACACCGTCACCACTGACAAAAATCTCATGGCGCTACCTCCTGTCTGGTCCCCTACCGCTCCAACTCTCTCACAAGTCACACACGTCCCTTGAATCCCTCCCTTTCATCTCTCTCTTTTTCATGCTCCTCCTATCTCTTCTTTCCCTGAAATGAAATGAAATATATATATACATCCCGAGGAGTACTACATTAGTAATACTAATGGGAAGGCCGGGGGCATCTCAATCTCAACTCAGTGCTTTAGATGGGTGGAAGTGGAAGCACACTTAATCCAAGTTCCCCCAAGGAATAAACAAGTGCCATCCTATGAATGAGCAGCAGCCCCAGCCCCAGTTGTTTACTCCAAGCGGTGGGCACTTTCTGTTGTGCCCTTTTTTTGGATGGTGGTGGTCATGGTACAAAGACAAGAAAAGAGATGGAAAGCTCAAGCCTATGTATACTTGTACACACACACAAATAATATCCTGGTGCATCTTTAGTGCAGTGCAGGCACACACACATACAACATCCCCTCCCCTCCCCTCCCCTCCTTTGCAGGTACTACCACCACTTGTGAGATGAGATGAGATGAAGATGAGATGAGCAGCACGGCATCACTGTCCTACATCCATCCGCTACCAGTAATTTACCAAACCTCTGCTGCTTTCCATAATCAAACACAGACTACCAGTGGGGGTGCCACTTTAACTGAAACACCACCCCACACCACTTCACCCCCTCTCTTCTTCCTCACTTTGCCCCCTCTCCCTCTACACACTAGTCTCTCTCTCTTTCCCCCCTTCGGTGAGCACAAGGGTCAATTGGTAAGGAGGAGCCATGGCCATGGGCTGAGCAGAGCCTGCTGGTTCCTTGGCATCGTCGTCGTCGTCTTCAGGCCTGGCTCTGATGGAGTGAAGCGGTGCACGGAATTCTGCTTCTGGGTGGTAGAGGTAATTCTGCCTTCGCTGTAAACCAGCGATTCTCCTGTTTCTTGGCAGTTTTTCTTGAGTTCTTGGCTCTTGCAGTTCGTGTTCATCGTAGCCTTCTGGACATCTCGGTTCTCTGAATAGCTAGCTAGTTCCCTCTCTGTCTTGGCATATGCTGGCTTGGACCACAAGGTACTTCCCAGTAGAATTTGGGTCCTAGAGGGTTTTGATCCTTCTGATCTTGAACTGGTTAGGCCCTCCCAAAAAATTTTGCTCTCATGATTCGTTCAAACCTAAGATTGTTTCATCGAGTTATTAGACATGGTAGTGGAATTCTTATGTGAAAAAAAAAATCACTTTATTAGTTGAGTGTCTATGCTAAAACATGCTTTGCATGTTAGTCTTGTCCAAGTTCTATCATGTTTTTGTCTTGATATAGTTTGGGTCTAGTGGTACCGGATGAAGCTGATGAGTCAGGTAACATAGTATACATATCTTGTCCAGATATTTCTGTCTCCTTGCTATGCTTGGCTACATAAGATTAATCTCTGATCCGCATGCTTTGCTAATGCGTCAAGCCAAAACAAGATAAATTTGCTGACATTATGTTGCAGCACTATGCCTAAGAGAGTTAACTGTGCTTCAACTTGTTCGAATTTTCAACTAGTAATTTCGTGGCTACATCAAATAAATTTTGTATTTTATGCAGAAAATGACAGTGAGAGTCTTTCTTGTTAGTAATCTTTCATAGTTATTCTTTAGAGTTTGACTATGAACTGGTGGAACTATATGGAGAGCACTAAAATTTAACTGCAAGGTCAGGTGGTGCATTCTGAGCCGGTGAATTAACCTAAGTACAACATAATTTAAACTAATGTACAGCTATATGCATTGATCAATGCAGAGGCTGGAATATTAATATATTCCCTTTTCTAAAAAATAATTTAAACTAATGTGGTTTAGATAGGAACAACAGAGCTCCCATCTTTTCTGACAACTACTGAATATGCTATTCTTGGACTTTACTATTAGATAAGGTTCGATTTTAGAGATTCTGAGACCAGAAAAGATGGCATGCTTTTCATATGTTTGTCTTCAGACATGGAACTTGAAACCAGCATATCAAGGCCTATGAATGAATCAGATGCTTCTCATGATTATTGAACAGAAAATCGAGCACTCTGGAAATAGGCCAAGATTCCCCTTCCCCTTGTTTGCATCCAATTTCCACTGCCTACTCTTTATCTCAGTAATTCTTTTTCTTTAAAAAAGTGGTTTAGCTTAGTAAATCAGCAACCACAAATTTTGTTTCCCTACTGACACATGATAAAGTTTTACTCAATGGACAACTTCTAGTCCGTATGGACAAACAAGGGCCATCTTGGGGATCACTTAAGCTGGAAGCAATTTCAGCCGAAATAATCATTTGAGACAACATCCTTTTTATCCACAAGGCTGTCTGACTAGACATGCCGCATCTTCAAATAATCAGTTTGTCATTGGTTGATCTGAAGCTAGTCATAAACTGATGATCACCAATCTGCACACTAGTAGGCAAATCAATGAGTGCAACTGCGACTGAAACCACTGGGATTATCATCCTCCCCAGTTTTGTGCATGAACACACCTCATAAAGCTGCTTTTCTCTACCCTTGAACGCAAAGCATGTTTCATACCTTCACCATGCATCTCATCTGTGTTCCAGCCTTACCTAACCTGCCATGTTCACAGAAGAATCGTGATTAGATATTTAGATCAGGGCATCTTATTCTTATTAGAGGCATTCACACGGCTTCAGTGCTTACTAGAATGAGCTGATGTGTTGTCTGCATGCAGGTGAGACAGAGAAACCAAGTGACGACCGGGCGAAAAGATTGTCGCCATCAGTCAGAGATGAACACCAAGGAGATGTGCCAAGAAGCGTGCGACGAGGTGTCCGAGATCAGCAGCCAGGAGGCGTCCAACTCCTCCGGCCTGGTCAGCCTCGACCTCTCGCTCACCGTCGCCGCCGCCGCCGCCGCCGCCGCTGCCGCCGAGTCGAGCACAACCGACAACAGCAACAGCAACAGTAACAGCGGCGGCGTCGCGCCGTCCGACGCGGCAGTGGCCGCCCGCGAGCCGTCGCGCGTGTTCACGTGCAACTACTGCCAGCGCAAGTTCTTCAGCTCGCAGGCGCTGGGCGGGCACCAGAACGCGCACCGGCGGGAGCGCACGCTGGCCCGACGCGCGCTGCGGCTCGACGCGGCGGGGCCCTACGGCTACTACGCCGACGTGGCGTCCCTGCCGCTGTACGGCTCCGGCCTGTACCCGATCGGCATCCAGGCGCACGCGTCGACGGCAGCGCACCCGGAGCAGCAGCAGCAGCGGCACGAGGACGCCGGCGCCGCCGAGCTGAGGAGGCCCGCGCGGGGGCTGCTGAGCCCCATGCCATTCCTCGTGGCCGACGAGGAGATGAGCTTCGGCTGGCCCGGTAGCTTCAGACCGGCCGCCGCTTCTGCGCCGGCGGGGAGCGCAGCCCTGAACTCGGCCGGCGTCATCGTCGCCGTGCATGCCCGGGAGGAGCCCGATCTGACGCTCAGGCTGTGAAGCGTGAACTCATCCGTCGACTAGACTGGTTAATCCGTCCGTCAGGCTGTTTCTTTCTATCTTTCTTGATCGCCGCCTTGCATTGTTTCTCTTGGAACTGATCGATCGGCCCATGTCATGTCTGACGCTCATTATCAGACCGTGGGCGGGTCCCTTGCTTGACCAGATTCTTCCTATTGTTTCGTGCGTGCGTGCAAGAATTTTTGTACAGCGGTTGGATGTGATGTGCAAGAGCTCGAGATATCTCTTTGTTCAGTGATATTGCTATGCTATTGTTGTATTGCATGTTCGTACGTATTCAAACAGTGCGCCGCCATGGCTGCAAGAAATGGACACGCCGCTGGCGTCGCCTCCGAGCGTTCGCGAAGCCGCAGCGGCCAACAGAGAGCTTAGCGGCGACAGCAACACAAGTTGCCCCGTGCAAGTTGCGAGCTGGCGCTTGCAACTTGTGCCGGCTGTCGACTGTTCCGTCCGGTGGTCACCCCGGCGATGTGCTCAAGGTTCGAGGGTTTCCACTTTCGACAGCTTGCAGGAGTGGCCGTGGCCGTGGCCCACCGTGGCCCCGTGAACAAAAGATATGATCAAGGGGGGAGGGAACCGACTCAAGAGGCCCCTTCGAGGGAAATCAAAAATATACTGAAATATCAGTCCATGGGGAACGTTTTTAACCGACTTATATATTAAAATATATAAATATTTATGTTAAGTAATTAGTATCATTAAAAAGATCTTTAAATCTAGTTTTTTAATAAATTTATCCATAAAATATAGTTTTTACAAACTGCAGTGGAATAGCCTATCACGGGACCATTCTCTGGCTTAGTCGTATCCTGAAATGGAACAGTCAGTATATTTGTAGCTTAGGGGAGTACACCTAGGACGACTGATCCGGCGCGGCGATATAATACAACGTGCCAATCCATTCCATTCGTCAAGACCGATGACGATGAGCAGCAGGACGCGGGGACATTCTCATGGGGATGCCAACTACTACAGCACCGGGGCAACACGTCGAAGCCGTGACCCAACAACTAACAACTCCAATCTGCATATGTATTATATATATAAAAAAGTGCAATGATATATGTATTATATAAAAAAAAAAAAACTGCAATGATATAGCAGCACAAACTGGCAAACCACTAACTGAATCTGAATGCTGGCAAGTTATATCAGCAAGCGCAAGGCTAGGCATCCATCCACTGACAAGTTACAACAGCAGGTATAGATTATAACACAAGATGGTGAAAGAAATACAACAATGGACAATCTCTCCTAATGAACAACACCAAATCTCAGGTATTCAGCAATACCAGCAAGACAGTTGTTAGCTGGACTCTATACCCGAAGATAATTCAGCAGCAGCAGCAACGTACAATTGTTAACTGGAGCCTATACCCACATCTTCTTTGTGGCTTCCATCCGCTCGAGCAGGCCTTGGATTTCGGTCTGCATCCGCAGCTTCATCTTGTGGTAGTCGTAGTGCGAGTTCTCAAGCATCTTCAGCTCTTCGACTTTCTTCCTCCTCTTCTCCTCAATCTCCTGGAAGCACAGCTTTGCCACTTTTGTGGCGTACTCCTCCTCTAGCTTCTGGGTCTTGGCGCGCACAATCTGCCGGTAGCTGTCTACCTCTTTCCTGGCATCATCAGCCAGTTTCTGGAACAGTTTTGCCTCCGCTTCCTTGCACTTCACAATGGTCTCAAGGCTGGAGGAGTCGTCTTCCTTTGAGCTGGAGCTGAAATGGGGTTCTATAGAGAGTGGTTTTGGGCTGGCCTTGAGTACATCCATCTGTGAATCAAGAATTGAGGTGCTGGGCTTGAAGTTGAATGAGGATTTTGGTGGGGTGATCGTTGGGGTCTGAAGATGAAGCATATCTGTAGATTTACTTGTCTGTGCCAGTATTCCTTTTGACTTGCTGCCAGTAACAGAGTAGTCTGTTACACCATCTGTCAAAATGAACGAGTTAGCTCAAGGTACTGCACTTGATAAAATTCTATGAAACCAGTCGCACAAGTATATTACATTGTGGCATCAGATTTCTAATGCAATACAAAAAAATGTGTCTAGTTACTAGTTAGAACAGTCACATACAGTCAGCTAGTGAGCAGCGGCTTTTACTTTCAACAATATGTGTATTTTGCTTCACAAATAACATATGAAACTGTTGATATAACTAGAAGTCTAGTGGTTAACCACTCAAGAAAAAGAGCCTGGTGTATCTGGCAGGATGCCACAATGCGCTTAGCATAAAAGATGGCAAAAAGTAAATCAGAGAGCCTCATGGCCCTAGCAAATCCTGGTTTAGCTCGTCCATATATTTTTCAATTGAGAAGATACTTTCACTAACAAAAATTAAAGTATCATTAGTACAAAAAATGAGTTATCAGCTTATTTCTATGAGTTTTGGTCATTCATTCAACCTCCAAATCCAAAACACTCAGGAAGAATGTTACCCTGTTTTTGAATTATGATAAGAGATGTTCTAAATGAAAGAATTCTTTACTTTTGGCAACAATGTTGCCATAGAAGAATAGTGCTAAACATCACAACTTAAGATAAGAATTGTATCAGAAATAGTGCACACAGAAGGATAAATAAATGGACAAACAAATGACATCTAAATAAATGAATGTAAACTGACAGAGCAAACTCGTAGAAACGAAATATATAAAGAAATGTGACTACAGTCCCATAAAAAAATGCTCATGAAATCATTGCTAGTAACTTACATCTAACTGATATAATTGCTCAAGAACCTATGCCTAACAAGTGAGCAAAACTGTAAAGATCATACATTCTTGTGCTAATAGAATTACCAAAGAGAGCAACACTGCATTTAAACAACTCAAGCTTGTAACAAGACATGCTATAATGCAAAGGAGGAAGAGAGATCTCACATTTAAAGAATTGTAGCATGGTCTTCGTCGCATCAGAAGCGGGAATAATTTTCTTTACAAGCAAGCTGAGGACCTCTTCTGCCTTGGCATGGAGTCCCTTCCCCTCAAAATCCTCACTAGCTGCAAATATCTTCCTAACAAAATCTAGCTCTTTCATCAGCGTCTCAGCACTCCAGTTCTCGGCACAGCAATTGAACACCTCCTTAACAAACCCAAACATCTCAGAAGCATGGTTGCAGCCAAGGCACTGGAACTGCATCTCAGTTGTGCCCATCGCCCCCTTTAGTGTTGGTCCTGGCCTTATCAAGTTCTTCTCTAGCGCGCATGCAGCATGGCACCAATGGGAGCAGACATCACATCCAACCCAGCTGCATGTATTTGCAGCACAATCAAACTTGTGGCACACCGGGCACATACACGCACTGCAGAATCCCTTCTTGGTGGAGCAAATCTTACACTCACAGTCGTCCACAGGGATTACCATCTTGCAGTTGATGTTGCGGCACCGTGTCATTAGGAACATCTCCACAAGCTCGCTGCTCGAAACTCGGCCCTTACCAGTAACAAAAGCGGCCATACCAGTCTTGATAGCCACCAGGATCTCCAGCTGGGTCTTGTTAGCACGCCCCAATACCTCGGCAGTGAGGTCCGAGCGGCGCTCCAGCTTCCGCTGCAGGCTTGACAGCTCGTCCCTCTTCTCCGGAGCATCAATCATGCTCCGCACTGTCTCCCGCAGCACCTCCAGGGTTTCACTGGGGAAATCCTGCAGGACCTGAGCCATGGCGGGCACAGGGTCGGACACGATGTCCCTTAAGATCCTCTCAGGCCGTGACGAGTGCATCCCTCCGCGGCTGCCGTCAAAGCTGCCGCCAGCGCTGAGCGCGGCTGCCGGCGGCACCATCCTGGCGGGGGAGCTCGGTGGGGAAGAAGGACGAGGTGCCCTCCTTGAGCTGCGACGGGGCGAAGGCGACGCTGCCGTCCCCATGGGGCGGAAGTTGAAGCGGCTGTGGACGGAGCCGTTGGTGCCCTCCCCGGCGGCGTAGATGTCGGTGGAGTTGTGCGTGAGGGAGCAGCTCGGGTTGTGCGAGAAGACCGAGTAGGAGTAGGACATGTCGTCGGAGTTGATGCTCCGGGTGCGCCCCGTGTTGGCGCTGTAGGTCCGCCTGGGGGCGGCGCGACAGGCGCGGCCGCAGGCACCGCGGCCCCGCCCCGCAGATCGCCATCGACCGGGAGGAGTGACGCGAGCTGCGAAGGAGGCAGGGAGGAGGACGGCTGCTGCTGCGACGCCGGCGGCGGCGTCGGCGCGGGCGCGTCGTTGGAGAGGGAGAGCGAGAGCTGGAGCGAGTCTAGGCGGGGCTTCTTACCCCCAACCACGGAGGAGTCGTCGCCCGGCGGATCCCCGCGCTTGGGCGCGGAGAGGTGGAGGAAATCCCGCTCGACGCACAGCTTGGCGTTGGCCGCGGCGGCATCGTCGGCCGGGGCAGCCGCCGCCTCGGGGTTAGGCGGCGAGGACGGCCCCGCGGCGGCGGCGGCGGCGGGCGGCGCCTTGTCGCAGAGGTAGCTGCTGAGCGTGAGCTCCCGGTTGGGGAAGGGCGGCTCCGTCGGGTTGGACCCGGGCGCGGCGGCGCTGGCGTCCTTGGATCCGTCGGAGTCGCCGAACATGGTCGCTGGATCCGGGGCGAGCGCGGCCGGATTCCGGTGCTACCCTTTTTCGGCCGGCGGGGAAGGCGAGGGTGGGGTGGGGAGCGAGGCGGCGGGCGCTGCGCTGCGCTCGGTTGACTTCTGCACCCCACGCCACGCGGAAATGGCAACTGGGAATGACGCGAATGGGATTTGATTTGTTATTGATTGGTTTTTCTTGTGAGGGGTGGGCCCTGCGCCGCTGTGGATGTGGGGGCCGGCGACTACTACGCCGGCCCGGCCGGCCGGGAGCGCGTCCGCGGTTCAAAGCGGCGCGGCGTCTCTCACTCGGTTTCGGCTGTTGTTGCCGACTGGTTGGCGAGTCGTGTCGTGGAACCGGATCGGAGCGGACTCTCCCCGTTGGAACAGTGAGAGTCGCGTCGACTACGCGCACGGCGCTGTAGCGTTTGACCGAAGAGGAACAAACTCTAGTCTATCTATGCACTGTGGTCTGTGGACCGGGCGGTGCTTCGCTCTATAGCTAGCAATAGCATCTCGTGACTAGTGTGAGTAGTGACCGCAAAGCCCCGAACCTATCGTAGACCGGTGCACGGGAGGAGAAAAAGGCCAAGTTGCATGTGATTTCGGACAAGAACCCACCGCTTCGCGCTGGAGTGAGGAGTCTCGCTCGCTCGCCTTCTCACGGGCAGGAGAGAACGCGAGTCGGCAGAAAGAGAAACGGCGAGGCGTGACGGTCTGAGTGGAGTGTCGACGCAGAAGCAATCGATTTTCGGCAGCAAAAGCTCGGGATTTTCTTAATATATCTCTTGCCCGGCGCCGTGAGAATTGAATGAGATTTGTGAGAAAGATAGGCCAGGCGTGGCGTGATATTTTGTCCGTGGTGAGCTGCAAGTGCAGCACTGACGCAATGCACTATGGCCTGCTATGCCGGTAAGGTTAGGTACGATAAGGCCGTCGTCAGTTTTGCAGTCCCACGTCCCTCCCAGGTAGTATGGCAGCTTGGCACCCACCGTATAAAGATCCAACCACCGGAGGACACAGCAAAGGCGGCGCCCGGCAGCTTGGCGTTGGCGAGAAGAAAAATTCCAACCTGCATTCAAGGCCCAGGATGCAGGTGGGTGCCCGCGTCGTCACGGGCCTCACGGCATGAGCCTCCCGGCGTCGCAATGTCAACGCCACCAGCCAAGAGCCGCCCAACCCCCGCGCGCCAGTCCCAGCTGTGTGTGTCGCGACTCGCGAGCAAGCGCCGTTCTCACCGCGCGCAGCGCGTGCCATCCGTTGACGCAAGCCGCTTCATCGTATCTGATGCTCTCACTGGGCTAACCGGCTACACAGGCTTTCTGTGCTGACTGGGAGTTGTTGGAGCATCCCATCGTGCGCTGCGTATCCCAGGAGAGGACCCGCCGAATCGCCACCAGCTCGATCGATGCATCACTGTTGTTTGCCCGGCCGGGTGCTACTGCCACTGCTCACTGCTGCATCATATTCATATATCGGAGCGGTGCCTCAGCTTGAAACGAAGACTTTCCTTTCCCCTCGTCGATGCCGACTAGCTCCTTGAGAGTTCAGTCGTCCGCTGCCGAATGCCGATGCCGATGCCTACCTCCACTTCACTACATGCAGTATACCGTAAAGAAAGATCAAATCAAACTCCGTCGCTGCCTTGATCGTATCTTATGCAAAGCGACCTCTGCCTCTCTTTCCAAATGACCGCTACGCTACGCTACTCGCCACGCCATCGCCGCTACCCGTTCCAGGCTTCCAGCATCCAAGGAGTAAACAACAAGAGAACTGTATATATGGCCCAAACTAACCAGAGGGCTCCCCCTCCCATACATGCAATAATACTCCCGGGCCAAAGTGTAATCTAAGCCCGTTAGACATTCTTTTTAAAATGTGCACAGCATCCTTTGTCACGGGCTCACGGCTTCAGCTCTTCGAGGCCCACGCATCTCAACCTGGGCGTTCTTTTTTTTTTTTTGACAACAGCGTTCGGTTTGATCGGTCGTTGAAAAGTTCGATTTCTGTGAATGAATAGCCGATCAGTTGCCTGCAAAATCAAGAACCGACGAGTCTGGTTTCAGTCAATTTGGTTCGGTCGTCGGTTTCCACCGAAGAAATCGAGTTCACTTCCGCGCTTGCCGCGGTCGCGCCCCACCGCCGTCGCACCTCGTCCCCACGTGCCGCCATGCCTTGATGCGCCCTCCTCGTCGCTCGTCGCTGACTCGTCGATGTGGACAAGATTTCACGGTGACGTCGTAGATTCTCGGTTCGCTCGGTCTTCGGTTCAGCTTTGATGTAAAATTAACCGAACACCGATCTTAGGCACAAAAAACCGAAGCCAAGCCGAAAAATCAAGATTTTGGTTCGGTTTCGATGGTGTTCGATTTTCGGTAAAATGTGCCAGGCTAACAGGCATCCTTCACAATTCACATAGAGTCGCTCCATGCGTCCTTTCAAATGGACTGTGGCGGGCTGGAGGCTGCAATATCTCTTAGGCCCCCTTTGGTTCCCGTGAACCAAAGGAAACTCGCAGAAAGGAAATTTTCCTACCGCCGACGCCATCATGCCTTTGGATGCGTAGGGGAAGCCACAAGAAAAAAATCTTGGGAAAATTACTAAGGATTCGCCTTGCCTCCCTCACTGTAGTAGCACGACGAAAACCGTAATCCACTTGGTTCTCATGGAAAAACCGGAAGAAATCGAGTTCACCGCCCCGCACCGCGGTCGCGCCGAAGCCGCCGAAAGCAGGGACGCAGCCGCCATGCCTTGATGCTGCTGCCCCTCTTGTCGCCGACACCGATCTTCGTCGATGTGGACAAGACGCCCGGAAGACGTCGTAGATTCCACGCCCGCTCGGCCGCGATTTCCGCTTCGCTGCTGCCAAATTCCGCCACGCTACCGATCCGGCGCGGTGGCGCCGCTCCGCCGAAGCCGCCGCTGGATCCGATGGTGCCGGTTCCCGGGAGCGGGAGGAGATGGAGGTTCGGCGCAGCCACCGCCGACCGCCGGGGCAGGTGGGCGCCGCCACGCGCCGGGGAGGGGAGAGGGGGGCGCGGCAGGACCGGCGGGCTGGAGAGCGAGAATATCTCTTAGGCCCCTTTGGTTCGCGGCGATAGAGCGAACGGAGTTGCGTCTTCCGAGGGACTGTTTGGAACGAAGGAATAAAAACACAGGGAAGGGAGAAAAAAGAGAAATAGGAAAGTAATAGAGGTGTAAAAACAGAGGATTGGAAAACACAGGAATTTTGTAGAAATAGGTGTTTGGGAACGCAGAATATAAGTAGTATAGGAATTTTAGAGTTAGCTGGCAACTCAATCTTTGAATTAAAATTAACGGTAATTATTTTTCTTCTACCTATATATCAAATAATAAAACATTGAATTGGGCCCCACATCTACCACATGAAGAACTGCAGGTCTGAAAAACAACTCTTCAAGCTTGCATGAATAGTGCTCGTGCACGTAGCCACATACAGCGAGAGCTACCACATACAGCGAGAGCTAATTCAGGCATGATTAGTGCTCCAGCACACAGCCACACGCTCGCCGGCGCCGTAGGAAAATTTCCATCAGCTTTGAGTGGAGTTTTTCAATCCTCCAAAAGTACATGCAACTTCACCATTCCGGAGGAAAGTTTTAAGCTTCATTCCTACGCTCCAAACGGGGGCTACGGCAAAACTATAGGAATTGCATTCCTTTGTTTTTCCCTACATTTTTCCCCGTGAAGCAAACAAGCCCTGAATGTTGCGACTTGCGAGGGGCGATGGATTTTATCTCCTTTTATCTTTTTTTTTTTTTATTTTGGAAATTGTGGGGCCGCTGGACCTTCCCTGACTTTTTCCTACAGGATGAATTCCTATGGCATCCTATGGTTTAAGTTCCTGTGAGACTAGAAAAAATCGGGCGTTGCCGCTTATGGCCAGTGAAAGTGGCCATTGTATTATTGAAGTTGATGGCTGCAGGTGAAATTTTGAAGATATACATGTGTCTATTTGTCATTGACAATTTGATGCACATAAGAAATCAACATAGTGTTAAGCTGAAGCATAACTACGCATATACTGCATAACTGGCTGCAACATTACAGACTTGGTTTGTTTTGTACATGCCAGGGGACTATGGTGTTAATATTACATAGGTGATTACATTGCACATTCTAAAGGTTACATGAAATTATCAAATATGTTGGATACGACACATTGACTTGGACTTATGGCAATAATGGTAGCACAGTTGTTGCAAAGGGTCAATCCATCACAGTTTCATGGCACGTATGTTTCCTGCACATGTTGCAAAAGGTCAATCCATCACTTTGTTAACTGTGGAAACCTGTTTTAAGCATAAAGAAATTCTTGATCGAGTGAATATGTGTAGTTGCATAGGCTAGCTGTATGGGAAGTATGACTTTTTAGTGTTATGTTCATGGTGGTAGTGCCTCTATATTATATCAGCTAAATGATCTAAGAAATGGAACATGCTACAATTTATTAAAGGAATGGTCTGAGTCTCTAAGAAGTTCTGAAACTTGACTTAGTAACTGCACTATGCATATGGACGATGAAGCGCTAAACAAATGTATGGAAGAAGTATATGAGTGGTTATTCAGATGAACTGCATGGCCGCCAAATGAAGTGTATACCTGAACTGGAGTATAAATGCTGTTGAGTTAAATTGTTGAGAGCATAGAAGGACTTAAAATTTGTAAGCATAGAAACCGTATTCTGTTACTGCCATTAAATTTTGCAAGGGGCACAAAAATTGCTGGGAGCACAAAACTAACAGGTGCAGTGCAGAAGGTAACATGTCTAAAAAAAGAGTATGCCATTAACCAAGACTGAATATAAAGTCGTTACTATGGTAAACAGCAACATGGTAGCTGCTGATGGTAGGGGGATGCTGGTGTTCAAGTAATTGATACCTGTGTATAGATTAAAGAAAGAAGATTTTAGAGTTTGTAGCCAAAATCTTAGGACTGTACATGGAAAAACAAAGCAACGTAGCAGACCAAAATATGAAGAGATCTTATTAAAATTGTAGAAACATTGAGCAGAGGATTATTTATGATATAACATAATCTAAAAGACTGAAAGCATATATATTATGTAGGTTTGAAAATTGGAAAGTGCTATATATAGAGTAGGCATATATACTATGTAGGTTTGAAAATTAGAAAGTGCTATGTATAGAGTAGGCAGTGCATTTTTTTGGTCAGCTATACATTTGTAGATGTGGCTGTGCTTACCATCATCTTGGAGGATGATATCTTCGATAAGCTCGCACGTTTGGCCTATGCCTGTGAACCATGGAAGTATCAATAGATGCTTCAGGTGGCGCCGCACAGCTATATGTACATATATATAAAATGAAGAAAAAAATTAAAGAAGCATTTGAAACGAATAAGTGTAAGGATTGTAATAAAGAAATTCGTTCAAAATTTTAAATGGCAGCACTGAACATCATTATTCAGGATCATGTGTATCCTTGGCGTGCGTAGTTGGATGGGTTGATGAATCAAGCATAATTCATGATTTAAGCTAGTAAGTACATGTATGCATTAATTATTGTTCTTGTCCCTGACTAAATGCAAAGAATCAATGTCCTGATATTCAGATTATAGCTAAGACTGAATTCAAACTTTGCATTAGGCATTCTGTATAGATCATTAGCCTCTGACTGTAAGTAGATTCATCATCTTCCTGTCTGTGGTTGCTCGCTGTTAAAGGAAGAGATGTCACTTGAATACAACTCTCTAAAACTGTAGCTTTTTCAGAAAAAATGTTTTTTTTCCAAATTAAGGTTGAAAGGTAGTTAATCTTTTTGGAGCAGCAAGCACTGTATCTACGGTACTGAGACCACTGCAGCCATATGAACTGGTTGAGTCGACTGCAGTCTCATACTTCAGTAAATAGCAAGGGAGTGAAACATGTATGATACTTCAGTATCAATGTGTAACTGTTGCTTTGAGTTTGACACCCAGCTTCAGACTTTACTTTGTTCAGCAAAATCTTTGGCTACCTCTATTTTTGTCTTGACTCAAGGTACTACACATCATTAATATCTTTGGCTAGTAGAATATCACGTATCCTTTATTGCCATAAAATTTTGAGTACCAAAAGCATGAGCAAACTGGCTTGTTTTCTCTCTGTGAACTGTTGATAATTTTCAAGTATTCACAACCTTAATATTTTGAACTCAAAGATGCAAAGATGCTGAATTACAGAGTTAGAAGGTGAACATATATATAGACGTTTAATTGTAAGATCAGGCAAAACATCTAAGATGGAAATCTGCATGTGACTAATTCTGCAGTGGCCTAATTCTGGCTAGATCCTAGAGGTCTCTAGCAATTTCATGTTTCTAAATTATTGACAACTTTCTATTGCGTTCCTGTCTTTTGCATCTACTGCAGAGGTATTTTAGTGGACATTGGAAAGATCACAGAATGTCAAAACTACATAGGCTAACTGTATACGCTAGAGGAGCATTTCGTCGAGCAGTTGGGCTGCTAGTGGCGTTAGCAAGATAAAGGCAGGCAGACAATGTACCAGGTTCTTGCCGGAGATGGCAGTGAAGACGGCGGGGAAGTCGCGCTCAGAGAGTGGGGGCCAGGAGAGCAGCGTGTGCAGTAAGGTGTGGTGTTGTCCATCGCCGGCAGCGCGGTCCGCGGCAGGCCTCACGGTTGTTGTGCGACGCGACAAGCGCGCGGTCGTGGACGGCGTGGTCTCGTCCTCGTAGCTAGCGCCCTCGCTGTGCCTCCCGGGGTCGGCCGGCCTCCGCCTGAAATACCTCGCTCACTGGATTGGGATGCCATGGTCGCGGAAATGCCACCCCAACCGCGAGGAGGAAGGAGCAGCTAGCAAGGAGAGGCCTTGTGCGCCTTCGCGGGAACGCCGGGAGGTCATCAGTGCCGGGGTTGCCGCGCCGGCGGCCGTCGGTGGTAGGGCCCATGCCAGGCCTACGCGCCGGGAGCATCCCTCACCGTGCTGAGGACGCGACGCCGGGGCCGCCGCGCTCGCTTCGCGCCACCGCCACACCTCCGTGTGGGGCCCGCCCTAGCTGAGGTCGACACGCTGGGGCCGCTGCACCGCCGTGGTGAGCCGTCCACAAGCACCGCCGGAGTGGTGTGAGGCAGCGAGGGAGAGCTCAAGAGAAGGAGGAGGAGGGCGTGCGCCGCCGCCGGCGCCTTGCCCGCGTCGGAGAGAGGGGAGGAGGGGATGAGAGGTGGCCTGGACTTCGGCCTGTATTTCCCCCACAGTTCGAGGGCGTTTTTGTAAAATAGCCAGGGCTCGCATGATCTGGGCCGTTCATTTGGCCGATCCGACGTCCGGGAAAAGCGGGCGACGTGGCCACGCTGGTTGGCCCGCTTTTGGTGCTCAATTCGTAGGGTGAAAAGATTTGAGTGGTCCTGCACTTCAGTTCCTTTGTTTTCCCCATTTCTTTCCTATGTGTACAGTACCATCCAAAGGGGGCCGTATCGTCTTCTTCGTACAAGTGCGCAATAGGAGTATATCCTTAATTAGTTCAATGGTTTTAGTCAAGCTAAAACTAGCCTATTTATGGTTGTCATTTCAAGTTACACATGTTTGATCCTCACTTAGATCGATTTACCCAAAAAAGTTTCATACCCAGATTAGTGACGCTTAGAAGAGACTTCACGTCTTCTTTCTCTTAGTTCAAGTTGCTAATAACTTTTGTAAGCAATTTTTGATTGACCATTCACGGGATCCATGATCCATAACCAAGTTACATTTATTCTGAAAATTAGGCTCTAAACATTGTCTGATTGACAATTCCATGGCCGGTTCTCTAAGCCAGATTACATTTACTATGCATAACATTACTTGATTTTGTAGTTTCCATGCATTAATTAAGATGCATGAAGATAAATCTTCTTTTGATATTTCACAAACTACTCCATACTCTACTGTTTGTTGTAATTTAGCTGGTGTTTTTATCGATTATACATGTTAACCATGCATAGAGGGCAAGTTCTAGCCCCTATTAAAAGCTTTTGTTTTCCTTTTCTCATTTTGTTTTTCCTTTCTTTTTTTTTTTTTTCCTATGTTTGCTTTTGTTCTTATATTCTTTCTTTCATTGGAAATTGTTATGGAAAGCGTGCCTACAAAATTAGGGTGTTTCTAATGCATGCATTTGGAGAAAAGCATACATGTAATCAAGCATTGAAAAAGTGGCCACACTATAGATTTACTAGACTAATTCCTATGGGGTTGTGCATAGTTTCTGTTTACGCGGGTGATTCTATACCTTTGCTGATGTTTTAATGTATGATCACTTTTTAATGCTTGTCTGAAAACCCTTCTATCCTTTTTATGGACAACATGAAATATTTACTGGTAGAAATTATGGCTTTGTCAACTTCTGGAAGGTGACAAAAAAAGGTGCGAGTACGTCATTGACTTGGATGTTGAAATGGAATTCCAGTATTACACAACAAACTCACTACACGTATTTTGTAATGAATCATGTCCTGAGCGCTCACCTCTTTCCTTGCTTAACATAATTTCTTCTTAAATTCATGCGGCACAATAAATGATGACAGAGTGCAGCCTTTGATGAGCTAGTAATGTGTTGTATATACAATAAGGTCATGTGATTTCATTCATCCTTTGTGCAATGTTTTGATGACCTGCATTTGCATGTTTATTAAAGCAACTGAATGTCAAGAGAATAATGCCATTTTAGTTGTTGAAATTAACTGGACAAACATATAAAAGTGAGGCTACGCCATGGTGCTCATTGGCTGCAGTTGTCAAGTGCCTCAAAAGATTTAATTGAGAGTTAATAACTTAAAAATGGTATTGGGAGTAGAACAATAGGCTACATCAATTGTGCGAGAGCCAACAAAGCAATAAGCAACTAAGAGCCAACAACTTTCAACTATATGTGAGGCGCATTAGTCTGTGCGAGAACGCATCGGTTTGTTTTCCTTTATTCCATCTTGAGCCTTTCTTTTCTTTTTTTCCAAATCCTCCAACTTAGTTCTCTCTAATGTACACAGAAAAACGAAATTTTTTTTTGTCACAATTACCCTTGTAGGTTTTCTTAGCAAATATTTAAATTACATTACAATCTTATTAACAAAACGTAAGGGGCAAATCCTACCGCCCCCAGGAGAACATCCACGTCGCCCTAAAATTTTTGATTGGCCAGGATTGTTTTGTGCGAAGAGGCCCCTACATTTTGGAGAAATGTCGAATGGTCCACCTGGCCCCTCCCGTACAGTAATTCAGTTAGGTTATTTTCCTCTTAGGTCCCCATAAGATGAAGATCCTACGCTCAAAGAAGAGAAAATTCTAAAATCCTTACTGCTTTTCAGCTATTACGCCCGCTTTGTGATTTTTATGAAAAAAAAAAAAAACTCTACCTCAGCCACCAAATATATATACTTGGGTTCAAAAAAAAACCACCGACCTCTCTCCCTCCCCATCGATCTCTCCCACTCCTCGTGCTCCCGACCCGAGCGGCGCGGCGGCGCGCCCTCCCTCCTCCCCGCTCTCCCTCTCCCAGCCCCTCCTCTCTCCTCTCCCTCAAGCTCTCCCATTGCTCCCTCTCCTGCTGCGCCGATGGCCATGGCAGCCACCGTGCGTGGAGCAGGGTGGCGCTGCCGCCCCCTCCTCTCCCTTGTAGGGTCGAGATGGGGACTAGAGGGGGGGGGGGGAGCGTGAATAGTCCTTTCTAAAACTAATTACGATGGCTAACCGACTATAATGTGGAATTGAACTTATCGGTCTAGCCAAGACTTCACCCCTCTAACGTGATTCTAAATCAACTCACAAAAGATCCTACACAAGATAAATGAGGTGACAAGACTAGCTTGAGCTCCTAATCAATTCTATTGCAAGGTCACAAAACTATGCACCAGTACTTCAATCAATGGTGAGCTCCTACACAATTCTAATGAGCAAGAGTACAAAGCCAACCTAAACTCACTAGATGCACTAATGACAAGGCGACACACGCCTAACCTAAAGGCTCAAATTACTTAGCTACACAAACTAAGTAAAGCAACTAAACAAGCTACACAAGCAAGATAGATGCTACAACACTACTTCTAGCTACACAAGCAAGAAGGCAATTAGAGAGCTACACAAGCTACTAATTGCAAGAGCTACTACTCAATCACAAGCACAAGATATATAAATGAATTTAAGACAAAGCTTGTGATCAAGAGAATGCAAACCACCGCAAAGTGTGGACACAAGATGACACCGGGTGATTTTTTATCGAGGTCTCGGGAAGCTTGCCAACTTCCCCCTACTCCTCATTGTGTTGACCAACACCTTGATAGTTCTTGGACTAGACGGTACCTTCACTACTTGGCCCCCATGCGGCTCACCGCAAGGCTCTCCAAGACACCACTCACCAGGGTGGTAACTCAATGACACGCTCTAGTAGTTTTGCTCTTCACGATCCCCACGAGGCGAGCACGAACATCTCACAAATCCTCCTCCGGAGCATCGCGCAATCTCCCTTGCGTGCTTCAACGGAGTCAGTTGCCCCAAGACATCTAGGAGGTGGCAACCTCCAAGAGAAACAAGCACACCGGGCTTGCAACATGATCACCTAGTGCCACACGATGCAATCTATCAAAGCAATCGCACTAGAATCGCTCACTCACTCAATTGGATGAACACTATCAAGTTAGAGAGTGGAAGGGCTCTCAAGCACTATCAAGCATGGACACAAATAAAGTCCCCAAGGTGCTAAGCACCGGCCAAGGCCGGCCACCACTTCAATTTATACCCCCCCCCAAGGACAAAACTAGCGCTACTAGTCGCTTTCCGGGGGCCGGACCCGGACACCGGTCATCTAACCGAATGGTCGGTCACTAAAATTCGCCCCTCTCCTCTCTAGAAGTGATTTGGGCGGCTCAACCAGACTCTATGACCGGACCCTCCGGTCAAAACACTCGAATCCGACCTGACGGATCCGGACCGGACTACGGACCGGACCGTCCGATCCGCGTCGTCGTCGGACCACTGCCTTTAAAAAATGGCGATATATCCTTCATCCGAACTCCATTTTCGATGATCTTAGACTCTATGGAAAGCTTATTCAGAGGGATACACAACCCATATGGTTACTTGATCCAAAGCACAATGGATCAAAGAGGTATTCCACTCCAAAGGCAGTACTAGTGTCCGAGAAACACCGAAACAACTTCTCCTTTGCAAATGTGCCAATACCACCAAGTGTACATCTCCATGTGCAAGTGTGTTAGCATTTCACAATCATTTTCAAAGGATTTTCTCTTTCTCTTACCACGCCACTCGATCCTAACATATCGCAAAGTTAGATCGCACAAAAGGCACTAGATGACCGATATGCAAACAAGTTTGCCCCTCTTGATAGTACGACCATCTATCCTAAACCCGGTCATAAACTTCTCTAAGCTCCTCATGATCGGTGAAATGAAATGCGCTATAGGTTATACCTTTGCCTTGCGTATTTCCATTCCGCTCCATCTCCAAGTGCCGATGCAACACATGCACCAACACGATCAAGAATGATATGATTCACTTCATATCATCACATGACCTTCTTGGTCCATCGATCTTGACCTCACTTGCTCTTCACCGTTGCATCGGTCCGTTAGTGCCAAGTCTTGCCCAAGCTTCACCGCCTCGGGCCCATCACTTCACCGCCTCGACTTGCCCTTCACACTTGCAAACCGGGTCCATCAAGCCAAGCCTTGTCTTGATCTTCACCACCTTGGTCATATGACTCCATATCATGTCTCATATGCAATAAAGCTCCCTCATTGCGTCATCACATGTGAACTAATCTCCCGTGTATTATCTCAATCACACATTATTAGTCCACCTAATGTTGTCACTCAATTACCAAAAACCACTAGGGACCTTTCACCCCTCCACGCCGCCGTGGATGCTAGCCAGCCAGCCGCCTCCTCCTCCCTCCTCCCCCCCCCCACGTTCTTATTCTACTACAGGAAACCCTAGGGGTCCTCCCCATCCCTAACCCTACCTACGTTTCCCTACAGAAACCGTTTTTAGATTTTAATTATCTAGATTTTGTGTGCAAGGTCATGATTGTTGAACAACACTTTCTACGTGCTCGGCTACTCCATCTTGATGATGGACTTAGACCCGCACGACCTTCTGAGGCAAGGGAAAATTTCTCCTTTTTGTCTATTGTAATCTGTGATTGGCTCCATCTAATCCGCATCAAATTGAGCTATCTTTCCTTATGTGTATTGATGACTGCGCTTTGCTTTTTGCTATTGGATTAATTTTCACTCTGACTGGCCATTCTTTGTAAGGTTGGAGTACATGGGTGTCCCGCAAATACATTGAAGTCCAAAGAAAACGATTTTTGAGATGGCGGTTTAACAATTTTCGTTAGGCGAGCATTTATGTAGGGTGTAATGAATATATAGGCCTATAATTCCAATTTATGTGTCAAAGTTTACCTTAAATATTTCTCTTAAACTTTAAGGAATTCTACCTCTTTGAATGGTTCACCCACAATAGAGCAGCCGATGTATAAAGTCATTCTTGTATGATATTGGATTTTTTTTTTGAGCTTGCTTGTATAACTGATTAATTAGTCACCGGTTAGCCAATTTCCACGGGATATGTTTACCTAACATGTAGCAATTGATTTGATTTGGTTCGTTTAAATAATGTGCTTTCCCACAGGATTGTATGTCACCGCTTCATTTGGTTTGGTTCTTGTTGGACTGTAGTGCTTTCGCTATACTACTTGAATATGTGGCCTTTATTTGTTGGTTATACAATTTGGTTCACCTTGCCATGAATCTTAGTGTTATGTTTAAGTTATTTGAAATGAATTGCTAACCTTATGAGCCGTTTAATAAATATTTCTAAAATTCCTGAATTAATGGTGTCGGTTTCCACTTTGTTGTTATCATTTTTGTTAAACAAACCAAAAGTCGTTCCATCCATATTTTGTTTTGCATGATTGTCACACACTCTCTTATATTCATCTATACTATTGTTTCTTATGGTCAAACAGTTTAATATTGTGACCTCATTATTCCATGATTTTTTTTGGGCAGGTTCATGGGAGATAATCTTTCAATTCCGAAGAACTGAGGTATGTACCAGTTTGAGCTTTAGTTCTGATAACAACATACCTATGTCAATTAATATATGTATCTTTCTCCTATTTTCTCCTGTGCTAAGGGCATAAAATTTATGGTGCCTTATAGAGGTGTGGTTCCTCTATCATCCTTTTAAGTGTTTTGGTGCTCAGGCTGGATACATGGTACTCAATTTTAAGGGAAAAGTTTTAGTTGTAAAAGCTAGGTGTGTTTCCTTAACCACAAGATAAGTGCAAAGGTTATCTCGCATTTGTTTTCTTGCCTATGTAATATCCGGTTTATAGATGGACGATTTAAATTTTCCAAAAAAAGGTCTTTGTCCTTGTTCATGTGTTCGTGACTTCAGACCAATGAAGAAAATAGGTCCATCCGCTTTTAACCTAGCAACTTAGTCTTTTTTTCCTATTTAGATTATTAGATCTCTTATAATTGTGTACATCTAAAACATAACAAACCATGCTACGTTTTGGTAAATGAAATTATTAATCGTGGTACCAAAAAATTTGATTAAATTTACAATGTTTAATTTCATACCATTCTCTCTCCCTCTGTTTGTGCTTTTAGGCCCACGCAATGGTTTCAAGTTTCAGAAATAACAATTTTTGGTTGACATAACTAATAGGCTCCATGTATAAATGACTAAAAAAAAAGCACAAAATATATCTCTCTTTATCTAGCTTTACTGCTACTTTGAGGTATACTTTATTTCATACAAGTTTCTCAAATGTGGGCAAAATGATTAGATCACTGAATTTAATTATTGATTCTTTTGTTTCTATAGATTGCAGATTTCAGATGGAGGATTGAAAATGACATTGATAGTGTGCTGGAGGTGACTTCGCCCTTTTTATCGCAGCAATGACGCTTTTAAATATTTTGGTGCTGCTTTGAATATTTTATCTTAGGATAATACAATTCAACAGTTTAAAGTTTAGTTTGAAAAGTATGTGTAATATGTATGACTATGTGTTTTGTTTTTTAGTAATCAATATTGGAAAATAAGTATGCAATAAGGCTGATTTGTAGATCACCAGGATAAGTCTTTGTTTGTAGCTGAGGGTAGTTGATGTTTGCATGTCACTCAAGCTGTAGTCCCCTCAACTGACTTTGTAATGTTATTTTGGTGTTTGCAGGTACTGATTGACTAGTCGATGTGTGGGAGCTAAGTTGAGATGGAATCGTGGGAACTAAGTTGAGAAAGAATAGAAATTACTTTGATGCAGTAAGGACAAGGCGACACACGCCTAACCCAAAGGCTCAAATTACTTAGCTACACAAACTAAGTAAAGCAACTAAACAAGCTACACAAGCAAGTTGCTACAACACTACTTCTAGCTACACAAGCAAGAAGGCAATTAGGGTTTGTGTCGGAGAGGAGAAAGCCCATCCAATTGCTCTCTTTCTCTTGGTATTTATAATGTCAAGCGGCAATTTACTGAGGCGACCCCTAGTGGGAGTGGAATTGAGTCACCACATATGCCCTTATTGGGCCTCTTTTAAGGGATCCATCCCATTAGAATATGGGCTCCCTCTACAAAGCTGGTGCCACAGAAGATGCATACGATTTGTGACAATAGATGACGCGTTTGCATTTAAATGTACGATTTTACCATTTTTGGGGTTTTTCATAAATTTTTATATTGGTATTTTTATTTGTATATATTTATTTATTTTTATCTTTATCATTTAGGTTATCGATGACTGTCCAAGTTAGTTGCTAAGAATTTTAAGGGAAGTGTCACTACGAGAATCTTGAGATTTCATGAAAGTGAAAATACCGTCACGAAATGCGGTTTTACCCTCACAAAAATGATTCGTGACGATAAACTGTTATGCATCAGTTCTCACAATAAGCCTCCATGAATATTATAATGTCGACACCATCTCCGACGTGGACAAACTTATCACTCCACTCCCATTGGCGTGACAGGTATTGTTTTCTCACACTAACACGTGACAAGTCTGATTTTTTTAAAAAAAATCGTAACTCTTCAATAAGACATGAGATGAAGATGATTCTTGTATAAAAGTTGTGGCTCTCGACGAGATCTACAACTTTTAGTTCATATTTTTCATTTGACAACGTCGAGTGCTCAAACAAATTATATAATATAGTTCAACACCATAATAAAGACACAATTCATACCAAAAGTTTTTCTCTCAAAGCCATCTACATGATTTTAGTTTTAATTTTTTTACATTTGAAGTTGTTAACATGTCGAGAAAATAGTATAAAGCCTAAGCATACTAAGTTGTTGGTACTTTATGTAATTTTTTTCAAACATCGTGATCGTGACAAACTCATAATATTGCTATTACAACATCATAATACAACTCGGCAACTTATAACTATTCTTCAAATTAAATCCCCGTTGGTCCAAATTTAATTTAAAGATACTCAATATCTTCCAGCGGAAACTTTGTCTTAATCTGTTTCTAAGAAAACTGTCTTAATCGCTCTCTAAAAGAATTGTCACTTTAACACAAAATTTATCGAGAGATTGAAATTTTAAAAGCTCGAAACTGTTATAATATTGTTATTATCAATGTTGGTCAGAAAATAACAATACTACAACTGAACTTAAGCAAATATCGTTGCACTCACTTAAACAAATATCTTTCTACTCCTCTACTTAAATTTTTACGTTGGTTCCAATTTAAATAGAGGATGAAACTCTTACTTCGAAAATTCTTAGCAAATGAAAAACTTATGCCAATGATCTCATAAATAATTCTCATAATCTAATCATTCAGAATATTGATATTATCAATGTTGGTCAAAAATATCAATATTATAAATTTACTTAAAACATATAATTGCTCTTAACATTAAATTCTTTCGTTGGTTCGAATTTCATTAAAAGAGACAACTAAAAAATAACTTAGGAGCGGAAGCTAATAAACAATCTTACAATATTTCTAAGAATCATCTTATTATGCTTATTTCTTCTCTGAAAAAATTAATCCCGTTGGTTCATAAATTTAACGAAAAGTAAAACTCAAAACCTAACTCAAAGTTCTAAAGTTACTTCTGAAATTCGGTGAAAAAAAATAGTAAAAACTTCATATTTCTTAATTGGGACGGGCGAACCATTCAGTCCAAGACTAAAATCGGCCCGTGGCCTAGCGCTCTTCTTGTGCGTGAAGCGGCAAAATGAACCGCCCATGACGCGACGGCGGCCTAGTCCGGTTTACTCCTTTTCTCCTTTTTTTTGTTATTTCTGATTTCTAAGAAAATTGAAAAAGTTTACTGTTTCTAATTGGGTCGAGGCGACGAAGCGGCCCAAAGCCGAAATCGGTCCCAGGCCTACTCACCCCCCACCCGCTGCGAAAAACGGCGCAGGCCGTGGCCGGAGGCGCAATCTGAAGTCGTTGATGTGGATTCGACGGTCCAAAGCATTTTCGGAGGGACAAAATCCCCGTAGGCCGGCCCCCAAACCCTAATTTCTTTTTCTTCCTTCGCTCAAGCAACCGCACATATAATTTGGCGCCACGCTCTCCCTGAAGGGCGCCATCAAAGGCAGTCCGGTCGTCCCCTCCTCGCTTTCTCTCTTATTCTCTTTCCTCATCCCAGCCCGGCCGCGCGCAGGCGGTGGTAATCTCGCCGGTGGCCGCCCACGACCACCAGCGGCCGACAAGGAGGATGGCCGGCCTTGCCCGGTACCGCTCCTCCGGACCTCTTCGATTTATTTTCTTTTGTTATCCCATCTATTGTACCTTCTCCGAGACGGCGTAAAGGCCATCATTGGTGTCCCAATGGGAAGCTGAAAGCCGGAGCAATGGCCCCGCCGTGGGTTTCATCGCCGGCGCGCGCGTGCGGCCACGACCGCATGTGGTACCGTTGATGGTTCCCTCGGTGATGCCCTTTGGGACCGGGACGATGCTCAAGGCATGTCGCTCGGTGGCCCCTTCATAAGGCGAGGTGAGAACCGGTAGGTCTTCCCTCAACCCTTTCTGATCTGAGATTGGTTAGGGTTTCTGAGTTTGTTCTTTTAGGGTTTCGGATTTCGAGTTGAAGTTCTTACCAATTTAATTTGGTTCTTCCCTGATCTGAAATCGTTCTCTTCATTTTCTTTCTAATTTCTTAACCCTGACTAGATCTACACACTGGAATGACCGGGCTCGTGATACCATTGTTATAATTATGAGATCGACTAGGTGTAGATCAGAGGAGTGATTCTCTTCTATTCGTGACAAACAAGTGAGGTGTTCATCTAGAACACAGAGTGCAGTGAGGGAAGAGAGGGGAGAAAAGTGAAGGTACTGACCGTAGGGTTAGCCTCACATGGAGTCGGTGAAGAGCAGCACACGGGTAGCGACGGTCAGTGTAGAGGTGGAGCAGGAGTCGCCGGCACCGGTGGAAGCTTCCCGTCATTGACAGCACCTCCCTCTAGATCGGACTAGGTTTAGGACCGTGGGTGTGGCGGCTGTAATGAACCTCCTGCTGTGTGTCATGGCCCCCACCTCCTATTTATGGTCTTTGTGTGACGGGGGGCCCCACCAAATTAACTTTTATTGGGTTGGGCATCCTCGATCAAGATGCGAGTCAAGGGCGGCCCAGTTGTTCATCGACGACCGGTAGAGCATTGCAAATGGAGTCCAAGTTCATGCTCTTCGTTCAACTGCTACATGGTGTTATCTCATGAGACTTGGAAGACATGCAACATCATTAGGCGGACAACGCAGCTCCCTCTCTACAGCGTGGTACTGTCATTTGGTACAGATCCTTTTTGTCATCGGCTTCGTCTTTGGCTACGTAAAGCTTGGCCACTTAATTTCTTGTCAAAAAAAAGCTTGGCCGCTTTCCACGGGCTTCCGTCAACCTCTTCTCTGCTCCGATGCTACATATCCTTGGTCGTCGGAGATGTTTTCTCTAGGAGTTAGAAGCCCACCTATACCTCAACTCAAAGTAGCGTGGCCCTTCCACATCGACGTCTTGCAGTTCTGAGCAACCTGGGACGTCAACCGAGCTTCTCCTTGCCCTCGACGTGGTCGTTGTTATGTGTTGCGAGGATTTGTAATCTTTCAACCACCTTTTTTAAAGGTGTTCATGTAACACTTGTTGTAAAAAGAATAGGACTCCTGTTGATCCAAATTACCAGTACACTTGTTGCTATTTTTCCTTTGCACTTTGGTGCTAAAACTGATGAGAGGGAGGGTGTAAACAGTGCCTTGGATAGCGGCAGGCGCTAGCGAACAAGACCTGACCGTGATCGGAGGCACCACTACTCGAAAGCGAGAAACGGCCATGAGCAAAGCTCCACGCGCGGACAAGGCCTCCAGCTCATCACGCCACCAAAAGGCCTGCATCCGTAGCGATCAGCGCAGGAGCGACGAGGCGAGAGAGCGGCAGAAAAGCAGGGAGAGCTAGCTAGCGGGGCCATAGTCGAACGGCACGGCACGGCGCCCCAGAGTCGCTGGTGGCTGGCTGGAGGCGCGGCGAAAGCGGCCAGCCGGGCACGGGCAGCCACCAGCCAGTTCACCGCGGCCGCGCGACAGCCTGCTGCCCCGGGATCAGCGCTCGTGCAGATGGTCCAAAAGCGCGCGCGGGAGGGCGGGAAGAGAACGAACGGTCGTTTGGCGCCGCTAGCGGGCCCCTCGGCCGGCTCCGGCTGTCCGCGCTGTCCCCTCCTTGTCCGCCACGGCGCCTGGCCGTCAGCTCGTTTGCGTTGCAAACTTGCAACGGGCGGTTCGTCGCTGTCCCGATCCCGACCCAGGCCCGCCCGAACGGACACCGCATTCACGCCGCTGACCGGCCGGCAATTACCAACGCCTAGTTAATCACATGTCGCTCTTTTACTGCCGTCACTCCGCCACCATGGACCATGGTGAAAAGGCAGCCATTGGAGGGGGAGGAAATCCAATCAGGAAAGAGGGTGCCCTCCGTTGGTTCCGTCGCCTCAACGGCCGGCTCCGCAATCAATCCCGCATTGAAGCGCGGACGTTACATGTCTCGTTTCCTGGGTTTCCAGCCGAGCGGAGCGCCGGAGCCTGCCATGCAGTTGCACGGCGGCCATCAGAATTCAGAAACGGAGGCTCGTCATCGGCGTCGGCGCCTTGCTCGCTCGCCCATCCATCCGGCGCGGCATATGGTCCCTCCGTCCTGAGCTCCCAGTTCGTTGCGTTTGCGTGCGTCGACTCCTCCTAAATTGCCGGCGGTCTCGCGTCACACAATCAATGGCATCCAACAGAAACCGCTCGAGTTCGCGGAGTTGGTTGTACAGTCCTGTGGCTGCGTGTCCGCTCGATACTCACCTACCTGGTACCTTATCAGTTACTGTATGCTGCCGCCTCGTCAGATCCGAATGTATCTTGTCCGAGATCACCATCAGCTGGCAGTGGCAGTGGCAGTGGCAGCGCCTACTAGTACGTTTTGGTTCTGATTTGAACCGAGGGCTCGCTCTCGCCGGTGGTCATGGAGACATGCTGGACCGAGCCAGATTTGCACGGTTGTTAGGCGAGCGCGAGACACTGCATTGCATTGCATGCGTGGAGAAGAAGATCACGCTCGCCCGCTGCCAAATGCAAACGCGTGTGCTATTGTTGTTTGACGCAACGGGACGCGCAGGCGCAGCACAGCGGGCGCTAGATATTCTGGCAATTGGCATTTTTACAGCGGAGAAGGAGAGCGAGAACCGTGGTAGGAGTAGATCGAAGATGAATCATCAGTGAGACGTTGGAGTAGTGCATCTGGGTACAGTACGAGAAAAACATCCAGCATTTCTTTGATGCGCAGCGCATACTAGGCCAGGCCATCCTAGGGCCTGTGGGGACTAGGAAGAGACCTCTGCGGCCAGGGCACACTGCTCACTCGTACGTACAGTCACTGCCAGTGCAAGTTGTGCAGCTCCCAATAAAGAGCTATAGCTGCTGCTCATACATGTCCTCCAGTCCTCCTCGCCAAGCTCCATTTCACACCCTGCGCATGAAAAGCTGCCTTCCTTTCCAGCCCATTTAGAGCCCGTTCGGTTGCCATGCAAGGCGAAATAGTTTGGGTTAGGTCTTTGTAGCGACTTTTCGTTTGTATTTGGTAATTGTTGTCTCTAACTATGGATGAACTAACCAGGCTTAAAAGATTCGTCTCGTACTTTTCAACCAAAACCGGATAAGTTTTTTGATTTAACTACATTTAATCTTACAGAGAGATTCGATGTGATAGATCTTGTAGCACTTTTTGGGTCTGCTTTTTGGGTTCACATGGGAACCGAACACACTCTAAGAACAGGGAGCGCGCGGCTCAGTGCGGTGTGCGGAGCAAGCAAGTGCAGCCCGATGGCCTGTTCCTTGCTATTCCTGGCCTTGTTGGCGGCGGCGTGTCTATCAACTGCGGCCAAGCTTGTTCCCCCGTCGCCGTCGGAGTCCCTCTCCTTCGGGGAGGGCTACACGCAGCTGTTCGGCGATGCCAACCTCGCGCTCCACGGCGGCGGCAAGAGGGTGCACATCTCCCTCGACGAGCGGACAGGTGGGTGGGTCTCGGTTTTATTTGCTGTTCTGTTCTCGCCCGGCCCGAGTCGCCCGACTGATGGCAACGGCAATGGCAAGCCGTGTTTGGTGTTCCTGCTCTGTTTCGCGAACCTCCTCACGCATCGTTGCTTGCTCTGCTGTTCCGTTGCGCACAGGCGCCGGGTTCGCGTCGCAGGCCGCGTACCTCCACGGGTTCTTCAGCGCTCGCATCAAGCTGCCGGCCGACCACACCGCCGGCGTCGTCGCCGCCTTCTACGTGAGCAACCCATCCAACCAAGCCCCCACACTGCCAGTACACACAGGCCTCTGGCTCTGGCTGGCACACGAACCAATGCGATATTTGACGAACACGGCTGGGTGATGGCGTGATGCGATTATTGCAGATGTCGAACGGGGACGTGTACGAGCGGACGCACGACGAGCTGGACTTCGAGTTCCTCGGGAACGTGCGGGGCAAAGAGTGGCGGGTGCAGACCAACGTGTACGGCAACGGCAGCACGGCGGTGGGACGGGAGGAGCGTTACGGCCTCTGGTTCGACCCCACGGAGGACTTCCACCGCTACGCCATCCACTGGAGCCGCCACAGGATCATGTAAGAAGAACCAACCGCCCTCATACTTTTCGACTTCGTACATGATTTTTGATACAGTACGTACTAGCACGTATCAGGATGTACTTACAGGGTTGCAAATCGGGAGCACAGTTTTGGGGTGATCTGCCTGTCCATGGTAGACAAGTAAATAAACCTACTTACTAGGAAGATTAAATTTCGCATGAACATTAGTAAATTTGAAGTGTGCATAGGAAAAATTGGGCACTGAAACTTATGTTAACCAAAATAAAAACATGACTACGATGATTAGGTGATATACATTCATACAGAGGTTTTTGTACCCCCTTCATGGTAT
This sequence comes from Hyparrhenia diplandra, assembly GCA_015847255.1. Taxonomy (NCBI): domain Eukaryota; kingdom Viridiplantae; phylum Streptophyta; class Magnoliopsida; order Poales; family Poaceae; genus Hyparrhenia; species Hyparrhenia diplandra. The sequence continues at coordinate 163,652 of JADLZK010002757.1, read as the reverse complement.
GGTGTCAGTACTTCACCTGTTCTCTTCTGTTCTTCCGGTGCTTGTTTTACTAAACAGAACAGCGCTGCATGTCTGATTGCGCTCTAGTATGCCTCTGTACTACGGTTTAGTGGAATAACTTAAAAGTCTTCATTATTAGGTTGAGGTACTTTTTGTTTGATTCTTTCCCATCTCGCCCTCTTTTTTTTTCTTTTAATTTTTGGCTCTCATGAATCATGATTGAGAGATATTGGCCTCTTCGTCTTTACAGCTCGTAGATTCCTTTGCCTGTTGTCACTTTAATCATGCAAGTCCTGAGGCCCCAAAATTGACTAGAGGTGGGATTACCACAAAGGGCATCCAAAAATTTGTTCGGTGCAAAGTGTAGCAAAGTATAACTCGTTTAAATCTGAACTGCAGCGTGTATAGAGCACAAGCTTCTGCTTAGGTAATAGCCAATTATATCTGTCAAATCTTCTCTTCTGAATCAGATTGTGCATTCAAGATTCTGAACTCTGAAGTGAGGCAATTGCTTCTCCTGATTGAAATGCTGTAAATCGCAGCTGCATCCTGCTTGCATAGGATAGGAGTATATATCTTCACGTGAAAAAAAGAGAGTTGTCATCAAAAGTGGTCCATTTACTGCTGCAATGCCCACTACCCTGAACATCCATCCATCACAACATGTGCATGAGCTTCTTATCTCTGATCCTCCCACCAATGCTCGCGTAGTCGCATGCCGCCTTCCCCGGCATGATTGCATTCGACACCTGCTTTACCCTGAAGAACTCACAAGCAACCTTTTAATTTCTTGGTAGCACGGAGAAGCAAAAAAGGCATCTACCATCAATCCATCACCTGCTTTTCAGTGCATTTTGCCACGAGCCCCTCTCCTATGTTTCAGGTTCTTAGTTTTGAAAGGAACATGAATCATCCTACTGCCACTAGCGGTCGTACAATCCCAAATTCTACAGCTTTGACAATGCCTGGCAATGTCCAGTGCTTAAACTTCGACCTGTCAGTAGATAGACGACTGATGATAAGCCTTAGTTAAATCATGGCACGACCTGTGCCTACATAGGATTGAAAACTTCAGAACTCTCACTGTTACTATTATAAACTTCACGCATTTGCCACTAATATTTCCATTCAAGAATGAATTTTAAAATTCGACAATTTCACCTTGTTGATGTTGAACAAAAAATCTCTGCCCGTGCCTCCTGCAGATTCTACGTCGACGACGCCCCGATCAGGGAGGTGGTGCGAACGGAGGCCATGGGCGCACAGTTCCCGTCAAGCCCATGTCGCTGTACGCCACCATCTGGGACGGCTCCAGCTGGGCTACCTCGGGTGGCCGCTACAAGGTGGACTACAAGTATGCGCCCTACGTCGCCGAGTTCGCCGACCTCGCGATCCGCGGCTGCGCGGTCGGCCTCGCCACGGCGTGCGCGACGCCTGGCAGTGCCAGCGACGACGACGACTCCTACGGCCACGCTGCCACGATGTCGCCCACGCGGCGTTCGGAGATGGAGGCGTTCCGGTCGCGGTACATGACGTACGGCTACTGCTACGATCGCCTCCGGTACCCCGCGCCGCTGCCGGAGTGCAACGTCGGCGCGGAGGCCGCGGCGTTCCTCCCGTCGGGGGACGCGAGGGCGGCATTGCATAGGCACGGTAGGCGCAGCCGGATGCGCCGCGGCGCGGACTCTGCTGTTTGATCGGCCGTGTCGACTGTGATGTCATCTGATGTATGATTAGGGTTCTTGATTAGCACTATCTTTGTAGGGTAACAGTAACCAGAACTCCACTGATTATATTATTATTATATTATATATAGGCTCATCGCCTCTACTACTACTAGAAGCATTGCTCCAGCCATCCATGTTCGCCCCTTAGATTGAGCCGCATGCACATTGCACGCCATAAATCCATAATTCCAACAATACTCGCAAAATCAATCGTTCAGACCCCAAAAGAGTGATCGGTTCATAATCCATCGTACAATGGTAACTCGACAAGGGCTCATGAATAGCAACGTAGCCATCTTTCGTTCTCGTTCCAGATTAAGCGTCGCGTGCAGTGTTATAATTTCCATCCACAGCGAACATCTGTAGCAAAACCATCCATCAGGAAAAAAAAATCTACCTTCTGCTACAGATGCATCAAAGATCAGTCGATCACAACAGAATTGTATGCAAGAAATTTCGCCCACATTTTTCCATTTCGGATGTAATAGGTTGATAGATTTGCGCAACAAAATACATCAGAAATGGTTTTCACTGCCCATAAATCTGTTATGACAGCAGATGATAACTCAAGGCAATGTTATAATTCCAGATTTGCAACAGAGCAGCTACAAAATTTAGGACGTTTTCAGTCTCAAGAACTTGACACCAAGGTTTCTTGTCAAGGATATGAGGGTTGCCAGCAAAGACCGCTGCTAAGCTCTGCGCAAAATTCACGGCTCAACAAATTTAAATTCTCATCTCTCCAGTTTTCTGTTGTCTATGTACTAGAACCCCCTCTATTTAGCTGCATGTCCTTGTGGCTGGACCTTGCTGCTCCCGACATTCTTCAGACTACCATTCTGCTGCTCCATACCTACAGCTGACTTCTCATCTGCATGGCTGCCACCACCATTTGAACTCCCATTGCATTCTGGTTTCTCCTCAGCTGTGTAAGATCTCTTTGTTGGAGAGTTCTTAGGAGAATGATTGCCATTAGACATCTCCTTGCTAATGATCTTATTATGCAGGTGAGCAGATGAACCTTGTGGGGAGTTGGGTTCACCATGGCCATGGGAAGCTGGCAACATCTGATGGGGCAGAGGGTGACCTGATCCCGGAGGAAGGAAGACCCCTGTACCAGGACCAGGGAATCGTGGCGGTGCAGGCCTTGGAGTAGCTTCTTGTATCCAAGTTGCTGTTGGATTTTGCAAGGGAACAGCTGGTGTGAAAGGTATGGCTGCAGCAGAAACAGGAGCAGGGGCTACAAACAGAGGCTGCATCCCATCAGGTGGTGGAACGTGGTGAGGTACAACTGCTGGTGCTGGAAGTACACCACTGGCGGAGCATATCAAAAGTGTTTTGGACTTTGGGGATGGCGGGAGATATTAGCTGGCCTTGATGATTGACCCCAGGGCATAGGAGGAGGTGTTAATGGAGGAGTGAAGCGGGCGCTTTCAGCTGGGATGTACTTTCTTGCTAAAGACTTTCCAAAATTCAGTATGACTCTCTGCTTGCGAGTAGCAGGAATAGCTCGCTTTGCACATTCAACACTTTTCCCTTGCATGAGTAGAAGTGACCTGCGTTGAGACAGAAAATAATTTTCAATAAATATGCAGTCTCATGACAGTGCTGTCTAAACCTTAAAACAAAAGAGGAAGAGCTAAATGGCTGTTTCCTTAACCAGAAACTAAAGCCCACAATGTACTATTCAAAGAGAGTAGTGTGAACTATCAAGCTGTGTCTATGGTTTAAACCTTTAAGAGCCAAATGTAACAGGGAGAAGACACTAATGTAACAGGGAGAAGACACTAGGGGGGATGTTTTACCCAGTTGAGAGCGAGAGCTTCAGAGGACCTCTATGATCACCTCGTTCTCCTACTGATATGGATTGACCAAACACCATATCACAATCTGTTAAGCAGAGCGTACAAAGAGGTCTACCATACCAAGGAGGGGATTGGTGAGGATGAGAATAGTCTCCCTGAAAGAAAAAAAAAATTAACTTAATCATACATATGGTCCGTTTCAATGTGTCCACAATGAGTGATAAAAGTGGTAAAACAAGGAACCTCCCTTATTTCTTGGCTCACCATTGTGGAGGGAAGTAATAAAATCGACAGTAGTATCACCCAAACAAGAATGAAACAAATATTAAAATCACTCCATTCCCAGCAACCTCCTCTTACCCCTTCCCAGCCATTCCTGCTCTTTCCATGTCATTATCTCACATTTTACAATTAAAAAGCATGGCCCCACACGACTACCTACTTCTGTTAATGTACATGCCTAGTGTCAAAAGGACCCACACTAACTACTAGGGCAACATATATATTGACCTTGCTCTCTAAGCCAAAAGAAGCAAATTACCTCACTGAAGATGTCGATAACACAATAATCTGGTTTGAAGGGTATAATTTCTTTCTGAGATAAGCGATCAAACAGATCATGCAGCAACCCAGGAATTGCCTCCACCCTTGTTTCTGGACTCACATTTAATAAAGATACGAAAATTGTCATCAGAATATGATACTACCATTAGGTACTGTAGTGCAAGCTTGATCTACCTCTTTGATTTTCATCATCAGGAGGGCCTTCAATGATAGGAACGCCCAGCTGAACAATTTCCCTTCCATGACCCTTCGTTGGTCTTTTAGCAATAATAACTGTCCCAGCTGTTTCATCAAGTAAAATAGTATTAACTTAAAATCCAAAACAGTTAGCCTCCTAGTGCACAAGAACCAAGACATTTTCTGTTAACACAAAAGTAGAGCACCAAACTAGAGATAATATGGTTTATGAAACACATTATTTTCTAGATTACCAGCACAGTACTATCCAGGTATGCATTGTACATGCATAATGAAAAATAGATAAAAGCAAAGTGAAATAGCACACAGAGAAATTTCCAATAGGCTGCACACACATAAGGTCATAAGCACAAAAACAAATAACTTCTGCAGGAGAATTAATTCAAAAAGGAAAGAACATTTGAAAGGCTACCTTCAAGCCCCCCTTGTAGGTAAGAGGATTTTGTTTCATTAACTAAAGAAAGGATCTTATTTGTCTCGGTCATATTGACCAACCCTTCATAAACCTTGAGCCCTTCAACAGTATTGACCTCAAGGAACAAAAAAAAATATCATGGTTAGCCATAAGAAAGTGCATGTAAACAATTTGACATGTCCAGATGACTTGGAAGAGAAAACTGTATAACCCAATTGAAATTCTACTTCCTTATGCCAACATACCACTCTGCCATCAATGATCTCATTGGTCGAATACTCTACAGGGGTTGCAACCACTTTGCTACTTCCTTCAGAAATAGCTTGCAGCTTTGATTTTTGTCACCCTCTACAATATAAATAATACAAGGGCATAGTTTAGGAACGCGTAATATGTAGGATTCTTTAGTTTTCAGTCATATTTTTTAAACTCCATAAGGCAGCAGTGATTAGGACATGACCAAAAGAAAAGCATCAGTCTTATTTGAGCAGTCAGTTGTTGCTAGCTTATTCGAGCCAAGAAAGCAAAGGGCATCACCTCAGGTCCTATTTATCATACATTACTCAGACTTCCAACTTGTCATACATTATTCGCACCCAACATTTGTGGTTACAACAGAATAGATCCATCCAACGATTTCATAAAAATGAGAACTACCAAGATACGTCCACTGATCATTTGAGTCACACCAACTAAAAATGGATGAGCTCACAAGAACTACAAATCAACTAGTTACTTCATGCAGGCAATACTACAAATGAATGACTATACGACGCAACATGCAGTAATTAAATTAAATAATAATTGAATGAATATCTAAAAAAGAACACATATGTACGTATGTTATGCGCTTGTGTACCATCAAGTATTGGAGAATCCAATCGCAAGCTTTTAGTATTGACAACGTTCCCTGGTTCTTTCAGCCCCCTCCCTTCCTTGTTGTTATGAACTTCACGTCCTATGAGAAGTCAAGAGCACATGAGAGTATTTTTAAACTAATTACTCATGCATTTGTCACCTTTGAATAGGTTACATGCAAACAAGGAATATACTGCATTAAATGAGTTAAATGAAACCGTAACTGCACTAGCATGTATATAATGAAGAGAACAGCTATTCAACTCTTCACTTGCAGATGCTTGAGTGTAAGATTCAAATATATCATCCATCACAACTCTAAGACAGCAGAAGGAATTTATGAACTTGACTACGTTGCAGAACATGCAGACCTATGAAATGCTCAGAAAGAACAGTCTCCACATGGAGAAGCTCCGCATAGTTCTGTGCGTGCCTATACACACAACTTATAACTTATAACTTACAAAAAGAAAGGTAGTTCTGGATAACATTATCAGTATCTTTAGGGCCTCCCCAATTGGTAATTGATACAGGAACACACATTTCAGCACGTTAAAAGCTAGCCTTTTTTGGACCTTGACATTTATTAACACGTACACAAGCCAGAAGCGGCAACGCTTCATCAACTTTAGACTACCACATATACAGATGGATATCAGCATTTTGGCAACAAGCATCATTGGTTCAATACCTTGAACACCGATCAGCAAACAAGAAAAAATCAATTCCACACTGAAAACGCATTTGTGGTTCGTACCGTTTTGTGACCTATCAGAAGGGAGGGGTGAAAAGAAAGTCCGGTGTGGCAACAGAAACAGACACTGTACTAACGCCAAACAAAAAGAAAAAAACGAGCATACTATCACACAAAGAGAAAATAAGAGCATACTATTATCACGCAAAGAGAAAATAAGAGCACGAAAAGATCTCGTGTTACCATCTTTCTCGGATCCAGTCGCCGCAAAGGCGCTGCCGCCGCGCGGTGGATCGGGACGGTAGTGGCCGCCGTGGCGATGGTGCTGGTGGGAGTGATGGGACTGCGAGAACGCCGGGCGGCGAGGTGGCGGCGGCGGCGGCGCGCGCCGGCGACGCGGCAGCCCCAAGCGCCTGGACCGGGTGCGCGCGGCGGCGCCAGCCGGCATGTTGAAGCGCGAAGGCGACGTCGTTGACGGGGAAGAACTGCTGCATGTGGATCACGGGCGTCCAGTGGTGGCGGCGCTGCTGGACGGCAGAGCAGAAGGTGATCGTACTCGCCCGGCTCGCCGATGGAGCGGAGGTGGAGGATGAGGAGGTCGACGATGGCGTTGGCGGCGGCGAACTCGCCGCGCAGCCAGGTGATGAAGCCGTCGCGCTCGTCCATGAGCCAGGCGGCGGGCTCGGCCCCGACGGCGCCGGCGCCGGGGGCCGGGGAGGTGATGACGGCGGCGGCAGCGGCGGAGGCCATCGCCGTGCGTCCCTCACCACTGGGGCCCGCGCTCATAGAAAGGCGCAGCCCAGTCAGCACAGCAATGCCTTGGGAGAGAGATCTAGGGTTTTGCCGTATATTTTGGTTCCAATGTTGTTGTTATTTTGTCTCTGGTGATGGTGCTGCCGGAATGGAGCCGAGAGAAAAAAAGAGAGGGGAGTAGCGGCAGACAGTGCGGAGCGAGGGAGAGAGGCGAGGCGGAGGACCTTGTGTGTGACGAGGAGAGCCGGATCTGGGCATCCGAAGATTCGCGAAACTAGAGGCGGGCGGGAGGGGCAAGGCGAAACACCTAACGACTAGTAGGTATGTAGAGTCGTGCGGCCGACAGATGGGTCCGGACCCATCTGTCGGCGTGAGGGATTGGGAAGCGGCGCGTGGGCGGCGGCCGGAGCCCGTGGGGGTTTGTTACGGGAGGGTGGTGTTTGTTTCTGGTTCCGCTGATCGCCGTTACTCTCGCGCAGATGATCGGCTGGTGAACCAAGGACCCGCATGTCAGTTGCACAGCTGTGTTTGGTTGCCGCTCATGCCTCTGTTTGGCGAGATAATTTGGCATTGACCGAGTGAAAGGCAATAACCGTTCAAATCAAGGTCCGACAAATGTGGGCTACCGCCACGCTGGTGGCTCAAGGCCCGGGCCCAGTCATCAGTGGCAGCTCTTGGTGGGGCACGGCACGGGAGCGGCGACCAATTCACCAAACGCGTCGGGGGCGGACGCCTCGAGCTTTGCCGGCCGATGCCGATGCCGGTCGTGGTGGGTGTCGGTTGCAGGTTGCAGCGGCCCCCACATTAATGTGGGTTGTTGCGAGGTGGGGTGCGCGACACGCACGGGACAGGAAACGGGAGCCCCTTTACGCCACCCGGCCGTCTCACGTGGTGGGCGCCCCACCCGTCAGCCACGCCACGACGAGCGTCAGGGTCTGCGGCCGGATAGCGCGGGGCACGAAGAGGTAAAAACGGAGTTCGTTTGCGACGGGGTGTGGGGCTGGGCGAGGTCGCGAGGGAGCAAATTCCGTGCTGACTCGGGCAACTCGGGCCGCGTCTCGGTTTTCCTCGATTTCGGCTTTTGGGCGTTGGTTCCATCCGGGTTGGGCGCTCCGCGCCGGCACGGCGCACGCCCAGTACAGTGCAGTGCAGTCCGTTCCTTTTCGACCCCAATTGGGGGGCGATGAGACCGATTCGTGTCCCGTGCGACGGTCACGTCGGGCCACAAACAGACAAACACGCCGGGTGGCACTTGTGTTTCACGCGCGATTTGCGAAGTGGAGGGCGAGGAAATCCGCGGAATGGCCGATTCGGCAGGGTGGGGGAGGGCCGCAGCCGTGCTGTTGGCCGGTGCGGATGCGATGGGTGACAGTGGCACGTTGCCGTGGAAAAGCGCAGCGATTGCTTGCAGAGCAATCTTGTTTCCTGTTGGGTTGTTGAAGGTGCACGGAACGGGGCCGCAAACTTTTCTGGCACCGTTCAACGGGGGGAGTGTGGGGTTTAACTCTCCGAGTCAAAAAAAATGTTGGCGGCGACCAAAATCACCGGCTCAAGTAGCTGCCATTACCGCCGTGCAATGGATGGGTGGATTGACCACCAGGTGCCCAGGACGGGGTCAAAGGTTTTACTTTACTGGTAATAATCCAGTAACGTCTCCGGTGTTACTGGTACGGATCATAGATGGCTTTCAATTCAAAGCATGTGTTTGCACGTCCGATGGCAACGTTTTTCTAAGGGCGTCTCCGATGGTTCTGCAAATCGCTTGGTAAAACAATTTTATTGGTATCAATGTCACTTTATAAATCATTGGCCAGGATGGACATCTAAATAAGAAAAAATAAACACTATAGTTGAGAGTTATGTGAGAGATGTTTTACAGGAGGCGTCTTTGGATTAGATATTTATTAGTCATTAGCTATTTTGAGAGTCGCTAAATATTTGGTCTCTGTCATGATAGCCAATCAACATGTTACTTTTATAATATTTTTATACCTTATTTAGCTAGCTATTTATAAAGTGTAAATCGATACCAATAAAATTCCTCTGGCTAGCTATTTAGTCACCATTGAAGGCGCCTAAGGGGTGTTTAGTTTGTACTTCTGATAACCCAAAAAGTCTTCTGATTCCTATCACGCGTCGAATCTCGTAGCGTATTTTTAGAGCATTAAATGTAGGTAAATAAAAAAACTAATTGCCAGTTTGGTTGAAAAGTGCGAGATGAATCTTTTAAGTGCGGTTAGTCCATGATTGGATATTAATTATCAAATACAAATGAAAAGTCTTCTGATGAGCAACCCAAAATATTTCACCAACTAAACACCCCTTAAATAAAATTTGCTGCGACGACAACGACCGCCGGCGGTGGAAACCGACGCGGAGTACTCACGCATTTTAAAGACGGTCTTGTTTTAACTTTTGCAAACTTTTTATCGTACCGGATTCAGCTTTACTAGTTTGTTTCCACCGGCACACGACAAGAAGTTGACGTGGGGAAGGGGTTTGAGAAGAACACATCGCATCCGGTTTTAGAAAGTGTTATATGTACAGGGAGGACGATTGAGGCCAGGTAGACCAGACCAAAAGTTTGGTAGTACTCCCTCGGTTCCAAAACTCTTGCAAGTGTGGAAAACGTGCCATCAACTTTGGTAGATTTTTAGAAAATACGTCGCAACATTTATATCTCTAAATAAATTTGTTAAAAACTAGACTTAAAGATCTTTCCAATGATACTAATTACTTAGTATAAATATTTATATATTTTAATATATAATTACCGGTACATTATTCTCGGGGAGCGGGAATTGCAAGAGCTTTGGAGCAGAGGGAGTACATGGTAGCCTTCGTAGCAACGTGGCAACACTTGTTGCTCGTCTGAAGTATTATTAACCGATGTTTCTGGTCTAATGGGCTAATTGGCTCATGAGAGCAGCTGAGGACAGAGTAGAAGTAGAAGAAGACACTGTTCAAATAGAGTAATGGCAAGTCATGCCCGTGTGCCGGCCCAGTTTTTTTTTTTTTTTTTTTTTTTTTTTTTTTTTGAGCAGCCCGGCATATTAGATTTTTTTTTTTTTTTTTTTTTTGAGAATGGCCTTGATACAACGCTTGACGCTCACAACACGCGCCGCACACTCACTCCTATGAACACACGTCGCATAAACCCTACCCCTATGAAGCCCGGCATATTAGATAGTTCAGCAAGGCCGCAATTCTTTGAAAAATTCAGTCGAGTCCAGTTGAAGTGGTTTCTTATTGTGCACTAGTCGGTCTACGTAGATCCAATGAGCCCCATTAATTACCCGTCGGCGGTCGGGCTCGGGGCCCATTGCCATCCCAAGCGGGATAAGCGAGCAAGGCCCCCGGGGCGGTTCCCCAACGGCCCAAGGCCCAAACTCCCTCCCTCATTGAGTCCACAAAACCACCAAAACCCTAGGCTGCCCTGGCTTCTTGCCCCCAATCCCATTCCCACGGGGGTGTTAGGCGCCGACCGGGCGGCCCACCTAACGGCCCAAGTCCCGCCCCGCCACCCCCCTCTCCCCTTCGTCTTCCTCGCGCCCGGCGCCCCCGCCCGCCCTCCGTCCCGCCGCCCGGCGCCTAGGGCTTCGGCCGGTGGCGTCCGCCTCCTCCCCTCCCCTCTCTTCTTCTCCCCTAACCCTAACCCCTAGCCGCCATTGCCGCCGCCTCCAAGCTCGGCCCGCCGCGCCATGGACGACCTCCACGCCCCCGCCGCCTACCCATACCCAACGGATGAGTCGGCCCTGGCGGCTTCGGCGCCCGCCCGCCCGCCAGCGCTCACCCACCCCAACCAGCGCGTGTCGATGGCCGCGGCGGTAGCCGGCCGGTTCTGATCGGGGTCGAATATAGGGGAGGGGGAAGGCCGGGACATAACCGTCGGGAGCGGCTTCGCCCGGCATCGTCGCGTCGTCGTCCAGGCCCTCCTGCGGGCCGTGGGCCGCGGCTGTTAAATTGGTCGGTGCGACCTTTGGCGGTCGTAGCGAGAAGATTGTCGTTCCCACGCGCCCCACGGTGCACCTGCGGTCACACCCGAATAGGCCCCACGCGGTCGCCGCGGCGGCAAAGCCGCCGCGGCCGTCGCCGACACCATCGCGGTCCCATTCCCATCCGCTCCGGGCTGCGGTCCCGCGGGACCGCGGCTCCCGCCGCGTCTCGTCCACTCATTTGGTGGCCGGTGGGCTGCCGTTCTGGGCCACCGCGCCATGGAAAGCGACGGCGCCACCACCGGCAAGCAACGAATGGAGGAAGCGACGGCGTCGCGCCGCGGTGGCCGTGAAAGAGGTCCACAATATCGTCGATGGTGGCGCCAGGGCCGCGATCGACCGCCAGCGGTCGAACGAGGGATCTGGTTTTGCTTGATCTGTAGGTTACTAGGTTGTAGGAACAGAGGTAGCACTTGGATTTTATTTTGCTTGATTGATCTGTAGGGTACTAATTGTAGGAAGATCTGCAGGCAGTTAAATTCGTTACATAGAGGACTGGGAAGGAGGATCAGGATACTCACTCCGTCTCAAAATAATTCATCACGCGTTGACTTTAAGATGTCATGTTTGACCGCTCGTCTTATTCAAATTTTTTATATAAACATCATCTATTTTGATGTGACTTATTTGATTATTAGAGATACTTTAATAATAATTTATTTATTTCCTAAATTGTATAAATAATTTGAATAAGGCGGCGGTCCAAACATGATGTCTTAAAAGTCAACATGATAATTATTTTGAGACGGAGGAAGAAAACACATCATGTACTAGAATACTATAGTAGGGTGTTCTCTCGTCACTCATCTATACTAACCTATGATCTATACATTTTCGTGCACAAGACTCAAACCACTGTGCTGGCAACAATATCGCGTACCAACCGTTGGATCCGCGTGCCTCAAAATCGTCGCCGTACACGCTTGCCTCCTTCCTCGCTCCCTCCAGAAACTTCTCGCCTCCTTCCCGCCGTAAAAGAAAAGCGTCTCCGCCGGCCTCTCCTCCACGCTCGCCCCAGCTCGCACCACCATATCCTCCGCCGCGCTTGCCCCCGTTCCCGTCCAGTCCGCTCTCGCTGGCCTCTCATCCAGGATCGCCCCCACCCCACCCCCTCCCCGTCAATCCGCTCGCCCCGGCCTCTCCTCCGCGCCCTGTCTCGGTACAACGACCACTCCGTCCCCAGTCCTCGCCTCTCCGCCCCACTTCGGCCTTGCCGTGTCGCCCTTTGCTCGCGGGGCCTCCTGCGTCGATTCCATTGATGCATCCACAAACGGTGAGTTCAATCTTCCCTCTCTTTGCCTAATGAATATGATTTGATTCGATCTTATCTAACCGCCTCACTGCATATCCGCCGCCGTCCAAAACCTTGCCTGAACACCAACAGCATCATTCCCTGAACACAGTACGCCCCCCGCTGTTGTTTCTTCTACACCTTCCTGTTTGTTGCCATTCACGTGCTCGATCAAATGCCAGGATGGGTCAAAGGGCAGAGAGCGTTGAATGATGAAAAACATATTCGTTCCAGGATATTTTTCGTTTTATTTGTTAAATTATAAATTTTTCGCCTTCAAATAACTATAATGTTCTTTTTGGATCCTATATATAGGATCAACTGTCTACTATGAAGGCATACTGGGTCTTTCTCAAATAAAAAAAAAAAAAGGAATACTCACGCAGGCTAGGTACCTTCTTGGATGCCTGAAACTTGCCTGTTTAAGACCATTCCCCCTATGACAAATGCAGTACTGTTGGTTGCACTTTGGTACAGTTCATATGGGTTCTTAGGTTCGTAAATGAAGGTACTAATGGTATATTTGGCTAAGAGCATACAAACCTTTTTTTATTTGAACAAACACACTGTTTGGTTCAGCGATAAGCATATGTTACTACTTTGGTGACGACTGGCATCAAAACTTGCAGTACCTGTTTACACAGCTACTCCTGTTTTTGCAGGTGTGTTAAACGTCTGCACTTCTTGGCTTGGCATACAAATAATGGAATGAATGAATTGATCAGAGTATCTTTGGGAGATATATTGCAAAATTTTCGGTTATAATGCTGAAACAACTTCAAAAAGATGAAAGTTTCACATGTAGTCGGCAGATTACGATCGAAAAGATTGGACCTTCATGACAGTAGGTGAAACAATAAGGACCTGTCTAGCTGCTCAATAAGGGCACGGTTCTCGAATGTTGAGCATCCATTAATTAGTAATATTACTACTGTGAAGGAAAATACCATTACCGATGCGGCTTTGCATTCTACTAAAGTGTTGCTACTATAAATGCTGACAAACAAAAAAGTATGGTTCTGTGTCTTTGGAACATTTAAGCCGAAACTATTCTGTTTATGTCATACATTAGTAGTTACCACTGTTGTTTCTTTTGCTTCCATGTACAATCATATAGATTCCTGTCTTCCTGACGGTGTCTCTGCTAGTACAAATTTGATTATTGTACAAGATTGCACCTTCCCTCATGTAAGCTTCTGTAATAATCCATGCTTGAATTTGTGTAGGTATTGGAGAACGTGGCAAAGGAAGACGGGGATGAAGAAGAGAACAGCTTTGACATGAATGATCAAATGTCTGAAAGCTTGCCTTCAGTTGATGTTGGAAGTGAGGAAGACTATAAAGAATGAATGCATGAAAGTATACGAATCTGAAAAAGATCAGCTCAAGAGGAGTCTTAGAGAAGGCTGAATCATTAAGTTTAACTACTGTTTTGTGGGCATCAATCAAAACCTTCAGTATATGTGTTTGGTGGCACATTTCATCGATGCTGATTGGGTTTTGCAATGTTGTGTCCTAAATTTTGTTGAGTTGGATCCTCCCCACACCGGTGTTGTGATAGCTCAAGCTATTTTTGACTGTTTGGTAGAATGGAAAATAGAAGATAAAGTCATGACAATAACCCTTGACAATACTTCAAGCAATGACACTGCTATCTCAAATTTGAAGTCCAAGCTTCTTGCTAGAAAGAATGCAAAGTGTGATGCTAAGTACTTTCATGTCCGTTGTTCTTCCCACATAGTCAATTTGGTTGTTAATGATGGACTGCAGCCCATAGATCCCTTGATAACAAATCTTAGGAACACAGTGAAGTACTTCAAAGGTCTCCACCCCCGTATGTACAAGTTTATTGAAGTTTGCAACAGCTATTCCATTAAAGTTGGGAAAGGGTTGGCTCTTGATGTGAAAAACTAGGTGGAGTTCAACATATAGAATGCTGGAATCTAGCATTGACTATTAAGGATGCATTGTCTTATTATCTTGATGTAGACCATAAATATCGGTGCAAACCTATCCAAACTTTTTTTTTTTGAGAACACGCCGTTCTTGCGTTTTTCATTAAGCGAAATAAAGTTCAACGACAAAGGCGCCACGGTAACCAAACGATTCTGAGGCGGAACCTAACAACTACGGATACAACGGCAAGGGATTACATTTGGACTAGTTTGCAACAAGGCGACCCGCCCCAAGGCATGGCTAAGCGACCTCCTCGGCGAGGGCCGTCGGTGTTGAGGTCAAGGCGGAGAGGTCAAAATTTGCCCCTCAAGAAGCATCTCGAAAACGGCGCCGCTTAGCGGCAAAGCATACCACCCCTTAAAGGCGGCCTTGACCCTCTCCTCTATAGCGATCGGGCCTCCCCCTTCGGGCACTTCCTCGCCCAATTTCGAAGCAAGAGCTTACGAGCCTGCAATGTCACATTAGCGACCCTTGGCGCGACTTGATACGGTCACTGCGACGCGGCGTATGCGTGGAAGGCTGGAGTCGCGCGACCGACGAAGACGCGGTCCCGTCTTGATAAGGGGCGATGCAAGTGGCACGCACACCAAATCCTCGATCTCTTCTTTGTCGGGACGCCAAGGTCGGCGAGGCGGTGGGAGCATCGTCTTCGGAAGACACCGGAGGCGATTCCGAGGAGCAACAGGCACATCGTCGTCTGCATCGATGGGGCCTCCTCGAAGAAGTCGGTGACGGGCGGAGGACGCCACGTGCTCCGCCGCCACAAGATCGCCCACCCGGTCGGCTGCACGGAGGTAGGCGGCGAAGGCGAGCGTCTGCAAGAGGCACGGCGCGAGCGCGTCGACCACGAGCTCATCGAGCATCGGGTCCCCCCCCCGGAGAGGGCACAACATGGAGCACCGGTTGGCCACCCCGCGAGACGGGGAGGCAATGAGCTCATCGAGCATAGGGTCAACCCGGGCCTCCTCGAAAGTCGGTGACGGGCGAGAGGACGCGTACTCGTCGCCACAAGATCGGCCCACCGGTCGGCCTGCACCGAGGTACAGGCCGAAGGGGCGCGTCCCGCAAGAGGCACGACGCAGGCGTCGACCACGAGCTCATCGAGCATCGGGTCCCCGGCGAGAGGGCACAACACCGAGCACGGTTGGCCACCCCGCGAGCGAGGAGGCAATGAGCTCATCGAGCATAGGGTCAACCCAGACGGAGGCCCAGTGCCCACACATCGCCCGGCCAAAGCGGTCGTGTGAAACGGCGGCGTTAATCGACACCGCTGATCCTCCTCTCAACTGCGCCGGTGCGGGCGACGGCGCGACTTTGTTCGAACCACCGGGTGGCGCGGCAAGGCGAGGACCGTCACCCGCATCACAGTCTCTGGCGATCTCGGTTCTCGAGAACGGTTGGGCGGCGCACCTTTGCCACCCCCCAACGTGGTGCCGCACCACCGATGTCAAGGGCGTGTCTTGCGAGGAACGACCCCAAATGCATGCCGTTGCCGATGGCGGTATCCCAAAGAAGCGAGCGGTAGCGGCGGAGATCGACACCGGCGGCGGCGTGGTCACCGCGCGAAGCGATTGAAGCAACGACCGCCAAGCTCGGTGGCGCAGGCGGCGGCGGCGGGTGTCACATTCCTTGTCCGTCTGCCGACGGTGGCGGCGCCGCGACGATCCCGAAAGCCCTCGGCATCGGCGTGGCTCGGCGAGGCCGTGGTCGAGACCCGGCGCCCGCGACCGCGAACAAACCGCCGGAGCACGGGATCCTGCCGGCTGGCTGGGGCTTAGCCGATGACGCGCGAGCAAACGCGCGAGCAGCGTCGGGCGGTGGCGCGCCGGACTTTGCGCCCGACGTCGGCTGTTGACGCCGCCTTCCCCAGCCCGGGCCTCGGTTGACACCCCCACGGCGTCGACACTCGCGGCGTCGCCGCGACAGCCCGGTCGATGGCGGAGGCATCACCCGCGACGGCCTTGCGAGCAACGTCCAGGTAGGGACAGCCGTGATCTTTGCAAGAGCGGGCTCATCGTCGAGCTGCCCGCCCCAAGGTCCCCGTCCGCCCATCGTGCTTCTTCGACCGCCCCACCGAGCTGCCCCCGAGGATGGAAGGGGCAGCGTGGGGGAGAGGGATGACGACGACGACGGAGATGTGCGCGAGCCACCGCAAGCGGCGTCGGGGCGCCAAGACATGAAAGGGGCGACGGCGGTGGACGCCAGGGAGTCAACCACAACAACTTCAACCGTCTTCGTCGTCGTCGGAGTCATCCCCAAAATACGACCACAGGCGTCGAGCCATCCTCTATCTCGCCGTCTTCCAATGGCCGCTCCACTGCCGTGGCCGCCCGGCGGGCCTCGCTGACCGCCGCGCCAACGATCGGCGATGGGCGAGCACGGGACGGCCGCGGGTGCTCCTCCAGCGGCCGGAGGTGGCGGCGATGGACGCCGAGCTAGGCCCCCACCGACGGCCTCCGCAAAGCCCGCTGGAAGGGGCCCGTCGGAGATGCCACCGAAGGAGCGCCTCCACCGAATCGACGTCGGTGGCTGCGGCCGGCTGCGCGCTGTGCCGATCGCCCGGACCTCTGCTGCAGCAACGACGGTGGCCGCGTCGCAGCCATGGCCTCGCGACCGCGCTGAGAGAGGAGGCGCCCCGTCCCGCTGCAATCAAGGCCGGAGGGGAAGAGCCCACCAATCGACGGAGCATCAAGAGGAGGGAGCGGATCTCAGTAGCGGGAGGAAGGATTTGGTGGGGATTGAGGGTGGATTTTGGAGAATTTTGGGGATTCGGGGAGGGGCAGGATGAACTCCCGAGGGGAGCGGGGGAGTCGTAACGGCTCCATCGGGATGAGGATGTCCTCCCTATCCAAACTGAATGGGCGTTATTTGAGAAAATTAGGCCAATATTGGGCAAAATGGCTAGTGCAACCACTGCATTTCCAGGATCAAGCTATCCCACTGCCAATGTGTTTTATCCTTACATACTGAATGTTAAGATCTAACCGATAGAAGCCTGAATGGCTCCTCGGCCGAAAGAGCCATCCACGTCGCTGCGAAATACGTGCGCGCCGGATCTCGCGATGGACGGTCCGGATCTCGTGGAGCAGCCTGCTGCGCCCGGCTTCTACCGCTTTTAAGCTCCTTACATCCGATTACGGTTCGGGTTGCTCCTAAGCCAGCCCACTAAATATATAGCGCTTCCGATTCTACTTCGGTCCCTTCCTCCTCTTACTTCCGTGTCCTTCCTCCGGTAAAAAAAAAAAAAAAACACCGCGCCTCTCCCGACCCTCCTCGTCTTCCTCGCGCTCCGCTCGCCTCTTCTGCGCCGCCGCCGCACTCCTCCCCCCAGCCCGGCGGTGGCTGTCCCCGGCCACCAAACGGCGTGACCGAGCCCCGGCGATGGCGCCGCGCAACGCCTGCCTGTTGTCGGCGCCTCCTCCCGCCGGGTCTGCGTGTCCTCGGCGAACCCTAGCTGCCGATTCGATGGTCCTGGATGCGTCGCGAGGGCGGGCGCGGCTGCTGCGCTGGTCGAGACCTCGGAGCGGCAGCCCCTCCTTCTACCTCTCGTGTCGTATTGATTTCAAAACCCTAACTCAGCCTTCCTCGATTGTTTTTGTTCTTTTGTTTGGGGCACCTCGGTATATGAGATGTCTAATCCCCTCTCTCGTTTCCCCTTTAATTTCAGCATCTGTCCAAGTCTATGATCCTGTCAAATTTAATCTGAGCATATGTCCAAGTCTATGATTGTTGCCAAATAAATCTGAGCATTTGTCCATGTCCATGATGATTGCGGTTTTAATATGACCATTTATTGATGGCTACGATGTCTACGCATGATTGCAATTTTAATCGGAGCATATATATTTCTGTGCAGAATTTCAGCATGTGTCCCTTCTGTGCATGTTGAATTACTATATTTCCTTGAATCTCTACGTTCCTGTTCATATGCAATGATATTTATCGTTTCCGGCTCTTGAACTGAGACATTGGGCAAATGTGATGATGATTATTATTACTGTAAGATACTACACTAAAACTAAGACTGTGGACATATGCAATGATGATTGTTCTTACTGTATTCTACCTGAGCCATGTGCAATGGTGTTAAATTAGTTATGTTCTAAACCTCAGGCATGAGGCATGTGCAATAAAGTTTAATTTTTATGCTACTAAAAACCTGAGCCATGAGTGGGCTGTTACACGTGCTTGATTTAGTGAGTATGAAAGCCGTCATTTTCTGAATGGGTATATGAGTGATGAATTATATGCTTTAATATTGTTTGACACTGAAGGGAGCCTTATCATGTTCGAACTGAATAATACAGTTCAAAGATCCAGAGAAGTAGGAGTTTAATGACCATGCCAACTGGTTGTGCTTCCCTTTTATTATTTTGTCTCAATTGTTTTTGGATCCTCTCTTGTTGGTAATGTGCCTCTTGGAACCGGAAATAAGATCCCTTTTCCATTTCAATTGGTAAGTTAACTCCTTATTTTGAGCATACTGATTTCTTAATTATTTTGCCATGTCTGCCATTGTCCCCATGGCCGCTTTCTTTAGTTCCTACATCTATGAGTTCGTTCAAGGGATGGTTCCAGGGTGAGGCAACGTCCATGGAGTATTCAGGTGACTATGAAAGATTCTATGTGATTCGATCTGAAGCTAAGACCTGCAAGGTTAGTTTTGTTTTGCTCATTACAACAGGTTAGATGTTCCTCAGCCTTCGTCAAAATGGCTGAAGTTTTTTTTATATTTGACATAGAAATGACACATAGCAGGGCAGTTCCATTTTGAACTTCTGGTTGGGTTGTCTAAAAGGCTGCCATTGTGTGTGTGACAACTTTCTATGTCCAGGTACTTGAACCATTTGAGCAAGTGGAGCCTTACAGCTTCCTCTAGATCCAATGACTGCATTGTACAAAGGTTATGGTTTTATTCAGCCAAGTTTTCTCCTTGAAGCTCCACCATAGAGATCGGAACGCCTGTTAAACAGGATTGTATTTTTAGTTGCACGGCATTTTAGCATTTTAGTTTCAGTAGTGTATTCTCACTCCTAGCGATGCTTCCTGAGTTCTCAGTGAAGGATAATAGGAGATAGAAAATGCATATTTAGGAAATCAAAATATGCTTGAATGTTGCTTGGAGTTTCCTGGATACCTCTCATATTGATTTAAAAAATAGTTCATGGCAGATTCTCTTTTTAATTCATGGGAGATGCTACAGAGCTCATGCTTTAAAAAAAAATAGTTCTACACGGTGGCCTCACTATTCTTGATTTTCTTGCACACTCATAGGAAACACTCTTTTGGTTCGAGTAGCTACAGTATGCAGCAGTGTGGACTTTATTTCTCACAGCCTATATGTGTTAATTAATTAATATATAATCATATGCATCTTTCTATTTGCTTCTGTGCTTTAACCAGCATGTGGGCTGTCACACACCTTCACCATACTTTTAAACTGTTGATGCTCAAGCTGGATACCTGATAGTCAAACAATTTTAAAAACAGCTTTTTAGTTCTAGATCTTCACTTTTGACTATTCACTGGCTGCTTGTGTTTTTAAAGCCTTGTTGTCATCAATATAATTGTAACCTACATACTTATTGTATCTGTGATAAGGAAGACAGGAACCAGCCTTTCAGTCCAGTAACTTATTAAGGATCAGCTTCTCAAGCATAGAAGATTTGTCGTGTCTTAATCAATCAGCTAGCTCTATTGCATCTTATATATAAGAAAGCTGAGCATATACAGCCATGCTGTTGGCATTTAGATCCTTATATTTTTCTGTTCATGCAGATACCTTGCTCATCTTTGTCTCACCCTTTTCAGGCTCATCTTCATTTGTCGGGACAGAATATGTCCTATGATATCAAGGCAAGTGAACTAATGATCCATTCATTTCCCCTTGCAGTGTTGTTCTGTACTGGGTGTCTGTTAATGATAGCATCAAACATTCCACAGATTTCACACCCTTATTTGCCCTGAAAATGGCCCCATCCGCTCACTGCTTACCTTATTCAGTCACAAATCAGTCAGTGACCCAGATAATGCTCTTATTTAACCGACCTGATGTCGCTTCATGCTTCCTGTTGATTTTGATTTGCAGACTTCGAAATGGGCTTGAAGTTTTTTTCCCCTCTGCTAATCAGACTTGGCCACGCATCAATTACTTTGTGTTAGTGGTTGCAGGTACCCTGCTAACTCATATGTATGTTTTTTTTTAAAAAACACTATGAAATTAAGCTAGCACCCATTCCATTTTATGGGAGGAGGTAGCCTGCAACGGTGAGGTAGTTATTTTTGGTCTTGGATTGTAGTTCTACCACTACCCAAATTTAGAGGAGGAACAATATTAATTTTTAGTTATTTTTGGAATGATTCCATGAACCCTAGATGGCCCCATAAGGCTCTGTGGCTGAACCATGAACCGTGGATGGCCGCAACAGCCAGCTAGCGTGCCCTTCCGGTGCTCGCCGGCGCGGCTTCCTCTTCCCCTGATGCGACATCGTCTGCCTAGGCCACATCTTCTCCTGTGCTCTATGAAACCCTAGGTGCCTCTCTTCTAACCGTTAAGATTTCCATAGCCTAAGTTTCCTATATTCATGGACCTGCCAGACTGGATGGGGCAAATCTGCCATCCAGTGCAATTGATATGGCATTGTAAATAATTTAGTGGTAGTATTCGTGTTTGGCCTACCAATCCAGCATTGTACGTATTCTGTATTTCTGAGGTGAAAATGTATGGTCACTGCAGGTTCCATTATATTCGCTCACGTTCCAATCGCACTTCGGTTATCAACTCATCTTATGTTAGGCGTGATCAGAATCTATGATCTAGCGATGATTACAGGATCACAATTTCACCACTTAGAATCCTTGTGAACGGTGTCAAATGACCCTGGAGGTAAATACCCCATTCAGGTTGTGCTTTCACCCATATTCATGTCCTTTTACCTACAGATATCTATAGTGGCATGTTTCTAGGGCATCAAACAATTCTTAATTGCTGTTGACAAATTGGGGTTTTTTAATAAAAAATGTGGCCCTGTACCTCGTCAGAAATATATTTGTTCAAATTGGTTCTTAGGATTATCGCCTTATTTTGCCTATATATTAGTTTGAAGGATCCTTTTCTACCATGTTACTGCATCATCTTTGTTTAACTTGGCGGCGTGCTGAACTTTTCTGTTATAATTAGCCTTAATAAATATATATAAATTATGATCACATCATTTCCCTTCAATTAAGCTTGAGTCTACAAATTTCTTAGTTGTTGCTCGATTGAGTACGTAACAAAATAAAATTTTCACTCACGGTTTGCGGACTACGAAACTATTTATCTGTGCACAGAGATGTTACGATGATAGAGTGTTCCTTCTAGGGTAGTAGAAACCGAGTTGTGGCCAGCAGGAGTAAATCGACTTGAAGTCATCCGAAAATGAAACCTCCTTTTTTGTCTCTGCTTGTTTGGTTTTTTCTTCAGCTCAATTCATTCAGACTTAGGAATAATGTGTTGTGCTTTCTTTTGTTGTTATACTTCAAGGAGCTGCAACCACTGGTATAATGGTTAGTGGTCCTCTGTCCTCATATCGCTTACTGCTTAGCAACTAGCATCCACAGTTTCTGATGCTTTCTTACTTCTTATCATATTATAGGCACACCATGGTGGATTTGTCATTGTCGTGCTTCTTCGACAACAATAGACTAAGGGGATGAATGATGTTGGTTTCCAATTTCTAAACCAATCAGGAGTGGGCGATGAATGCTTACCCATTTAATGTTGGCTTTGCAAGGTATCATATTTGCAAGCCATGGGACAAAGGGTAAAATTTGTGTCCCTAATCTCTTTATTTATTGCCCCTGATCTGCATTGGGAGCACTGATGAGTTTGTGGGAACACATATATTGTCTCCAAAATTTGTTTGTGTCCAAGCTCTATGCTTTTCTAAAATAATTGTCATTGCTATCAGTAACACTACGAAGGTTAGGCACTGTTGCCACCACAAAGTTACACGCTGGCGTACTCTCTAGAGATAATGTTTTGTGATAGCATATACTTTCTTTGTTTGTTATGTAGTGGCATCTCACCATGAACCGTTAATGAGATGGGTACATTAAATAAGCTGTAGGCTCGTTTGCAACTCAGGCAGTATGTACCAGTTCTATGTACATTTGTTTTTGCAAAAAAGTATTTTTATTGTGACCCTGAGGGGTCATGTTTTTCATGACACGATGAAAATAAATGATTTGAGGTAGCTGCCTATAATTTTGAATTACAACATGAAGTGTCTCTGATTAGCACTTTTATGAGGTGATTCCAATCTCTGTGTCTTACATGATAATGTGGTCTTAGTAGTACTTTACTTAATGATCATCCTATAGATCACAGCGGCAACGAACTGAACATAACCTTTTGGGGTGATAAGGCAACAGAATTCAACATCGATAATGTTTATGATGACAACGCTGGTAACCTTGTCATGCTTCTTCTCGTCGGTACTATTCCTCAGACAATGTTCGCTACTCCTGGTGAGTCACCGTGTATCCCTATTGTTTCCTGTGTACAGCCTGACGCATGTAGATGCATGTACATACAAAGATCAGAGTTCCTTCTACTAAATACATCTAGATCAACCATGAGCGTTGATTCTTCTTTTTCTTTTTGTCCCCCTTCTGTGCAGACAAGGTTTATCTCGGTGGTGGGTCACCATGCTTCTACTATTTTAACCCACAGATTCCAGAGGCTGCACCTTACTAGGTAACATGAACACATTGTGCGCAGCAAATTCCTTCCACCTATGAACCATGATATGATACTGTTGCTACACAGGTTCAGGGACAACAATCTTCATAGAACGACTGTGCAAGATGCACCGCTTCAGCAGAAGACCATAGCTGAGCTAAACAGCATCGAACCATTTGACTTTGAGGTAAGCAAGGCACCCTAATATGCAATTACAAGCAGCCATGACAAATTGTTTGCGCCCATTGACTAATATGCCCGTCAATTTAAAAATAGGATGGAATGTATAAATGTGTTGTGACAATTTCATCTATACCACCTGATGTCAAATGGTGGTATATGTCATGCAAGAAAAGGGTTGAACGGCAAGCTGATCACACATACAAATGCCCAAATGGTCATAACAGCGGTATTATACCTAGGTATGCTAAAAAAAAACACTAGAATATAATTGCAGAGAATACCCAAATTGGTTCACCGCCAATTGATCAAATCACTTGTCCTCTGTTTTTTTTTTATTTATCTGCAGGTACATTCTGTCCTTTATAGGAAAGGATGATGAAGCTAAGGCAAGATTCTTTGCTTATAATGAAGAAGCAAAACAGATCGTTCAGAGAGACTGTGAATCCATCCTCAATCCACTAGCCCTGCCAACTACCATGCCTCCCGCTTTTCAGAGAATCATTGACAAAAGATACATGTTTGCTGTTGATCTTCCTGATGAGTCATCCAAAACAATGGGAAACAGACATTATGAGCCTGTTCGGCTGGCTGTCCGGCTGGCTGATCTTTGTGAGAGAAAGTCTTCGGCCGGGTCTGGCTGGCTGGTGATGCTGTGAGAGAAAATATCGCTGACCTACGCTGATAAGATAAGCCGAACAGGGCCATATGTGGTCAAATCTATTTTAGAAAAGCCGCCGCGACGTGCACCTGCTACCCATTGTAGATCCCAACAGGACTGAGGGAGAAGCAGCTGACATTGGATCTTCTGCCTTGATGATAGGACAAAGTACAAGTGCACCCCAATCTGATAATAGTGCCATGACCATCCACGCCGCTACACAGGTAGTGCAGTTTAGCTGAATTAACCTTCTTCTTTGAGGCATTATACTCTTCATACATATGCACTTAGTCCATCGACCACTAATACGCAGCTTAAAAAATTTCGGCAGGTTCAGATTGAGATGGAGCGTGCTGTGGCTGGTACAGACATGGTATTCTCTATATACTCTTAGACATCACATTGCGCTGAAAGTTTTCTAGGTTCATATCCGTCTCTTTATTACCATCCTATATGTGCAGACCCCAATTCCATCACTCCAAACAGATGACAACCTCTCAAAGGAGAGCACCGACAGGTATCATTGAATACGTTGCGTATAGACATGGGTATTTGCTAAATGCTATCTCTATTAGGATGCCATCCAAAACTCGCAAGAACTGGATTGGAGGCCTCAAAGCTGCAGACAAGGCATGTTTACAACGACTCCACACACCTTCCTTTTTATATTAGCATACAAAACCGACACCACCTCTGCCTCTAATATATTTCAATGTTATGATCAGGACGCTTCTACTGCTGAACATCTAGACGATGCAGGCCAGCCCAATGATGCAGAGGTCAGCCAACCAAAGGGAAAAAGGTATCATTTACAGGGCCTGACAGTATACAGTAAAAAATTTGGATCCCGTAAATGTTTCTAACAAAATATGACAAATGCCATAGGCCCAGGACTGGCGCTGCGAAGACCGGTAAATCAGCCCAGTTGAGCATCGGGAAATAGGTACGAAAGAGATGCAGATCATACCATTGCTCTCTTCTCCTCAGGTACTCATCATATTTTAAAAAACCTACTATAGCAAGGCACAAAAAAAAAATATCCTAACTTCATCATCGGTCATGCCATATATACAACATAATTCACTGTGAGCTAATATAGCATCAACCTTCATCCTCGCTCATGGCATATGTAGACCATATATCGCTGTGAACTAATACAACAAATTACATGTTGCAGGATGACAGAACTGCATCACTTACGGCGCCATTATATATTTTGCCAAGAATGCTAATATATATGCGTGCAGACTCCAGTGCAGCGCACCTTGCCAACCTTTTGCCTTTTGCTTCGTTATTTAATATGCAAGTACGCTTAGCATCGTCGCAAGGGCGATAATGACTTTCAGCTGCTGGTCCTCCACTGAACTCGACTGGTTACATGGACTGTTTAGTTTACTTCTGCCTAGGCTCATTTATGTACATATTATCTGCATGCTCCTCTGTGCTGATATGCAAGCGCACTAGCCCCCTCATGTAAGAATATCTACAAACACCAGGACAAGAGGATTACTTCCTCTCAAACAATGCAGCTCCAAAAAATTTAAGTAGCTATTTGCACATATATTTCTCATATGTGAACGATGCAGTTCAGCTATGGTTATGGCATATTAACACTAATAGTATTTAGCTGATGCATCAATCTGTTGCAGCCAATCATTGAACACATTACTATGCGCCCTATTTGGGCTCCCAAACTTACCCCAGCAGTTCGCTAGGCTAGTGTGTACAGAACGCAAGAATACATGCATAGAGAGCGATTTTAGAAGCTTGTGCCACGAGTTTATGCGCGATCCAATAACATTTTCCTTATTATTATGCACAGTACCTGCAAGCATACCTATGATCATCTGAATTGCATTATGTTAACCAAACACCTTAAACAAACAACCTGTCTCCATGAGCCGTCGCTATTATTGTTTCCACAGTGTTTACACTTCTCACTGGGATTCACACCTGACTGGGCGCGCGGAGGCGCGCGCCTTCTACTAGTTGCATTGAAAGAGGCACAGCTGTCTGGAGCGTAGGCACCTGCGACGACCTGCAGAGCCCCCCCGCTACCTCCCGCTCCTCCGACCTACCCATTCTCCCCTCGCGCGCGCGGGACCCCGCGGCATGTTGCTTCCCAGCCGGCGCGGCACGGCGCATCGCCTCCCAGCCGCCGCGAGCGGCGCAGCGCGGCGCAGCACGTGCGGCGCAACGGGGTACCGGCTTCCATCACCAGCTATGCGCCACGCCAGAAACCGCCCAGGCTTCTTCCTGCCGCAGCACAAAGGCCCGTCAAGAACTACGACGCCGCTGCCGCTTGCCGTCCTGGCCGCATAAGCACTGCTGCACAGAAAAAAAAAAAAAAAAAAAAAAAGGTTAGGCCAGCTCCATCTCCTACGCCCGTGTGACTGACTCATGGGTGATCTCATTACTCAATTAGTATCAATTGAGTTGATTCAAAGTGAATTCCAAATTGCGATTTTCCTGTCCGAGTAGCCTTCTCGCTGTTTGCTAAAATGGCAAAGTGAATACATTTTATTCCACCAACATTCTCCTTGACCATCTGACTTCGTTGTTTCAGATCGGCCATATTCAGATGCCACTGATCTTATCGACCCCGGGACTGGTACATGGGATGTTGAGTTGGTAAAGGAAATCTTTTGGCCGGAGGATGTGGCGAATATCTTAGCTATACCTGTACACCTTGACAGGGATGACTTTGTCGCTTGGCACTATGACAAGAAAGGGATGTTCTCAGTCAAGTCTGCATACCATGTGCTCGAGGATGAGGAAGAGTGCAACCGGGTCAAGCAGAAGGGTGAATCGTCGAGTGGCCAAGGGAAAGATAGAAAATTGATGTGGAAGAAGATCTGAAGGTGCCTGGACCCCCAAAACTGAAGCATATTGTTTGGCGAATTGCACATAATAGTCTTCCGTTGAGGAGCAAGATAAAGAGAAAGGGCATTCTGCTAGACACCG
Organism: Hyparrhenia diplandra; assembly: GCA_015847255.1. Taxonomy (NCBI): domain Eukaryota; kingdom Viridiplantae; phylum Streptophyta; class Magnoliopsida; order Poales; family Poaceae; genus Hyparrhenia; species Hyparrhenia diplandra. The sequence goes on along the minus strand of JADLZK010002757.1, from coordinate 136,866 downwards.
TTTGTCCGGTGTGCTGTAGATTTGAGGAAGATGGAGCTCACTGCTTTCTAAAATGCAAAGAGGTACGTCGTATCTGGAGAGGAGTTGGTCTGGAAGAATGCAGAGTGAAGTTGGCTGCACAGTTGACAGCAACTGATTTTGTGTCTGAACTTTTGAAGCTGAGAAGCGATCTATGCGTGTATGTGTGTGTGCTGCTATGGAGATGGTGGGAGGTGAGAAATAAAGTCAATGCTGGTGAGCTTATGCCTTCGGAACAGGCCACGATCCAGCTTGTGTTGAACACCACCAGAGAAATCATTCTTGATGAGTGCAGTATGCCGATACGACCCCAAGTAGGTGATCTGCAGACTTGGACCCCTCCACCAGCGGACGTTCTCAAGATCAACATTGATGGCGGCTTCAGGGCGGAGACTAAGCTGGGGACATGGGGTTTCATCATCAGAGATCATGATGGAGAAGCGATCCTAGCTGGTGCAGGCAACCTGGGACCGGTGCATGATGCTCTCCTGGCGGAAACAATGGCCGCAAAGCAGGCGCTCGAAGCTGCAGCACATTTCGGTATTGCAAAGGCCACACTTGAAACTGATTCAATACTGTTGAAGGAGGCGCTCGTATCGGCTTCACAAGACTTTAGTGTTGGAGGTAATCTTGTCCTCGAGATTAGGGAGCTGATAGAGGATAGTTTTCAGTCTTTGTCCGTGGTACATATCCCACGAGTTTGTAATTCTTGTGCTCACGATCTTACTCTTGTGGGGTGGAGTTGGGACCCGGGTCAAAGATCGCTGGACGCACCCTCCCGAGTTTGTATCACGTTTGTGTGCTTTCGCGACTTAGCTGAGCATTCTTCAGTCAATACAAGGCCATAGAGCCGAGTGTGAGAATCAAAAAGACTAACCATTCAATACCTATTGTAACTCTAATCAGACCTCTCCTACACCAAGATAATGAGGGTGTGCTCCAACGACTACACCAAGATAATGAGGGTGTGCTCCAACGACTACACCAAGATAATGAGGGTGTGCTCCAACGAAACCTGACGCTTTACAACTACAATATTGCACTGCCTTTGGACTAACATTATATATTCAATATTGGATTTTTTTTTTTTGACAACTGACAGCTTTATAGATTAAGCAGCCTTTTTACAGAACAGACCTTCAGAGAAGGCTGTATTACAAAAGTAGGTCCATCGACCGAATTACAACAGAAGAAGCGGCAGTGACGTAGACGAACTCGCCGGCGGTAAGCTGATGTATCGCCAGAGGTGAGGACAGCTGGATGGAAAAAAAATCGCACCATGCGTCGGTTGAAGAAGGGATGAATAAATCGTAAATGTATACCACGCCATGCGACCGAAGTATGTGTAGAAAACTCGTAGCAGGCAACATAGGATGAGGCTCAGTGTCGAAACCCAGGTGGAGGCGAGATTGTCGGGTCACCACCAGTTGAAGTACTCCTGGGTGGACTGGATATGCTTGAACAAAGGCTGCTACCGTGGAGAGATAAAAGAAAAAGCAAAAGAAAAAGAAAAAAAAAAAAAGAGAGAAAGGCCATGGGAACCTTCGAGGATAAGCATGTCAAGGAACCAGATGAGGATGACCTCCGGTGAATGCGTTGGCGAGCAGATGAGGATGACCTCCGGCGTTGGCGGACGCGTGTTCGTTCCTGAGCCAGGGAAGGGAACATGGATATCTGCATGTTGCGCACGTTGCTGCAGGCCCCACAGCGGGACCCACCGTGTGGCAGACACCACGAAAAAATCTCCCCAGCTTGACGACGAACGGACGGCGGCGCCGGTGATTTTCTGATCGGCGATTTCGCACACCCGGCGGCACGACGCGCGACTTGATCTCGAACCTCACGAACACCAGGCTCGGGATCTCGTCGCTGGTGCTGCAGACCGCCGTGTCGGCGACGCAGGACCGAATCACAGGGCGCAACGCAGAGGGGCCACAGGACAGGGCTTCCGTCGGAGACGCGCACGATGTCGGCATCTTCGTAGTGGATCTCGCGAGCTGTGGTGTGCTTCTCGAGCTCGGCGTCGATTTCGTCATCCTGGGCGCGCAGGTACCAGCGGAGGCGAGCACCATGGTGAGCGGAGCGTTGAGCATGGTCGAACTCGCCCCCTAGCCGCGCTCATCACCAGCAGGCGCCCACATCGTTGTCCGCCCGCCGCCTCCCAGCTCCATAGTCGCTCCGCCGGCTGCTCCTGGGCGTAGTAGGTGCCAGCGTGGGCAACTACGCCGTTCACGTGCAGCACCAGTGCGTGGCTGCGGCTCCATGGGAACGGGGCCGCTTGCACCCAAGCAGCGCCGGTGGCTGATGGTCCCATAGCGGCGCTCGGAGGTCGCACATCTAGTGCGTTGCTGCAGCTGGCTCTCACCGTGGCTGGAGGAGATCCTTCTCTCTTCATTATTTGGTTTGGGATTTCACAAGGGGAAAGAAAGAGGGGAATCTGGGTAGGAGGAAGAGGAACAGGACTAGAGGAGGGAACCGGCCCTCCTGCCGTCGTCACCGGCGAGGTCGCCGGTGAGGACCGGCAGGGGGCCGGCAGCGGCGCCGCGGGGAGGTTGGTCAGAGAAGGAAGGGGAGGGAAGAGGACGGCATTTCGCCTGGCATATCGCCACAAGACTCCCACGTATATTCACGCCACTGGGTTCTATTCAATATTGGATTATCCAGTAGTCAACATGTTACCTAAGGACTTCATTTGCTTCCTTTATAAGTCTGATTTGTTATTATTTTCCATCCAAACCACCTAACCTCATTGCTGCCATTTGTGTATTCAAAATGTAATGCTCATGTTACCTTACATTGAATCAAATATAATTAATTACCACTGTACAAAAAAAAAATAGTTCTAGGTTCTTATGGTTAATCGCATACAGTCTATTGTTCCTCCAAAGTCTGACAATACAAAAAAAAAAAAAAAAAATACTGCAAATTTAGCCATCTAGGGATCACCCGTTTCCTGCTTATAATCCCTCGATCAATTTGCGGTACACATAGAACATATCGATTTTACACTGTGCTTCCATGCCTTCAGTTGATGTTGGAAGTGAGGAAGACTGTAAAGAATGAATGCATGAAAGTATACGAATCTGAAAAAGATCAGCTCAAGAGGAGTCTTAGAGAAGGCTGAATCATTAAGTTTAACTACTGTTTTGTGGGCATCCAATCAAAACCTTCAGTATATGTGTTTGGTGGCACATTTCATCGATGCTGATTGGGTTTTGCAATGCCGTGTCCTAAATTTTGTTGAGTTGGATCCTCCCCACACCGGTGTTGTGATAGCTCAAGCTATTTTTGACTGTTTGGTAGAATGGAAAATAGAAGATAAAGTCATGACAATAACCCTTGACAATACTTCAAGCAATGACACTGCTATCTCAAATTTGAAGTCCAAGCTTCTTGCTAGAAAGAATGCAAATTGTGATGCTAAGTACTTTCATGTCCGTTGTTCTTCCCACATAGTCAATTTGGTTGTTAATGATGGACTGCAGCCCATAGATCCCTTTGATAACAAATCTTAGGAACACAGTGAAGTACTTCAAAAGGTCTCCATCCCGTATGTACAAGTTTATTGAAGTTTGCAACAACTATTCCATTAAAGTTGGGAAAGGGTTGGCTCTTGTTGTGAAAAACTAGGTGGAGTTCAACATATAGAATGCTGGAATCTAGCATTGACTATAAGGATGCATTGTCTTATTATGCTGATGTAGACCATAAATATCAGTGCAAACCTATCCAAACTGAATGGGCGTTGTTTGAGAAAATTAGGCCAATATTGGGCAAAATGGCTAGTGCAACCACTGCATTTTCAGGATCAAGCTATCCCACTGCCAATGTGTTCTATCCTTACATACTGAATGTTAAGATTGCATTGAAAGAGGCACAGCTGTCTGGAGATTCCTATTTGATGGGTATGGCTGCTGCAATGTTGGACAAATTTGATAAATATTGGGATTTGAGAAACAATGTTATTGCTACAATCCTTGACCCTAGATTCAAAATGAGGTACATTACATGGTGTTTTGGAGTGATATATGACCCCTTAAGGTGTGCTAAACAGGTTGATGGCATAACTAAAGAGTTAGAAGAACTGTATAAGAAGTTCAACAAGCTGGTTGACAGTGGCAAGGATAATGCTCAAACAACCTCATGTTCAATTGAAACAAGCAGCTCGCTGGCTTCAAGTGGATTTCAGTCCTTTTTGGCATCAAGTGCTACAGAAATTTCAAAATCTGAGTTACTTAAGAACAAAATGTTCCCATAGATGACAAGAAATTTGACTTGCTGACTTATTGGAAGGCACATGCTCATAGGTTTCCTGCTGTGTCTGCTATGGCAAATTGTTTTTGGCAGTTCCAGCTAGTAGTGTATCTTCAGAGTCCACTTTTAGTACCGGAGGTAGAGTTCTTGATGACTATAGGAGTTCTTTGAAGCCGGCCACAGTTCAGGCATTAATTTGTGCATCTAGCTGGATTAGGGCCTCTCAACATGACAATAGTTCTCCTATTCTTGTGGTATGTAATGCTCAATGAGTACAGTTTTCCATTTGATCTTTGTTTTGGTTAATTTTCTGTATCTAATGCTCATTTTGGACTGCTTTTTCAGGAGGAAGACGAAGATGACAACGTTGAGTTCGTGGGGTTTCCAGCTTGTGTGGTGGCAAGCAACTAATAAGTATAGCTTGTATCATTTTCTAATTGCTGTCCTGTGTCTCAAAATGGATAATGCTGGCTGATGTCTTGCTTTACCACATAATTATTTGTATTTTCTTACATCAGCAATGACCAATGATCCAATGAGCCATGGAAATTGGAGATGGAGGCATGGAGCGATGGACTACATCTACATTTCTATTTTTGGCTGCCTCTTTTGAAAAAGACTTTCGTATGTAATATTGTTTCGAGAAGGTCATACTGACCTACCTATTGTGAGCCTGTGCACTCGTGCAAACTGAGTCTGGGACTGTAATATCGCCTCTTGGGCCTTGGTTTACTGCCTGTCCTCTATGGCTCTGACCGGATGAAAACGAAAATGATAGTTTCCGATTTTCCGAAATCGTTTATGAAGTTTTTTCCGATTTTAATGTCTAAATGGAAATTGAAGTGGTAACCGAAAAATGAAAATGATAATGGTAAAAATAAATGGAAATGAAAGCGAAAACAATTTTGCCCTCTTCCAATCGTTTCAAGATTCCTCAGATTTAAACGGTAATTTACCGTTGGTAATTACCGAATCAAAGGCACACACAACCAACTTGCACATAAGGTAAATATTTTTTTGGAAACTAACTATATGGAAAGGATTGTACACATATAGGAATAACCTCTACTTAAGAAGGAACTCTAATAATTCATGTTTTTATCACTATGCTATGTCAAGTCAACTTAGAACTTGATCGCTTTATTTGTGTCATTGTCAAGAACTGTGGTGATGTTGCGAAGTTATATGGATCTTCTCATTTCCTACAGTTTGGTGTGTTTATCGCTTTTGAGGATACCGTTATCATAGATTTTGACCGTTATCGCTGTATTTTCCCGATTGACTATATCGTTTTCGAAATTCCCAAAATACCGGGCGCCATATTCGCTTTCCAACAATATCGTATCGATTTCGTTTTCAAGAAAAGAAAATGAAAGTGAAAGTGATTTGGCCTCCTTCCGATCAAGTTTCCGACCGTTTTCATCCCTCTTGTTAGAGAGAGTTTATGACCAAGACCAACTATGTGCAATGTGTTGCGTGTTTATGTCAGAACTGAAGGTGAATTGGTTATTGATTATTATTGTCCTATTGATCGGTGGCTTGGTGAATGTTGAATGATAAATAGTGACTGTCTGATTGAGTACTGACTCATATTGATATATTCATGCATCTTTGTAGAATATATACCGTCGCACGTTTGTTTTTATTGTAGTTTATTGGATGGATTTGTGGTGGATTTAGGAGTTGGAGAGGAGAGGAACAGTAGCCATGAAGAACAGCCGTGGGGAGAAACTTTGGATCGATGCACTTCTCGATCCTTCTCTGCTAGTATCTATTATTAGTCTTCATGCTTTTAAATTTCAGTCCCCTATATAATATCTATTTACAAATACACACCAACACTCCCCTCAAGATGGGGCGAATACATCATACATACCCATCTTGCTACAAAATACAGAAAACATCTTTTTAGGCAATCCTTTGGTCAATACATCAGCCACCTGACTAGCTGATTTTACATAGGGTAGACAAATTATTCCCCATCTAACTTCTCTTTAATAAAGTGACGATCGATCTCCATATGCTTCGTTCTATCATGATGAACTGGATTGTTGGCTATATCGATAGTCGCTTTGTTGTCACAAATATAGCATCAAAGGCCCATTTTTAAACAATCTCAGTTCAGTGAGAAGAATCTTCAGCCACAACAACTCACAGACACCATGAACCATAGCACGAAACTCTGCCTCGGCAGTAGACCGTGCCACAACACTTTGCTTTTTACTTCGCCAAGCAACTAATTACCTCCAACGAAGGTACAATATCCAGAAGTTGACCGTCTATCATCCAAGGAGCCAGCCCAGTCTGCATCAGTATAGCATTCAACCCGCATATTTCCTTGTTTAATGTATAAAAGACCCTTTCCTGGGCTACTCTTAAGATATCTCAAGATTTGATAGACGGCATTCATATGAGATGATCTAGGATCATGCATAAATTGACTTACTACACTTACTGCAAATGCAATATCAGGTCGAGTGTGAGAGAGATATATAAGTCTTCCAACTAGCCTCTGATAACATTCTTTATCTACTGGAGCACCAATGTCTTTGCTTAAGCGATGATTTTGTTCAATGGGTGTGGCTGCAGGACGACATCCAAGCATTCCAGTCTCCTTCAATAGATCCAAAACATATTTTCTTTGAGATAAAAATATCCCCTTTGGTCCACGAGATTTCAATGCCAAGAAAATATTTCAATTGCCCCAAATCTTTTACTTCAAACTCTTGAGCAAGATATTTCTTCAAGGCCAGAATCTCAACAATGTCATCCCCAGTAATCACAATATCATCCACATACACTATTAGAATTGCGACCTTACCTCCAGCATGTTTAAAGAATAGTGTATGATCAGCATTACTCTGGATATAGCCTCTTTTGAGCATTGATTGCCTAAAGCGATCAAACCAAGCTCTAGGGGATTGCTTCAACCCATATAGAGATCGATGTAAACGAAGTACTTTCCCATTTGTTTGACTTGTTTCAAAGCCAGGTGGTATGTGCATATATACTTCTTCATAAAGGTCACCATGAAGGAAAGCATTTTTAACATCCATCGATATATATCCCAAATCCAAATTGACAAAGACAAGATATAAGTGTCCTAACCGAATTCATCTTAGCAACAAAAAGCAAAAGTCTCATCATAGTCAATCCCATAAGTCTGGGTGTATCCTTTTGCCATAAGACGGGCTTTATACCTCTCAACCTTCCCTTCAGGTGTATGTTTAATGGTGAAAACCCACTTGCACCCAACAGGTTGCTTACCTTGTGGTAGATCCACAAGCTCCAAAGTTCTATTCTTCTCCAAAGCTCTCATCTCTTCAAGCATTGCCTCCTTCCACTTAGGATCCTCTTTAGCTAGTTTCTAGTTAGCAGGTATAGATACAGAATCAAGAGATGCAACAGAACTCTGGAAGGATGGGTTACAAAACTTATAAGAGATAAAATTGGAAATGTCATGTTTGTAGTCTTTAAGGTATGCTGGAATATTGGAAGATCTTGTTGGCTTTCTTATGGCTATAGGTTGATCATTTTCAGGAGGAGGCTGAGTAGACAATTGATTATCTCCTTACTCTAGAGTGCTAGAAGGAACATTAGGACTAAGAGAGTTTAAGTTGGTACCTGGGTCCTCATGCATAAGAGACTCATTATCTTGAGAAGGCAAATTACCCTGTATATCTCCATGACAAGGATTATTACCCCCACTCTCACTATCATTATTAATTTCCTCCCCTTGACTATGAACCGAATTATTCCCATAGGAACCAACTGAAGGAGGAACAAGAACAGAACCCATGGGACTACCTTCACTATTACTCTCCCCCTCTTGTTGTCCTTCAGGTGGAGAAAGAGTAATTCCAGTGTCCTTGGTCGGTTCATAATAAGGTTCATATTCACGAAATGTCACATCCATACTCACAAAGAATCGATGTTCAGATGGACACCAACAATGATAACCCTTTTGAGTAGGAGAATAACCAACAAACACACATTTAACAGCACGAGGGTCAAGTTTGCTAACATTACTTCTATAGTCATGAACAAAGCAAACACATCCAAAGACCTTTGGGGGAACAATAAAGTCATTTGAATTTTGAAGTAATTCAGCCGGAGATTTATTGTCAAGAACTCAAGAGGCATGCGATTAATTAAATATGTAGAAGTCTTCACCGCCTCTCCCCAAAGAAATTTAGGAACATTCATTATGAACATAAGAGAACGGGCAACCTCAAGTAAATGCCTATTTTTTCTCTCAAAGAACACCGTTTTTGCTCGAGTGTTAACACAGGTTGTTTGATGTTCAATACCATTAGAAACAAGAAAATTCAAATTCCTGGTTAACGTACTCTGTACCATTGTCTGAGCGTAAGACCTTAATAGTGTTGCCAAACTTATTTTTAATAAGGGCATATAGATCTTTAAAGACAACAAAAACATCACTTTTGTGTCTCAACAGATAAAGCCAAGTATACCTACTAACTCCATCAATAAAAGTCACAAACCATCTATGCCCGGAAATAGAGTTCACCTCACATGGTCCCCGGACATCGAATGAATAACATCAAATGGTTTATTACTTCTTAGGCCCAAACTAGGATAGGGAACTCTTGTATGTTTAGCAAACTCACATGCATCACATATAAGAGATTCCCTAGGACATGCATTAAAAAGTGTAGGATAACTATGAGACATAGAAGCAAAAGAGGGGTGTCCAAGCCTGCGATGGAGTAATAATAATTCCTGACATGGAGACATCTTGGATGCAAAAGCAACTTCATCACTTCCTTCATCAAGATAATAGAGTCCATTATCCACGGTCCCCAGTCCCTAAGAATTCTCCCCGTCCCCTAGCTCCGAAAAGCACAATGAGAAGGATCAAACCAACCTCTACAATTAAGAGATTTTGTGATAGAGCTAACTGATATTAAGTTAATAGGGAAATCAGGAACGTGCAAAACCGGTGATAAGAATAGGGTTTTGGTGCACCTGATAGATCCACGTCCTGTTATAGGAACCATGGATCCATCTGCTACACGCACCTTATCCTTACCTAAACAAGGAGTATAAGAAGTGAAAAGATTGGATGCTCCTGTCATATGGTTAGTAGCTCCAGAATCAATAATCCAAGATTTATGTGTGTAGGCTTGAACAGGTTTTATACCTTAGGAAGTAGCATGGTAACTGGAATTAGTAGAGAAACCTTGAGTAGAAGATGAGCCTTCAGAGAGCTTGAGCTTGGAGTTGTATTTCTCAAGAGCTTGAGTATCTACCACTGGAAGCTCCTTTTCAGATGCAGTATGATTGGCTCGATTCCAGTTAGCACCTCGAACTCCCCCTGACTGAGACTTCCCCCCTTTTTTCCACCCAGGTGGAAAACCGTGCAGCTTAAAACACTTCTCTATGGTATGTCCCTTGTCACCACAGTGATCACAAATTACCTTGCTAGATGGGAAACCATGCAGTTTAAAGCATCTTTCTATAGTGTGCCCCTTATCACCACAATGATCACAAATCACCTTATTCCTTTCTTGATCCCCTCGGAAGATAGATGTGCGACCCCTTTTTACGCATACAAGGCAAAGACTAGCATCAATCGCTTTTATAATCATCCACTTTGGGATGTGACACCGGTTTCCTCTTCTATAATGCTAGAAATTATTTCATCAAGAGTAGGCCATTCAGACTTAGAGAAGATAAGTTGTCGACGAAGGTCAAATTCTTGATTCAAACCATCAAGAAAAAGTTTGCTCACCAAAGACTGGAACCATGTATGATGAATAGCCATATCCTTTTGGTCAACAGGCTCAAACGGATGATAGTAATGTAAATCTCTGTATAGTCTTTTCAATTCACCAGAGTACTCAGTCACTGATTTTGTGCCTTGCTTCAAATGCAATAACTCATGCATAATACGAGTAGCCTACATCTTGTTAGATTTGCCTGCAAATTGATTATGTAGAGCACCCCACACTTCTGCCACAGTAGACATTGTTTCAACTTGTTCTCTCACTATAGGTTCCATACTACCCAACAACCACACAAGCACTTTATCATTGATCTGTTTAGTCTGGGCATCCATTTTACCCTTAGCATCACCTTCATCGGGGACTAACAACCTCTCATATCCATGAGAGCTCACAATTAATCGAGCATGTCGGGCCCAACTTAAATAGTTTTCTTGTCCCTGCAACTTTATGGGATTCGGCTCAAGTTTAGTAGCCTCTAAAACTACCTTGGGCTGCTCAATTATTTTGCTAAGAATTTCACATAATTTTCCAATGCTAGAATCAGCACCCTTTTCTCCACTAACCTCAGACATGGTTATGTATTACTCAAATCACAGTCTCAGTTCACAAAAGAACTCACCAAGCAAGTTGCTTCCAATACGTACAACACACCAGGATGAAGCAGCAACTCGTTGCTCCCTATTCAAGCTGGCAGGGTACAGACCAAGTAGCAGCAGGCACAGTAGATACAGAGCGCTGATGAAGATGCAGGCTGTGACGAAGGGGACAACCAGCAGGTGACGAGCTGCACAGAGACGCCGACGAATCGACAGGAACGGCCGGCAGTGCGACAGATCGACGACAGCGACGGGTCGCCAGAGACAAAGAAATCGACGAAAACGGAATGGATCCCGCAGGATCAACCCACTCTGATACCATATTGTAGTTTATTGGATGGATTTGTGGTGGATTTAGGAGTTGGAGAGGAGAGGAACAGTAGCCATGAAGAACAGCCGTGGGGAGAAACTTTAGATCGATGCACTTCTCGATCCTTCTCTGCTAGTATCTATTATTAGTTTTCATGCTTTTACATTTCAGTCCCATATATAATATCTATTTACAAATACACACCAACAGTTTTATACTAAGTACACCACTCTAAACTCCACCGTTGTAGTCGGTGCCTTTGTGTAAGTGTTTTGTCTATTTGCCCTCCTTGTGCCTTGTAATTGAACTATCACACTTCTCTTAATGCAAAACGGGCAAGAGTCCGGTTTCGATTTGTATTCCTGTTGTCATGCATCTATGTAAAATATGTAGACATTCATATTATAGCTCATAACAGTAAAGAGCTCGACCGATTCGAGCCGAGCTGGCTCGTTGTCCAACCCTAGCGGGGACCTGAGAAGAGCCGTCATCGATGGTTTCCAGGAAGGGGAATCGAGAGAGTTCAACGCCTAGAGCGTCGTCCAGGGAAAGATGCTGCGTGGCTTCATCGTGACTGTTTAAAAAACGAAATCCTAGCCGTTGGAGCTGACTCCACTTAGAGTAGAAAGATTTTGTACTCCCTCCGTCCCCGTTGAAAGTGTCACTCTAGCATTCAATTTTTTCCCATTAAAAGTGTCACTCTAGGTGTAACACCCGGTTTTAAGAACAAAACCAGGATGAAGCCATATGTGAGCCCCCGAAAGTCAAATCTCACATATAGTTTACAAATGAATGGTAATCAATTCACAATGCTTAAAATAAAACAAACCTAACAAGAAAGACATAACCTCGCCTAGCGGGCATAGGAAAAACTCTCTGTTCTTCCGATGTAGGCACCACAGGGAACGGCCCGGGGTTGATCACAAGCCTAACTTCTTCCCCGAGGTGTGTGGGAATAGCAAGAGTGAGTCCATGTCGAACTCCGCAAATATAGCTAGGCAATATCTACCCCAAAACCCATGATCATTATAACATAAATAATGAATAGCATGAAGCGATAAATCATGAACAATTTAATAAGCATGTAAAGCCAACAGCTTATATCATAAACAACATCATCAACGAAAAGTAAATCCTTCCCTCGGTTTTCCAGGCCGTTCATAACCACAACACGGGCCGATATATCGCTTTTTAACTCTGCTGCAGAGGTGTACACTTTCACTACGGGTCATGGTTTCCACCGAGTAGGTTCGCGACTCCCTAACCAAGTGAAGACCATATAAAGTCGTTCAAAGACCCTCCTAAAAATATTAAGTGGCCAACAGAGCTACAACCCCGTTTCTCCCAATTCCGGCAAACCACCAACAAAGTTAGGTAGACCCCTTGAACAACTAGAGTCGAGCCATGTGACCCCCATAGCCATACGGTAAATCCCGGATTTTGCCAAAGGATAAGTCCTTATGGAGAGCTAAGAGCATCATAAATAAACAACACAAGCTCTTTAAGCCCTATAAACCATGTTATCAACAATTCATATTTAACGTTCAGTGCATAAACATTAAGCAAGCCATAAGATCATGGTTTAAAAGATAGCATATCCCAAAACTATACTTGCCTTAAATATAGACCCTTTCTTCAAGTCCAATGCTTTCCCAAAAACACCTTCTTCATCAACTTCTTATAGATCACGGTCTTCTTCGAGATCAACAAAATAAAAGCTCACCGATCTACTCGATTCCAATCAAGAACACACAAACACATGGATCTAATCATGCATGGCAAACAAGACTACCATTAGAACAGTACACCAGCAGTGGATAAACAGTTTAAAAAGTACATAAAACTATTCTACACGTCTCTACGATCACACAGAGGGCGTAAAGATCACCGAAATCGGAGCTAAAACGGCGTAGATATGAATTTTACAAGTTTAACATTAATAAAATATTAAGCCTAATATAAACTCGAAATTTAAAAGTTGCAAAACCTGACTAACAGTAATATAAACATGTAGGTTACGGAATTACGAATCTAACGAAAGTAGAACGGTTCAAAACGGATTTAAAATAATAAAGATATGAGGATTTGAATCTGAATGGCAATTCTGTAAATAAACAAAAACTGATTTCAAAATAAAATAAATAAAATTCGAAATTAAATCTGATGAGGACTGACAACAAAAATATGAAGAAAGCAGAGGGCTCTTTAGAATAACCGCCAATGAAAGGGTACCTTCTAATCTTGACCCTTGATCTAGAATTGGATGGCTTGTATGTATATTTCACTTGTATTTGTGGATTTATTTCTCTAAAGGAAATCGGCAAGAATAACATATGATGTCATCGAATGATGTCATCTAGCTAAGAACAACCAGCAAGGCATCGTGCGTGGTGTTTGGGCTAGACTAAAGATTGTCGGCGATAGCCACAGCAGTACACATAGTAATCCGACGGCTGTGAGAATCAAGGTGGAGATCATGGAGAACTTACCAAGTGTGTTCAGGAAGGCTCGGCTGCAATTCGTGGCATGAAGAGGATGAAGGTTTCTTCCTGTGATCCACGGTGAAATCGTGTGAACAACAGAGAGGCCAGAGGTACGTAGAAGGAGATGGAACTACGACTTGGTACTTTTGTGTTGAACTCGGCAGAGGGTCGATGACTTATACTGCTGAGAACGACGGATATGGCTTCCAGCTGAAAGGTTCAGCGAAGTGGGGTTAGCAAGCTGGAGCGCGACAACGAAAAAGAACGAGATTAGAGGCTTCACAAGAGCAACTGAAATCTCGGTGAAAAGCTTACGACAAAGCTTGGTCAACAGAACGGCGCAGACGATATCGAGCTCGCCGACGGTGACGGTCCAGATGAAGCGGCGGAATCGACGATTCAAACTCCGGCAGCGGTGTCGACAATGGCGGCGGGAAGCTAGGGTTCGCGCTGCTGTAGCTCAATTTTGAAGGACGACGCGGTGATTAGGGCTTGGTTTATATAGGACTTGCCGGGCCCGATTACTAGGAAAGAGGCCGGGGTGGTATTATATATATATATATACGCGGTTGCGTCCAGGCATAGCAAGCTGGGCTAGGAGGAGAAAGCAAGGCAATGGGCTGGATTATAGAGAAAGAAAAGAACCAAGGGCGCAGCTCATGGATATTTAAAATGACCTGATGTCGTCCACGACAAGGAGACGTGCTGGACAGCTGGATTCTGTTGCACTACGCAAAGGAAATAGGCAAGGCAAGGCTAAGTCCTTCGGCTGGGAAAAGAGAGGGAGAAAAGGATTCTTTTCTCTAATTTGAACCAAATTTCTAAAATCATTTGCAAAGGAATTTGAATCTCTTTTCAGCTTCAACAAAAAAACAGGCATCTCAAAATAAAATATGCAACGGCATGAATGCATCAAGCATGTATCTAGCCTTATGATAAATTTTAATTTCATAAAAATATTTATTTTCCTATATTTTATGAGCACAAAATACATAAATAAATTATTTTATTCTATTTTAAAAAGAGGCAAAATTTAGGGTGTTACACTAGGATTTGGATCATGCATTTCCAAAGCAATAAGTCATTATGATGATTTAATTTGGTGAAAGATAGCCAATTGCATGTCAAAACACTTTACATGGCACCATGCACCACATAGTTATATAATGCATGTGTTGATTTCCCATACAAAAGCACCTAATAAATAGAGGCTTGTAGGTTATTTCTCTTCTACTAATTTGTCTTGATAATCCTAGAGTGACACTTTTTCAATGGGACGGAGGGAGTATGTATAATCGACACAAATGCATGTAGGTTGGAATTTATTCAGAATAACTAAACCCTTGACGAGATATTTGCTTGGTACATAACGAAGTCGCCACTGCCTGTCTGCCTCTCTCTCCAGCGCTGTCCATCCTCAATCGCTGCCATGTCGGGCGGGTCGGCATCGCCGCCTTCTTTTTCCTCCCCAGGAGCCGACAGAAGAAGAGCAAGAGGCCATGTCCGAAGCGCAGGTGCAGCTGCCAGTGCGGCGCCTCGGAGCAGAACACCATCCCATTCTGACGCCAGCGCCGCGCGCCATCACGCCCCCGCCATTTCTCTCGTGGTCTCTCCATCGCTGGCGTTGGTCGAGGCGGAGACAAAGCCATGGACGGGCACATCAACACGAACAGGCCCGGTGGTACGCTATCGATCGAAGCATACTCTTGGTCCTGGAGAACCCATAGAGCCACGACTCCCCCCGCCGGAACCCGTAGAGCCACGACTCCCCGGCCGGAAGCTTCACAAGTTCACGGATCCAACCACGCCTGCGCCCACAGCCTTGTTCGGGAACCGGTGGCTCTGCAGCCCCTCCAGCCTGACCCTCGGCCATTGGGGTTACCTCCGAAACCCGAGGTACACCTACGCTGCAACGGTTAAGTGTTTCCCGGTTAACTTCCCGGAAGGCAACTTCTAGGCCACATGATCTGCTCCAAGATTCGTGCAATAAATATGGTAAAAAATCATGTATTCGTCCGTATCCCATCCCCCGGTGAAGTGTTTCCCGGCGTTCGCCTCTCCGTGCCCATCGCCGCGTCCCAATCTCCCTCCCTCCCTTCAATCTTGTCCTGGCCGGCCGGAGGGAGGCAGCCATCCCTGGGCGGGGGGAGGAGGCCGGGCGCTTAGCGGCCCCGGCGGTGCCAAGGGCGGCCGGGGCCGTGGACGGGCGGGGGCACCATGGCCGGACCTTGGAGGTACTTCGCCGGAGTTTCCATGGCTATGTAGGAGGAGGCTAGGCGAGAGGGGGGGGGAGGGCTAGAGGGCGCCCACCGGCGAGCTAGGGTTCTCCGACGAAACCCTAGCCGGGCCGGGCGGCGTGGTGGTTGGAGGTGCCGGAGGCGGGGGGCAACGGGCGATGGCGCCGAGCCGATGTCGAGGCCGAGGACGGTGAGGGAGGCGGGGGGCTAGGGAGGAGGGAGACGGGCGTCGCACCGAGGACGCGAGGAGGAAGACAAGAATACAAAATACTTGGTAGGGGCAATGCTGAAACGTGTGGCCAAAAATTTGCCTTCCCGAGAAGTTAGCTTCGAAAAACCAAACTCGCGCTGCAACCCTCCGAAACCCGAGGTACACCTGCCCCCGCAGGGCACCAGCACCTCGCGCAGGAGCTCCTGAGGAGGGGACGGCGACGGCAGCCACTGGCCACGTTGTTCCGGCAAGCTCGCCGACGAGAGTGCCGCTACATCCCCCTATCCTCTAGCGCCCATCTCCCTCTATCTCTTTCTCTCTCCCATGGACCCACATAAGTGATATAAAAGAATCAAAAGAAAAGAAAAGAATGACCCGCTTATAAGACGCCACATTATCAGAGACCCACATGTGACACAAAAGAGTGATGGAAAAGAACAAAAAGGAGGGCCCGCTTATACGACACCACACCAGCAAAAGCACCATCCGTTAAAGCTCAGGGAGTAAAAACAAATGGCAATAGTTCGGAGGACACAAACCTAGTTTAAATTGGACTTTTTCCTTTTTAGAAACTGCCTAAATTTTGCAACCTGCAACTCCCATTCTGCATCAACAAATAACAAGAGACAATTTCCAGAAATGATCAACAGGTACAGCAGCTGAATCATCTCAGAACATGGTTAGCGTATGATGGATTATGAATATCAAGCACGATACAAAGCATTCATCAGTTTTGTCACCTATGAAACAAGGCATTAAGGTCACCAGGAAGAAAAGTAAACACATGCAAAACAGCAGCCAAAAGATCCTCTAGTTTAGCAACAGATCTTCAAAAAAAGTATTCAAATGAAACGTTCAGCTCGCTCTAGGGCATGTAAAAACATATTACAATCGTAAATTCCAAATAAAACAGATTACAACATCAACATACAAAGCACAACCTCCAGACAATCGGCTAAAACATATTACACCGTAAATTCCAAATAAAACAGATTACAACATCAACATACAAAGCACAACCTCCAGACAATCGGCTAAAACACAATGTCGGCTACTCTGCTCAAGTGCTCTTTTCCTTTAAAGCATTCCATCTGACATTTTGTCCTATAAGGACTTAAATGTTAGCACACTAAAAAGGTGAAGCAATCAGAACTAAAATAAAATGATTTTGTACAGATAGAAATATGGTACTGGCATTCTTACAAGCAGTATGACAGCAAAAGCCTTAAGAGACTCATTTTCACTTATAAGAAAATGACAATAAATATACTGTTAATAATCAGCACCTTGGTGCTCCAGAGAGGTGTCACACAGAGAGGTGTCATACAGTATAGACCCGACTTACCTCATTCAAGAAAAATCCGCTTCGCCTTTCACCCCCACCCACCTAGTGTCATAGGCGCAACTCCAAGATCCTGTGGTTGGTGGTTTCTAGCCTGAATGTATAGACTTGTGAGGCTGCAACTCAGTTGAATCTGGCTCCATGGATTGTTTTCTACCATTTTAGGCGTTCCAGCAGGCTGCAAAATGATGAAACGATTAACTAATATACTTGCAGTTATGTATTATACATTTGCATTGATATAATGCAATAACAAAATAAATTAATTCCAGTATCACAAGTATTTCTTTTCCCCTCAAAATGAATGTGCAATGCTCCAGTTAAAACAATTATCAAGCATATGTACAAACTCAACAGTATCACTCATGTTGCTAAATGTTGCATGCTGGAGTCGATGGACATTTCATAATAGCAGACTTGGAACATTTTCTGAATAATTGGATGATGGAGATTTCAACATGATATCTTGTAAAACACTTATGTTCCGAAAAAGAAACATTAGAGCAACCTCACAAAGCACATTGCACAAATTCATAACCATCATATAGCAAATGGTATCACAAGGATTATAAAACAAGATTTTTAACTATGCCTATCACAATCAAGCAGATAAGGTAATATCTCAATACCTTACAGGGCACAACCATGCAAACCAGCTCCTGTGGATATCCTACACTTTCCATCAGCTCGTGGTCCATGGGGGAATCTTTACCATGCCCACAAATCAATCGACTGATGACAAGATTTGTAAGGATAGAAGAAAGAGAGTGAGATGGCCGAGCAGCAGAACCGCCCCCTCTACCTCCACCCACTTGTTCCTTGCCCTTACTTTCTTGGTGAGCCCTTCGCTCACCTCCTTTCCTGTTTTGTGGCTGGCCACCACTTCTCCCGTTTTGTCCACCATCCCCCCCTCTATCGTCATCATCAGTATGCTTTTCATTCAAATGACTGTCATCAACAATAGCGCTGCCAGCTTCAAGAGGTTCCCAATGAAGTGGATTGGGGGGCTTCTGATGTGCAAAAATTCCAAGATTGAAGGCATCAACATGCATAAGTGTAACATGGGTTAATATGTCATCCAAAGTCATTATATTCTTGACCCGTGATGAAACATTATATTCTTGGTAATGAATGGCACGCATTGCCTGGAGAGACAGAGAATTCCAGTTTGTAATTAAATCTGAAATCCATGCACTGCCCTCATCAGCAAGTTTTCTGACAGTTGGATTTACAAAAGCTTGAAGTATGCGATCAGATACATCCTTTAGCTTTACTGATTCACAGATGTGCACAACAATGATTCCAAAAGCTTTCTTGAACTTTTTCATGTCCTCTCCACAATAGTTACCTCCATTATATTCCCAGATGACATCAAATGCATGTCTAAGGGCATGCAGGCCAATACTTGTCTTCCCAATGTTTCCATCAGATATGGTAAAATGGTTCCCATCAAACGGCAGAGATATACAACTACTGTGATTCATGTACTGTGTATCCTGGAACTGATATGTTCCTTTTATTCCATAGTACCCATGAAGCCATCCCTTGCGACCATCGATCACCAATACTAGACGTCTTTCTTTATAAGTCATAAAATAGTGAAACGTGCCGCCAGTAGTAGTATACACTACTCTGTCACGTCCAGAGATTTTCACCTCATTGGAATTCTGAAGCCAGTCACGAAAGTGCTTTTGGCAACCAATATACCTTTGGTGGACCTGACTCTCTTTCCCGTCCAACTTGAGCAGCACAGAGTTCTACAAGATTCAAAGAACACACAAGCATAATATGAGAAGACAGTATTGTGCTCCAAACATTTCAGACATGTGTGGCAGTTCAGAGAGTTTGCAGTCAAGCATTTCAACATTGAGTGCAAATAGAGAAAGAAGATGGCTATTTCACAAAACTACTATTGGTGTCAATGTTCCAAAGAACTACACCTTTTGATGTCAATTTCAGAAAAAGTAAAACAACACTGGCCCTTTGTTATAGAAAACTACAACTTTTCTCCGACCCAACAGCCTCACAAAGTCACACAATGAAATAAGCACGGTTAGCTCATCATCAAAATTAGGCAATTGAGGGAACTGCTAGGCAATTGAGCGAGCTGTAGACTTGTAGTTGTAGCCTGCAGAGTGATTCTTTCGAGAGATCACCACACCGATGCATAGATGAGAAGGAAAAGAAATTCCTAAATTGATTCGTTATAGGCTTATAGCAAATCATGTAACATGTAAATCACGTAAGTAAGCTTTAGCTAGCTTGGGCAATGGCATTGGACTAAGGCGCTGCGGTCCTGCAGCGTATGTGGGAATAGACCGTGCAAACCCACGAAAACCAACCCAACGGAGGTGATGCCAACTAAGCCTACCCAACCCGAACCAGTGGCGGGGGCAGCCTCAGGTTCTAGGGGGTCTAATCTCTCCTCCCCCTTCCTCCTCCTCCTCTACTTCACAAATCAATGGAGCTCCAACCAGTAGGGGACCTCATCTCCCTATTCTTCTCCCCTTCTTCACCACAACCAACCAAAAAAAAAAAGGCAAGCATAGAGCAAATTACCGCAACACGTCCACGAGCTCTTATTGTCGAACAGCTCATGTCGAACAACCAACGAAGCCCCAGATGCGCTGAAGTCTGAAAAAATAAAGACTAAATCTACGGATCAAACCAACTAGAGCAGGGAGCTTCTTTCTTACCACTCGCCGGAGAAGGGGGATACGGTGGCGCCGCTAAGACGGTTAGCCGGAGGCGCTGGAAGCGGAAGAGAACGGCGGCGGCAGTGATTTTTTTTTTTTTTTTTTTTTTTGAGATGGGCGTCCCATAAAACCCTAGTGCGAGGCGGAGGCAGATGGGCGTCCCCATAAAACCCTAGTGCGCACGGGAGAATGTGAGAGGCGGAGGCAGATGGGCCGTGTTGGGCCGTGTTGCACATCACGTCCAAGCTAATCCCAAGTCTCCAGAGAAGGGGAAGAAAACCGATCCAACTCCAAGCGTGCATGCACCCCTCGCCAGCCGCCACAGAAATCATGCCGGCAACACGAGCCGGTCAGCCGCCGGCAACACGAGCGCCTCGACGGGGAGCAGTGCCTCCGTAGGCTGCTGCTCGCCACCGGCATCAACAGCCACGGTCACGGGAGCGTTGCCCCGGGCCGCATTGCCGCGCTCTCTCCACGGGGGACGTGGCCCCAAGGTGCATTGCCCAAGCCCCTCCAGCGTGCACCTCGCCATCGCCAATGCCTCTACCTCCCTCTAGATCTGAATGAGCTCGAACAGTTAAGTAGGCCTTGGACATCGCCGCTACCGCTACGGGCATCGTTGACCCGGCCAGCCCTAGTCCTTCGGCTGCTCCCACATATATATATATATAGGACGCCTGCTCCCACATATATATATATATATATATGCGCGCTATACTACACCCTTGTAGAATACATTCTACACCCTAGCACCCAAACCAACAGACCCAACCAACCCGACCCAGCCATCTCCGACCCGGCTCCCCGTTCCGAACCGTTCCCCACGACCAGACACCTGCTCCTCTGTCCTGGGCTTCTTTATCCGGACCCGAGCGGGAGCCGCGAGCAGCGCGCAGCGATGCGAGCGGCGAGCGCGAGCTTGCCCTGCCCGGCGAGTGTGAGCGGCGAGGTGGTCTCGGCGACCGCGGCGAGCTCTTCGGGGTAGGGCTGCGAGGCGCGCGAGCTGCGGCGAGAGGCGAGCGTGACTACGAGCCTGCGGCGGCGAGAGGCGGCGTGGGAGGGCGCGACGGGGAGCAGGGAGCTTGAGGGGATTCACGAGCGTGAGCACGGCACGGCGGCGGCGATGACCTGATCCGCGTGCACGGCCTTGGAGGTAGGCACAGGCAACCCTCTTTCCCACCAGCAGATGCGGCGGCGTGCGGCCCCTTCCGCGCGCGCGGCCTCTTCCCGCCGGCAGGAAGTTATGGAACCCCAGCTGTCCACCACACTCCCCACGACAACTGCGTTTCGCGCGGTGGAGCTACGACTGTCGATGTCTGGACCCATGCCCATGGGCACCAGTCCGGATCTACGTCTATGGCCGCCCACGCTCGTGCTCCCATGGCCGTCAAGACTGGGCTTGTGGTCGCATGGGGTCTGGACCTCAGCAACTTGACCACAGCTACGGTGATAGCCTGACCCACGTGAACCGCCGGCCGCCGGCCGTGGAGGAGGCGTTGTCAGCTCAGTCTACAACAGCGGTGCCTTCAAGATGTTCGAAGAAATGCATAGGACAGCCCCCAACAGGTGGACATGCATTCGTTACCTCTCTGAAGCAGCAGCAGCTTCTTTGCACTTTGTCAGTAAAAGATATTGTGAGTATATCATTTACTATGTGCTCAGATGCTTTTTCCAGAGATAATAATGCAGCTTCAGCTTGCCTGACAGGCAGGTTTTGTGATACTGATGACTATTGAAAGATACTGATAGTGTCCTGATAATGAAAATCATTGTTCAGGAAACATTGTTCAGATTCTGATGCCTACTATGCAAAATAGGCTCTGTGGTGAAGAGGAGCACAGGGTAGCAGCAGCATCGCACCGTGGTTTGGCTCCTGCTCGCGTCCATGATGTGGCCTGCGTCCTCCTTGTCTGCCTCTGAACAAGTTCAGAAGTCTTCTCGGTGGTTGTGATTTTGATCCGCTACAAGTTTGATGCATATCAGTACCATCCAGCTGGTTGTGGAGAAGTATTGTCTAGTTGCTGATTGAGTGCTGCACAGTGCGCACTACCCACATATATTCTTTGCAGTGCAAATGCTTTCTCTTGTCACTACTGAATGTACTAAATGTATTTGGCACACTGATCTAGGATGTTTGGTGGCCACTCGTGTAGAGAACCAGGAGGCATGGCATGCACATGGTGGATTTGGACCTGACATTCCCGGTTGACATACACTCTTGTCACTACTGAATGTTGTTTAGTAACTTTTCAAAAATTATTTATTCAGTAATTATTTATTTAGTAATATATGTTTTTTTAAACTATTAGTTCAGTAATTGACTTTTTTTCATGTTTTCAGTGGTACTTTAAAGTTCACTCATAGGTGTTCGGTAATTATGTAATTAGAATCTTGTATCCAAGTAATTTGGTAATCCAGTAATAAGTGGTTTTAGTAATCATGTAATCATTACTTTAAGATTCACTAGCATTGTATGGGCATGCTAA
The DNA here is from genome assembly GCA_015847255.1 of Hyparrhenia diplandra. Taxonomy (NCBI): domain Eukaryota; kingdom Viridiplantae; phylum Streptophyta; class Magnoliopsida; order Poales; family Poaceae; genus Hyparrhenia; species Hyparrhenia diplandra. The sequence continues at coordinate 114,483 of JADLZK010002757.1, read as the reverse complement.
ATGTTTGCACTCTATACTGGCCAACTTCAAGCCACTTGTAAACTCTTCAGTATTTTTCATTGTCACCTATATCTGATGGGTACATGAGATTATTGTAGTTAGGTCAGTAATATATGGTCAGTAATTTATTAGATTAGTGTATAGGGTGTTTGCTGAGATTAGGTTTTAGGGTGTGTACCGAGATTAGAGTTGGGCGTTCTTTGAGATTAGTGTTCATTGCGTCTGTTTAGATTAGGCTTCATTTCATTTGCTGAGATTAGGTTTCGGGTTGTCTGATGAGATTAGGGTTGATGGCGGGCAATAGGTAATGCATGCCCCCCTACCAGCCAATGGGTAATGCATGTCCCGTACCGACCAATGGGTAATGCATGCCCCTACTAGGCAATGGGTTTTGTTGCAATTGTCTTTTGAGATTAGGTATTTTTTGCGTCTTTTGAGATTAGAGTTCATGGCATGTCTTTGAAATTAGGGTTTGGGTCGTTTGTTGATATTAGGGTTAATGTCATTTGTTGAGATTAGTGTAGACAAATCAAGAATATATGGTTAGTAATTTAGATTAGGGTTTGGATTGTTTGTTTGAGATTATTGTTTATGGCGTGTCCGAGTTTAGTGTAGACAACTTCGCGAATATATGGTCGATAATTTATAAGATTAGTGTTTAGGCGTTTGGTTGAGATTATTGTTCATGGCGTCTGCCGTGATTAGGGTTCATGTCGTTTGTTGAGATTAGTGTCCGTGACCTTGTACCGAGATTATTGTTCGTCGTTTGTTAAGATTAGGTTCGTGTTTCACGAGATTAGGGATTAGGGCTTTTCTTTGAGATTATGGATCATTGTTTGTGTTGAGATTAGGGTTTATATTTTTCTTTGAGATTAGGGTTTAGATTGTTTGCCGAGATTAGTGTTTATGGCGCTCTTTGAGATTAGTGTAGATAGCTCAATAATAAATGGTCGATAATTTATGAGTTTAGGTATAGTGCTTTTGATGAGATTAGGGATCCGTGCGTTTTATCTCGAAATGGAAGTTGTGTGGACACTTAACACAATTTTGCTGAGATTAGGGTTCACACATTTTGCTGAGATTAGGGTTCACACATTCTGTTGAGATTAGGGTTCACATATTTTGCTGAGATTAGGGTTAACACATTTTGCTAAGATTAGGGTTCACACATTCTGCTGAGTTTAGGGTTAACACATTCTGCTGAGATTAGGGTAGCGAGGCCGAGAGGGCCGGTAGGCCCTCGAGGCCGAGCGGTGAAGTTGTGTGCACATTTAACACAATTTTGCTGAGATTAGGGTTGACACATTTTGCTTTGAGATTAGGGTTCACACATTCTCACGAGATTAGGGTTCGCACATTCTCGCTGAGATTAGGGTTCACACATTCTCCGCCGAGATTAGGGTTCACACATTCTCACCGAAATTAGGGTTTACGATCCTCCTCTGCCGAGATTAGGGTTAATACATTCTCACGAGATTAGGGTTCACACATTTTGCTGAGATTAGGGTAGCGAGGGTGAGAGGGCCGGTAGGCCCTCGAGGCCGAGTGGTGAAGTTGTGTGCACATTTAACACAATTTTGCTGAGATTAGGGTTCACACATTTTTTACCGAGATTAGGGTTCACACATTCTCATTCTGAGATTAGGGTTCACACATTCTCAACCGAGATTAGGGTTCCTATTGTTTTTTCTTGCACATAAAGATCTTCCTTATATAAATTTAGCGCCGCAGTCGGCCTCGAGCAAAGGTAGCGAGGCCGAGAGGGCCGTAGGCCCTTGAGGCCGAGCGTTGAAGTTTTGTGAACACTTAACACAATTTTGTTGAAATTAGGGTGCACACATTTTGCCGAGATTAGGGTTGACATATTTTCCCGAGATTAGGTTCGCATATTCTGCCGAGATTAGGGTTCACACATTCTCGAGATTAGGGTTCACACACGCTACCGAGTCACTAACCGATTTTTAAATTTAGGATTTTAGGGCAAGTGTCCTTTTTAAATGGATGCCCCTACTAGGCAATGGGTTTTGGGGCAAGTGTCCTTTGAAAAGCATGCCCCTACTAGGAAATGGTTTTTAGGGCAAGTGTCTTTTTAAAAGTATGCCCCCTACTAGGCATGGGGTTTTTGGGCGAGTGAGTTTTGAAAAACATGACCCCTACTAGTCAATGTTTTTCTGAAAAGTCACTAACTGATTTTGCACAATAGTAGAACCCAACACTAACCATTTTATTCAAGTAATTTCATTATTCACTTATTAATCATTTGCTTATACTTATTTGATTCCTCTATATCAATGGAAGAGAATAGAAATACATTTTCAACAATACGATGTGCTTGTGGTTCTATTTTTAGCATATTGACCCAAAGAATTGTCACTTTTGGTCTATATGTGCTCAGAACATCACTTATATCTTAGTAACATCACTTTTGGTCTAAAAATTATTTTTTACTAATGGATATACAACACACATTCATAATTTATATTTCTATTGCAGTAATTCTTGTTCATTAATTATTTTCGTTCAATAGTCCTTGTTCAGTAATTCTTTTTTTTTTTTTTAGTAATTCTTGTTCAGTAATTCTTGTTTTGCAACAACAGGAGATGAATATTTAAGTAATTTTCACAAAAGTATTGATGGAATACTCAAAAATACTGAAAAAACACGAAGTTACTGACCACTGTTAGCTGTCCAAACAATTCTGTTGTCCAGTAACTAATAGTCGAATACTACTGAAAAAGAAAAAAAACATACATGCTGAGCTCTCTTTTTTTGCATGCGTGGCTCACTTGCTTTTAGGGAAAAAAAAGCGTAGAAGCTGCTAGGAGTGGTCTGCACGTAGCAGCCTGCAGGAGTTGGTGAATGAGCGGCTGTGCGCGCGTGTCTATGCTGGACGGCCCCACGTCATGCACGGAAGCCATGTGGGTGGGTCAAGCGGGCCGGTTGGTTAGCTAATTAATCGCACGGGAAGCGGACGGGAGCTGCTGAGTCTGGTTAGGTGGTCGGGCGCGCGGGGCCGGTCATATGGAGCTGGTTGGTTGATGTGATGTTTTGCAACATCAATCAATCGGGCGTGGAAGGCCATATCCATACTCCGCCAAATTTTTTGAAAAATACTCTTGAAGACCATGTGACCGAAAATATAATCAAAAGACGAATAAACATTATGGAGAAGCTACGACGAAGCGTCGCTATCCATGCATGCTTATGTTCAATTATTAAAAGACTCTCGGAATCCTCATGAGAAGTGAAGACGGAGTGTCACCATCAAGCGATAGTACAAGTCAATTATCGAAGACCTTGAATCTGATGACGATGAAGCCAATGGGCGAGATGTCGCTTTCACCTCGAAGACTCGCCAGGAAGATAACCATGACAACGATAATTGAAGACGAAGGACAACTTCGGCTCAAGGACGCTTCGAAGCCTGAAGACTTATCCTCAAGGGACTCCGAAGGCCCTCTCGTTCTATAAAACGGGAAGGACGCCCCCGCATTCGGGATCGGCATGCAAGCAATCGACTCCTCTGCATTCAGCATCGCCACACACCGCACCCCACTCATACTCCACTTCCACCATGCAAAGCCTAGTCTCAGGAGCCCTCTGAGATTAGCAACCATCACCACGAATAGTTTAGAATCCACTACCGTTGTATAATACCACCACAGAAATTAGTTTGTGACGGAGGTCCTCGCGATCCTCTCCCCGCTTGTAAGGTAATAAGGTTTGTGCTAAGTGCTTGGGGTTTTCCCGAAAGGGAAAGCCGTATGTAAGCTTTGTTTGCTTTAATGGAGCGATTTTAGCTTTGAGAATCCCTCGCTTTTTCAGTAGCCGTCCATGTAAGTTTGAGTCTACTCTATGGACCCTAGAGGAGAAGCCTCCAGGCGTATTGTTCTTGTATTGTTCTCGTGTTAGCCCAGGTAGCGGCGTTTTAGAGAACTCTGAAAGAACTCTGAGTCACAGAGAAGTGTTCCCTTCGGGTGGAACTGCCTGGGGAGACGATAGACGTCTTAGCGTTCTACGTCACGACGGAAAACGGCTATCAGGTCAGCGTTAGAGGGATAGGATTAGCTGCTGCTTTATGAAGAGAGCTAGTGATGCATACGGTGAGTACCGAGTAGGATCAACACAAGCATAGTTGCACGTTTAGGCATATTTGTGTAGTCAATTCTCCATAAAATATAGGGAAAGATTCTACCCATTGTTCCCATAAGACTTTAACTCGATTCACCTAAAAAGGTTTCTAAATATGTGATCATATCTTCTACTCTATTTCCTATATTATCTTGATTACGTATATATTTTTTTGCACTATTAAATTTTTTCCATATCTTTAGTATATTTTGGCCAATCTATAGGATCATGTGTCGCTAGATTCAATATGGCACCATCATTTTTATGATTCTGAAATTGAACTTTTTTCTCAAAATCTCTTCTTTTTTTTGAACCCATATGAGTATATTGACACGGTATATAATTATATGTAGAATCTTTTTTTTTTCTCGTGGCCATTTTCCCGATTTCTAGTTGGCCTTGGTATTTCTCTTTCTTCTTCAACTTTTATTTTAGGGCCTCTTTTTCTTTTTGCTTATACATAACTTCGGGTTTTTCTATTAGAACATTAAGCTTTTTATTATTTAATTCTCTTTTGCTTCAGTTGGGTAAGTCTATAAATTTCTCTTTTAAAATAAACTTCTTTTTTCCTTATAGCTGGCCATTTGCTTATTCCATTAGTAAAGTATTCATTAGGGATATTCTTTTATCTTTTGTTCATAATGTTTTATTTCATTATCTATATCTAGGATTTCTATGAATTCACATATACTATTTCTTCTATTTTCTACTTGATTTTACTTCGAACTAGATGTTTCTAAGTCATCTAGACTTTTATCTTCATACCCTACAAACCTAATGCTAGTTGAACCTTCTTTACCTTCATAGCTTATAAAATCTTTTAGGTTGCTTTAAAATCTTTGGCTCTATAAGAGAGCTTATATTCCACTTTTACCGGCCCTTTCTTGAGAACCTATCTTTAGCGGGCTCATAAATTTTATTCCTTTAGATTGCATATTTTCAATCACGTTATTCACATTTATTTTATATTTTGTACCACTTCTATTAGTTAATCTTCCTAAGAATTCAATGCTTACTAATAGATTTGTTCCTTTAAAATCTTCATAGCCTTTAGTCTGAAAAACCAAAAGCCATCTTATCTATAAATTCTTTTACTGGCATTAATAAATCTGAGCTATATATGTTATTAGCATATTTTCATTCATATCACCTTCTAAAAATCCTAATGCTGCTTTATTCACTGAATCCCATCTTTTATCTAACAAAGTTATTAGGACCTTTGCTCCTAATTTTTTCCTTGTCATGCCTTTAATTCCTATGATATACATTCCTTGATGTATATATCTATATCCACTATATTTTAATCCATTTTCAATTTGTTTATTAACTATATTTAGTTGAACAGGATTATTCAAAACACTTAATTCTACTTCTCTAGATATTCTCAGTATAGCCCATTTTTATTTTCAAACCAACCCATTTGATATATTTGTTGAGGTTTTATTTTTCTTAATGTATTTTTCGATATCTTTCAAGATCTCTTTCTACATCTATCATTTCTTCTAATGTTTCAACATTTTCACAACCTCCTGTTATTTTGTCCATAAGCCCTAAAGGTCTTATGTCTCTATTTACTACTTGGAGTGATTTGTCTCTTCTAGATAAGTCATCCGTATTTCCATTTATCTGAATTTAATGATCTATTAACTACTTCTGTGGATGATAGCACAATTTCTTTGTTATGCTCAACGATATTGGTATTCTCAAGTTTCTTATGTAGGTAAGTTATATCCTCTTTAATATAATCAGTATTCTGGCTACTTCTTCCTAGATAAGTTTTACTTTCTTCCAAAGCTTGTAGAGCTAACTCTAACTTATTATTGATAGCTGAATATTGTTCTTTTAATCTGCTTATGCTCTTTTTGAAGACTTTCAAATTTTAATTCTAAATCGTCTTGTCTTTTACCCCAAGTTATATAGAAATTATGTATTAGGTCTACTAATAAATTTATTTGACCGTGTGAAGTATGCCAAGTATGTTCTTCAGAACTATTCGATCTACACTTGATATTTATATTTTCTTTAGTCTTTACAGACTTTCCAAAGATTAATTTCTAAATTCAAATAATGTAACTTTTCAATTTTTACTAATTTTTGGTAACCACTTAAATATTATTAATATTAGGGAAATATTCGGATTCTAAAATCAAATTTTAATATTCACGAGTTACTATTCATAGCACTATTCAAATTCAAGTATTACTATTCAAATTAAATGTCACTATTCAAAATATTGGACACTATTCAAATTCAGAGTATTATGAATGAGGGCACGAGCACTTCACGCGGGAGTGGCTCAGCACTTCAATTATTTCTACTATGCTTCACTATGCAAGGCACTTCGTGAGTGAGTGCAAAATGAGTGCTTGATTATTATGTTCTTAATTAGCAAATTCTTGCTACTATTCGAACACTTCGGTGGATAATAGATGAAGTATGCGTGAGGGATATTCAAGGATAGCGATGTGTGCGTGAATATGAGTGAGTGCGTGATTATTAGTGAACTCAATTAGTGAATATTCTCTAGCGCGATGGGATGATATCGCGGAATTGAAATTCACGGGATCTTTTTTACGGTGATACCGGACTACACAAATATGCCTAAACATGCAACTATGCTTGTGTTGATCCTACTCGGTACTCACCGTATGCATCACTAGCTCTCTTCATAAAGCGGCAGCTAATCCTATCCCTCTAACGCCGACCGATAGCCGTTTTTCCGTCGTGACGTTAGAACGCTAAGACGCCTATCGTCTCCCCCGTGCGCCTCCACCCGAAGGAACACTTCTCTGTGACTCGAGTTCTTTTTCGAGTTCTCTAAAACGCCGCTACCTGGGCTAACACGAGAACAATACAAGAACAATACGCACAGAGGCTTCTCCTCTAGGGTCCATAGAGTAGACTCAAACTTACATGGACGGCTACAGAAAAGCAGGGATTCTCAAAGCTAAAACTGCTCCATTAAAGCAAACGAGCTTACATACGGCTTTCCCTTTCGGGAAACCCCAAGCACTTAGCACAAACCTTATTACCTTACAAGCGGGGAGAGGATCGCGAGGACCTCCGTCACAAACTAATTTACAGGGTGGTATTATACAACGGTAGTGGATTCTAAACTATTCGTGGTGATGGTTGCTAATCTCAGAGGGCTCCTGAGACTAGGCTTTGCATGGTGGAAGTGGAGTATGAGTGGGGTGCGGTGTGTGGCGATCTTTGAATGCGAGGAGTCGATTGCTTGCATGCCGATCTTGAATGCAGGGGCGTCCTTCCCATTTTATAGAACGAGAGGGCCTTCGGGCTTCCGGAGGATATGCCTTCGCCCCTCGGTGATCGCTGAATCGCCCTTTGATCCCGAGCCGGCGTTATTGTTTCCTTCATGGTTATCTTACGGAATGGCAACGCGTGGCTTCTTCAATTATGCATGGCAAAGCTTCAACCTTTTCCTCGCGGATAAGGAAGAGGCGTTCAATTATCGGCCTTCAACCTGGCTGCGAGACAACGACCTTGTCTACTCGCTTCATCTTGCATGCATGCACCGGATGGAGTTGCACCTTTGCTTGACGGCGACATTTTCTTCAATTGTCGTGGGGCGTCTTGATGATGTTTCAACAAGAACCAATCTTTATCTTATTCAAGAATGCATTTTCTTGAGCATATTTTTGGAAAATTATTCACCGGGTATGACTAAGCGGCCAGCTAATCCTATCCCTCTAACGCTGACCCGATAGCCGTTTTCCGTCGTGGACGTAGAACGCTAAGACGCCTATCGCCTCCCCGGCGCCACCCGAAGGGAACACTTCTCTCGTGACTCGAGTTCTTTCGAGTTCTCTAAAACGCCGCTACCTGGGCTAACACGAGAACAATACAAGAACAATACGCACGCAGGCTTCTCCTCTAGGGTCCATAGAGTAGACTCAAACTTACATGGACGGCTACTGAAAAGCGGGGATTCTCAAAGCTAAAATCGCTCCATTAAAGCAAACGAGCTTACATACGGCTTTCCCTTTCGGAAACCCCAAGCACTTAGCACAAACCTTATTACCTTACAAGCGGGAGAGGATCGCGAGGACCTCCGTCACAAACTAATTTACTGAGGGTGGTATTATACAACGGTAGTGGATTCTAAACTATTCGTGGTGATGGTTGCTAATCTCGGGAGGGCTCCCCGAGACTAGGCTTTGCATGGTGGAAGTGGAGTATGAGTGGGGTGCGGTGTGTGGCGTCTTTGAATGCGGAGGAGTCGATTGCTTGCATGCCGATACCAATGCGGGGCGTCCTTCCCGTTTTATAGAACGAGAGGGCCTTCGGAGCTACCGGACTACACAAATATGCCTAAACGTGCAACTATGCTTGTGTTGATCCTACTCGGTATGCGACTACACAAATATGCCTAAACGTGCAACTATGCTTGTGTTGATCCTACTCGGTACTCACCGTATGCAAGTATTCTTGTATATCTTGAAAGGTCTTATAGTGTCTTTTCAAAGATATTTTGCCCATATTAAGTCTATAATATCTTGTGTAAAGTATGACAGATATGCTCGCTTTTAAAACTTAACTGGGAATGAGAAATTTTTGTGGAATATTATTCTCATATTTGCTTCTTTCTTTCTCTAAGCCTATATCTTCGATTTATTTTTCTCAACTTTTATATTTGCTATTATGTTATTTTTTCTATCTTTACGCTTGTTAAGCATAGCATACATGCTTGTTTTAAAACAAAGACGCATGTAGCTCTTTCTTACGGATCTTGATAATATATGCAATACACACATTTTATATTCATTCCTGCAAAAGGAGATAAACATGTATCGAGATAAAATATGGTTTTCTTCTTTCTTATGCTTGGAAACTATTTGATCCATCATTTCGATTTTTAATCCGGATAATTCATCAATTAAATCTAATTCTTCATCACTTGATTCCTCGTTCTTCATCATATTCTATCTCATCTGCTTTCTATGATTGAATATATTGATTCATCATCCATTATTTCATCATCACATACTAATATATTTTTATTTACACTATCTATTATTAGAACCTTTTCTTGTTCTTCTTGCTTATTAGAATATCTTTTCTTATCTTTATTAGGACAAGTTCTCGCTTTTAAGTGATTGGAGAATTACGGATGAAACATCTGCAAAGTACTATCATAATTCTTTCTAGGATTATATCTTCTTACATTTCTCTTATGTAAGAAAGGAGCTCTATTATCGGATCTTCGTAGAAAATATCTCTTCTTCCTTCTTATATTTTCATTTCTATAATTCTTAGGATATTTTTTATACTTGGATCTTTCTTCTCCATATGTCAATGGTATTTGAACTATATTATTACGAAATTATAATCGGACTGCTTCATTGATCTCTCGGGCTTGTATATTAGTACATATCTTTCTTAATTGTTTAAAAACAAAAGTTATAGCCCGAGAGATATTATATGCATTAGAACCTCGTTTCTTTTTGTATTCTTCAAATATCATAGATCCTAAAGGATCTCGGCAACTTATGAAAATATTTTTCAACTATTCTGTATTATAACCTTGTTTAGCAGTTGTAGCATTATATAGATAATGTTGAGAAAATTGCTTTATTTTCTTCCAATTAGTTAATGATAACTTTTCTAATTCTCTTAATCTTTCATTTTGTAGGACTCAAATCCCAATTCGGGATCTTCTCCTATTACTATGCTTGATATAATATTTGCAAAATTATGTGGATTACTACCAGCTCTTTTTAATTCTCCATAAAATATAGGGAAAGATTCTACCCATTGTTCCCATAAGACTTTAACCGATTCACCTAAAAAGGTTTCTAAATATGTGATCATATCTTCTACTCTATTTCCTATATTATGCTTTGATTCTCGTATATATTTTTGCACTATTAAATTTTTCCATATCTTTGAGTATATTTGGCCAATCTATAGGATCATGTGTTGCTAGATTCAATATGGCACCATCATTTTTATGATTAAAATTGAACTTTTTCTCAAAATCTCTTCTTTTTGAACCCATATGAGTATATTGACTGGTATATAATTATATGTAGAATCTTCTTTTTCTCGTGGCCATTTTCCCGGATTTCTAGTTGGCCTTGGTATTTCTCTTTCTTCTTCAACTTTTATTTCTGGGCCTCTTTTTCTTTTTGATGAAGATGGATCTATATCCATTGCTTCTATAGAATTATCTATTCTATGTAATTCTTCATATTCTAAAAGGTTTATAACCTCTACCAAATTATTATTGCCTCGACTCATTTATATATTCATCATCTTCTTCTTCATAACTTTCTAGTAAAAGCTTGTTATTAATTTCCCATTGCTCATCTTCACTTATCTCATTTTCTTCAATATTTTCTATTTTATTTTCTAATTCCTTTTGGGCCTTATTTTCATTTTGCTTATACATAACTTCAGGTTTTTTCTATTAGAACATTAAGCCTTGTTATTCCGGACATGTCGGTAGACATTTTTACGCTTTATTTTGATCTATTGTATGGACTATTTCGGGCATTTTACAAAATATTTATCATGTATTAAGTTCTTTGTGCAACCAAAGATCTAATAATGCTAATGTTTTATAGGTAACTGTAGGGGTTAGGTTTAATTTTACTTGGTATTCTTATACCTACTAATTCTTTAAATGGCAACTTAACTATAAATCTACTTCCAAAATTTAGTATGGCATCTTTTAATTGCATAGTTTTATCAAGTATTTTTATTTAACACTGCTTTATTCTTATCCTTATTTTTATTTAATACTTGCTTGGTCTTTAAATTCAGTATTACCAAGAGCTTTTTCTTCGAGTTTTACTTATGTCATTGACTTCTATCTTAGTTCTTATTTCTTCTAATTCTTCTTCTAAATTATTTATTCTATTCTCTAAAATTCTAACTCGCTTGTTAATATTCTATCTTCTATTTCTATTTCTACTTCATGTCTCCATTTCTCGATTATTTATTTTTTAAACATGAAACACATGCTTGCTTTAAACATGTACTGCATGTAGCTCTATTATCTTGACTAGGATAGAATATGCGTAAGGTACACTTTATATTATAGTCACCTCTTCCTTTTACCCAATCATGTGCACAACTATCTTGGTCCATTAATTCAGTTTTGGTTCTTTAGAACTGTCAATATTATTAGATATTATATCTAAACCTTCCATAGCATTATCCGATTGCATAATTCTTCATCACCTAAGGAGTTTATAAAATCATTATAATTTTCAGCATTATCTACTTCTTCTTCATAACTTTCTAATAACAACTTATTATTTATTTCCCATTGCTTGCTCTTCACTTATCTCATTATCTTCAATGTTATTCTCGCATAATATTTATATCTCTGTATGATCCTCAATGTTTTTCTTGTTATTTATATTCAACTTAACTTCTTGCTTAAGTTGATTAAGTCTATAAATTTCCTTATAAAATAAACTTCTTTTTCTCTTATAGCAGGCCATTTGCTTATTCCATTAGTAAAGTATTCATTAGGGATATTCTTTATCTTTTGTTCATAACACCTTATTTGGCTATCTAATTCTTCCATTACTGAACAAGGTATTTAATTGTAACCACTTAAATATTATTAATATTAGGGAAATATTCGGATTCTAAAATCAAATTTTAATATTCACGAGTTACTATTCACAAAGACTATTCAAATTCAAGTATTACTATTCAAATTCGTGTCACTATTCAAAATATTGGACACTATTCAAATTCGAGTATTATGAACGAGGGCACGAGCACTTCACGCGGGAGTGGCTCGGGCACTTCAATTATTTCTACTATGCTTCACTATGCAAGGCACTTCGTGAGTGAGTGCAAAATGAGTGCTTGATTATTATGTTCTTAATTAGCAAATTCTTGCTACTATTCGAAAGCACTTACGGTGGATAATAGATGAAGTATGCGTGAGGGATATTCAGATAGCGATGTGTGCGTGAATATGAGTGAGTGCGTGATTATTAGTGAACTCAATTAGTGAATATTCTCTAGCGCGATGCGGGATGATATGCGGAATTGAAATTCACAGGATCTTTTACAGGCTGATACCAGACTACACAAATATGCCTAAACGTGCAACTATGCTTGTGTTGATCCTACTCGGTACTCACCGTATGCATCACTAGCTCTCAACAAAAGCGGCGACTAATCCTATCCCTCTAACGCTGACCGATAGCCGTTTTCCGTCGTGACGTAGAACGCTAAGACGTCTATCGTCTCCCCCGGTGCGCTTCCACCAGAAAGGAACACTTCTCGTGACTCGAGTTCTTTCGAGTTCTCTAAAACGCCGCTACCTGGGCTAACACGAGAACAATACAAGAACAATACGCACAGAGGCTTCTCCTCTAGGGTCCATAGAGTAGACTCAAACTTACATGGACGGCTACAGAAAAGCAGGGATTCTCAAAGCTAAAACTGCTCCATTAAAGCAAACGAGCTTACATACGGCTTTCCCTTTCGGGAAACCCCAAGCACTTAGCACAAACCTTATTACCTTACAAGCAGGAGAGGATCGCGAGGACCTCCGTCACAAACTAATTTACAGGGTGGTATTATACAACGGTAGTGGATTCTAAACTATTCGTGGTGATGGTTGCTAATCTCAGAGGGCTCCTGAGACTAGGCTTTGCATGGTGGAAGTGGAGTATGAGTGGGGTGTGTGGCGATGCTGAATGCAGAGGAGTCGATTGCTTGCATGCCGATCCTGAATGCAGGGGCGTCCTTCCCGTTTTATAGAATGAGAGGGCCTTCTGGAGTCCCTTGAGGATAAGTCTTCAGGCTTCTGAAGCGTCCTTGAGCTGAGTTGTCCTTCGTCTTCAATTATCGTTGTCATGGTTATCTTCTGGCGAGTCTTCGAGGTGAAAGCGACATCTCGCCGACTGGCTTCATCGTCATCAGATTCAAGGTCTTCGATAATTGACTTGTACTATCGCTTGATGGTGACACTCCGTCTTCACTTCTCATGAGGATTCTGAGAGTCTTTTAATAATTGAACGCAAGCATGCATGGATAGCGACGCTCGTCGTAGCTTCTCCATAATGTTTATTCGTCTTTGATTATATTTTCTGGTCACATGGTCTTCAAGAGTATTTTTCAAAAAATTTCACTGGAGTATGGATATGGCCTTCCACGCCCGATATGACAGTTAAGTAGGCCTTGGCCCAATAGCTCGTGTTGCACTGGGCCCATGCAGTATGCTGATTCCTGATCGGTCCAAATGGCCCGAATTCTTCCTTGTTATTTTTTGATGATATATAAGCGGCCGGCGGATTCCAATTGTGATTCTTTTCTACCCTACTAAGGGCATGTACAACCCACAGACGGCGAGCTGTCTTTAAGTTGTTTGAATTTACAATATAGACGGCTAAATAGACATCTCATACAACTCACAGACAGCTGCTGTCTATTTAGCCGCCTATAGATCATTTAATATTTGAATGTAGCCAAGATCGATCATGACAATTATTTCTATATACCATTGTGTTGCCAATACTCAATAGATCCTATATATGCTGAATGAATTGAGTGACGCAACCTTTTTCGCAGACATGCAACGTTTGACAGATTCACATACGGAGACATATGCAGACATTTGACAAATTATCATGCCATCGGTAAAATTTTCCAGCACATCTCACCATGGCTTCCTCCTTTTCCCTGCTAGTAGAAATTGAACAGATATATCAATTCGAGTGAACTGAACAATTGCATTGACAAGTAATACAAATACTAAAATTGACAAGTATGACAGTGATCAATGAAAACATTCAGTTATCAGTAACCGAGAACATTCAGTCAACAATTCTAGCAGCTCAAGCACTGGCAGTGATAGAGAGTGCTTGGGCGCTTCCTCGTCGATATGTTCCCTCAGATTATATGAACACAACCAACAACAAAGTAGTTTCCAAATATTAGTTTCAGAACTTCTAGATGTGCCCTGCTCTTCCTCGTCGCTATGTGCTGATGTGCTTGCCGGCGAGAAGCTCACCTCCGCCATGCACTTGCCATGGACGTGTCGTACCGCTTGGGAAGCTCACCTCCACCATGTGCTTGCCATGGTCGCGATGCGCCCTGCCTCACCGACGTGACCCCGCTCTTCGTCGACGGCTGTGGTGCGCCACGCCCTCGTCGTTGCTGTGCTTGTGCATCTGCGCTGCTCAGCCTTGTGCCTAGTGCCGGCGCCCGCCCTGCCGGTGCCGGCGTCGCCCCGCTCTCCCGCCCCGCCCGATACCGGCGTTGCCGCTCGCCCGCCCTACCGGTGCCGGCGCCGCTTGCCCTCCGCGTGCGCGTTGGTGAGGATGAGGGCGAAGAATGACAGTGCACTGGATCCGTGCGGCGTCGTCTTGAGACGACGGCTCCGCATAACGCCGGCCAGCCGCCGATTTGGTCCGGGAGCACGAGCCGTTGCCGCCGTCTCACGACGCGACGGCGCCGCCTCTCCTCCTCCGAAACAGGGGGGATTTTGCAAATTCACCGTGACGAGACGACGGCAAACACCGCCGTTAATGCGTGCCCTAATGCACCATCTTCTCTATGTTCAAATTCATTCAAATGAACCATCCAGATTACTCCTCAACTTTCTCTCTCATTACTCATTCACGGTTAACGGTCATCTATCTACCCTACTAATGCACCAACTTCTCTATGTTCAAATTCATTCAAATAAACCATCCAAATTACTCATCAACCTTCTCTCTCATTACTCATTCACGGTTAACGGTCGGATTGAAAGTATGGGACACATCTCTCATCCGCCTCGCGCAAGGAGAGAAGGTCGTGTGCCGTGACCCACTGCGCGAGATCAGCGGGGGCACGTTCCTCTTCCATCCCTGGTCGTCCCCCTCCCCCTCAAATTCGAGCGTTGCTCGTCCAGATCGCACCATGAATTCATGTAGGGCCGACGCCGCCACCGCCACCCCAAACGCCGCCCAGATCGTCGCTAGTGCCGGGTGCAACCAGGGCCGTGGGGACGTCCAAGCGCCGCCAAGCATCGCCCGGATCGCCACCGGGGATGGGCGCAGCCAGGAGCGTGGGGCCGGATGATGACGATGGCAATGGCCTCCTCGACCCTTGCTCGCCTCGTGGTGGCCGTGGTCGTGGCCTTGCTGCTCACGTCGTCCACCCTCCTCTGCGCCGACGCGTTCGTGCACGACTACGCCGGGCGAACGGTTTGCGCCGACGGCAACGCCTTCGTCCTCCACGGCGGCGCGAGGGCGTCTACGCCTGCTAAGGCCGCCGTGTTCATCCGGTACGTGCGTATGTACGTGCGTAATGAAGTCGCGTCCGAGGATCAATTCGTCGTTTCTTTGCCTTAATTCTTGGGGATTTAATTTGGGGAGGGATCAAGGGATGTGGCCGTGATTATGACGGCCGACGCGGTGTGTTTTGTTTCTTGATCACCGCGTGCAGCTTCGAGAAGGTCGTGTTCACAAGGACGCTCGTGGAGGAGCTAGGATCTCGTGGCTGGGTATTCCACATGGACGCCAGAGTCGGCCGCCGCGGCCGAGGACGATGGCAACCGGACCGTAACAGTCGGGTGTTAGCACTATGGAACTGGGTTCTTTGATCAATCTCAACGAATTCGGGTACAAGCAGGAGTTCGCCACAGCGATGAACTGGAAGAGGAAAAGTAGAAGAAGGCAAAAGCAATTTGAATTACAGAATGATCATAGATGCCCCCTTGGGGTGCGCAGCACAGGGCTAAGTAGTCACACGTTCCACTCTGGTCCAGCAACTTGTGGATTGGGCCGAGCCTATCACTTGGGCCGCGCCGGGCCGAGAAGGCGAGGCCCGATCTTCATCTGCTTCTGGCTTGTCATCATCTTGTTTTGGGTCTTCCACCGGGACAGTGTCGCTGACATTCCCCTCCTCTTGGGAGCCGGCGTGCCCCCCCACACCGGCGAGCGGGTAAACTGTTGTCGTAGAGAATCAACGGACTCCCGTGTGGCAAGAAAAATGGCATATCGTACCATTCCACCAAGACTTGCCGCACAGGGTGAGAACCAAATCCAGCGGTGTTGTAGGATACGAGCCGGGACCTTGAGCTGCGCCTGATCTGAAGGAAGAGAAGTGCTCACGACTTGATTACCTGGAGATCGATTGAGCTGGGAGACATGGAAGACTGGGTGCACAGCAGCTGCAGCAAGAAGCTCCAGCTTGTAGGCGACCTTTCCAATGCGCTCGATAATGCGGTAGGGACCGAAAAACTTGAAGGAGAGCTTGTTGTTGGATCGACGGGCCACCGACGATTGCACGTATGGTCTGTAGCCGGGAAAACCATGTCGCCCACGCCGAATACACGATCCACACGGCGCTTATCAGCCTGGGACCTGAGCACGCAAAAGATGTTGACGAACGACTGTTTGCATCAGCCGACGTTCCTCCAGCCAATGTTCTAGATCAGGTACTTCCACAAGAGAATCCAGTTCAAGCCCCAAGTGACAAGGTGGACATCCATAAAGCACCTCAAACGGCGTGCGGCCGAGGTAGGAATGGAAGCTTGTATTGTACCAATACTCCGCTAGGGGTGGCCAACGAGCCCAGCGACTTGGACAGCATGAGAAAAGAAACAAAGATACGTCTCCATACATTGATTCACTCTCTCGCTTGACCATCACTCTCCGAATGCCTTGTTGAACTCATTCTCAAGTCGGTGCCTCCAAATTTGAATAGAGCCTTCCAAAACTTGCTGGTGAACACCGGATCACGGTCTGATATAATGGCCAATGGCAGCCCATGAAGCTTGAACACGTGATCTATAAACAGTTGAGCAACAGACAAGGCATAGTAGGGATGCTTCAATGGAATGAAATGGGCAAATTTTGAAAATTTGTCAACCACAACGAGTATTGCATTGAAGTTACCAGACCGAGGAAGTCCATCCATGAAATCCATTGTGACTACCTACCAAGAGGATTTTGGAACCTCCAAGGGTTGAAGCAGCCCTGGATAACCCTTTCGATCAGGTTTGGCTTGGGCACAAATAAGACAATTCTGTACATATTGGAGGACTGCAACCTTCATGCCAGGCCAGTAAAATAGAGGCTTAAGTTTGTGGTAAGTAGCAGGAGCACCAGAATGTCCACCCACTGGACTGTTATGCAGAGCCTTCATCACAGTCTGCTGTAATGCAACATTGGAGCCCAACCAGACTCGATACTTATAGTATAGGATGTCGTCCTTGTGAGTGTAATTGGGAAGTGAATCAGATGCCAGGGATAATTTCTGTAACAACAACTTGGCCTGGTCATCAGTAACATACCAACTCTTCAACTCATGTAACCAGTCATGTACTGGAGATGACACAGTAAGCAACTGGACTGGGTGATCACGGCGAGAAAGAGCATCTGCAGCTAAATTATCTGCCCCTTTACGGTATACCACCTTGTAGCGCAAGCCAAGAAACTTAGTGAAGACTTTTTGCTAATAAGGTGTATGAAGGTGTTGTTCATTCAGATGTATGAGACTATGATGATCAGTATGAATGATGAATTCTGGATTCAGCAAATAATGGCGCCGGTGCTCAATAGCAAGAATAATAGCCGAATTCCTTCTCATGCACAAACAAACCTTGATTGCGGGGGACAATGACTTACTGATGAATGCCAAAGGATGACCCTTCTGAAGTAATATCTGCGCCTATGCCATACCCTAATGCATCGGTTTCTAGATGGAAGGGAACCGAGAAATCAGGAATGGCTAAGACTGGGGCTGAACAAAGAGCATCTTTGAGAACTTGGAAGGTTGAGGCATGAATAGAAGTCCAGATAAACAGGACATACTTGCGTAACAGATCTGTCAAGGGCTTGGCGATCACACCAAAGTGGCGGATAAACTTTCTGTAGTACCCCGCAAGACCCAAGAACCCTTTCAAAGCTCTAGCATTCTGTGGAGGAGGCCATTCAGATATTGCTGAAATCTTGGAAGGGTCAGTAGACAGACCTTTCTCACTGATAACATGACCCAAGTAAGAAATTTCTCTTTGAGCAAACTTGCACTTAGAGAGCTTAAGACGCCACCGGTCCTTAGCTAGCCATGAGAACACCAAATCCAAATGCACAAGATGTTCCTCTAGTGTCTTGCTGTACACCAAAATGTCATCAAAGAAGACAATAACAAATCTTCTAAGACCTGGAGCCAATGTAGTGTTCATGGCTCCTTGAAAGGTGTCAGGAGCCCCGGTGAGACCAAAGGCCATGACCTTAAACTCATACTAACCACAATGAGTTTGGAAGGCTGTTTTGTGCTCTTCACCTGGCTGCAGGAGGATTTGATGGAAACCAGCTCTCAAATCCAATGTAGAAAACCAACTTGCCTGACCCAATTCATCAATCAACTGGTCAAACATAGGAACAGGGTATTTAGACTTGGTAGTGATAGCATTGAGTTGTCTGAAGTCCACACAGAACATGTATGAATCATCCTTCTTCTTAACCAATAATACTGGAGAGGAGAAAGGGCTGGCACTGGGTCTGATCAAGCCTTGTTTCAACATATCATCTACCTGACGCTCAATTTCATCTTTCAAGGAAGGAGGGTATCTGTATGGCCTGATAAACACCGGGCCGAGCCCCGGAATCGAGAATAGAATGGTTGCGACTCTTGGAAGGAGGTAGCTCAAGAGGTGGATCCAAACCATAGGAAATCGATCCAGAATTGCCTGACTGTATGGAGGAAATGGTTGATGTCCAGGTGCCACTTCATCACAATCAGTTGCTTGACAGAACTGTAGCCACAACTTATCTGGCAGTTCAGATTTCGGGCCCTGTAGAAGAACCCACTGAGATTGATATGGAATGAGCAACCACTTATGTAGCAAATGAACTTGCATAGGACTAAACTGCTCCAACCAATCTATACCAACAATCATATCATAAGATATCAATGGCGCTTCTCTCGAATGCGTAAACAAATGAACACCGTCGCACCGACGACGGTGGAGCTCCTGAACCAACCGAGTACACCGCAAAGATTCCACCACCAAAGAACTCGCACCCGACTTGCGGTAGGACTAGTGGAAAGCCCAGCAATCTTAGACACCGGTCGCGAGAACCGATAAAGGAAGCCGAACTACCCGAATCAACTAAAATGCGAGCAGGCAGACCATGAACAAAACCAGCCAATTGAATGACTCAAACCGTAAGGAGAAGAGTTGAATGTTTGCCTTTACCGATAGCCGAAACACCCGATCGCTGACGGGTTCTTTAGTAACCTTATCATCATCATCTTCGAAAATGGCATCATTAGATTGCCAAAGAGAGTCCAATGCCAAGAGCACCTCGGGGGCACATTTGTGGTCCCTGAACCACTTTGCTCCGCACTTGTAGCAAAGGACTTGAGCACGCCCAGTAGCGTTTAAGAGCCGCCAGAGGGTTGTCGATTGCTGGAGCGTACTTGCGGCACAGAGGAGTAGTGTTGGCCACGGCGGCGCCGCCACGGCCGGTGTTGGACGCGGTGGGGGGGTGGAAGAGGCAGGCGGAACCGCCGCGATGAGTTGCTGCACCGGGATGAAGACCAATCACCGTGGCGTGGGGGTCGAACCTCCGTAAACACCTCCCCTCCTGTATCAATGCAAGATGTGCGAGCATTATCGACGGTTTTGGGTTGATGAAGCATGACAACAGACTTAATATCATGACGCAATCCATCAAGAAAACGCATGGTAAAGAACAACTCATCATGTTGGGGTGTATACACCTTGAGCTGATCGGTGATCCGGGTGAATTGGGCTAGGTAATGTCGTGATGCTGGTGGTTTGGCGAACATGGAAAAGTTGGCGGATCAGGGACTCATGGCGCACTCGATCGCATCGATCATGCATTAAGGCGCAAAACTCGGACCAACTCATGGTGGAAATGAGGTGCTCAATGGACTGAAAACATAATGAAGCAGACCATCAAAGTGCATTTCCGCCAACTCAATCCACAGAGGTTCCTCTACAGAGTACATGCGGAAGTATTTCTCCGCGTGATGACGCCAACGACGAGGGTTGTCGCCATCGAACCGAGGAAAGGGGACCTTAGGAAGGCAACCCTTGGGATTATGGTGGCTATAGTAGTCTGGTGGGCGAGGATGGGGGTAGGCTCGGATGGCGTAAACATCAGCCATGGTTGGATTGTTTGGTGGTTGTGGTGGCGGTTCCGAATGAGGGATTGGTTTCTATATTGGTGGTTGGTGGATTTGGATAGGCAGTGACTGGATTGGTGGACGCAACGGTGGCTGGTGAATTGGGTTGGGGACACATGACTGGGGCGGGGGAAGGTTCTGGGAATGAACATAAAACGATGAATTAACAACAGGGGAACGAACGGGATGAGATGTACCAGAGAATGAATCATGGATCCAGGCCGTCACAGCCCCGGATCTGACACTGTGCCCAACAACGGGCTGGGTGGCGGGTGGTCCGGCAGATGAGCGCGCGGCCGTTGGGATCTCCTGGAGCACGACGCCTGGAGGCAATTCGTCGAGCACTTGAGACGCACCAGACCTCTCAATGTTGCGGACGGAGCCGAGGATCTCGCCGAGGAGTCCATCCACCTCGGGACGCCAGCTGTTGAGGGAGCGTGTGGCGAGCTCCGTGGACTCAACGCGCGCCACACACTCGTCGTGACATGCTGCACCCGGAGCGACTCCAAACCAGCAAGTCGGGCGTCGATGTCGGCGTCGCGGTCGGTGAAGTTAGCCTCCAGCGAGGTGAGACGGTCGTCGATCGCGGACACCAGGATCAACCGGGCGTGGCCTCCAAATCGCAGAGGCGACGGGAGATGTCGAGATGCGAGTGTCGACGACGCGATGCCTGTCGGTGAGGCTGGCCTCCAGCTCGTTGAAGCGCCGGTTGAAACCGACTTCCTGCTCATCGAATCGGCGGTTCAGCCTGGCCAACTGATCGAGCACCAACTGGATGTTGGGATCCATCACACCGAGCGAGTGTTGCCGGCGGGTGAAGTAGGGATGAGGAAGTGGATCCAGGATCTCGAGACGAGTCTCCGATACCGATTGTTAGCACTATGGAACCGGGTTCTTTGATTAATCTCAACGAATTCGGGTACAAGCAGGAGTTCGCCGCAGCGATGAACTGGAAGAGGAAAAGTTGAAGAAGGCAAAAGCAATTTGAATTACAGAATGATCATCGATGCCCCCTTCGGGTGCGCAGCACCGGGCTAAGTAGTCACACGTTCCACTCTGGTCCAGCAACTCGTGGATTGGGCCGAGCCTGTCGCTTGGGCCGCGCGGGCGAGAAGGCGAGGCCCGATCTTCATCCGCTTCCGCTTGTCATCGCCTTGTTCTTACGGTCTCTTCCGCGGACAGTGTCGGTGACATAGGGCAAGGCACCGCCACCGCCAGGGCCGGACGCCGCTAGGGCTTTCCCATCCTCGGCACTACGTCCACCAACTTCCACTACACTCCAGGACGCGTCCTCGGTGGTCCTCGGATCACTCTAGAGCAGGTCCGCATCGCCTCCGTGGAAGCCCCGGGTTGTTCGATGAAATGTCGAGCTCGCATTCCTCGTATTTAACTATACACCGACAATTATCTAAGGAGGTGGAGACGAGCATTGTATGAACTGGTATGATGGACTAAGTATTTGAATATTTTCAACATCATTGATCTTGTGATCGTTCTCCTTTTTGTGCTTTTTTACCCCGAATATTATTATTGCGGGATGGGGACCTAATAATGCCCGCTTTGGCATCTCATGAACTTCTCTTTTCGATTTTGTGTGAGGTTTGTTAACCCATCCTCGCTTTTTGGCATCTCATGACCTAATATGATTTGATATATGAATTCTAAAAAATATGATATATGGTGCACTTTCTATACTCCCTGAGTAGTTACTCCCATATTTAAAAACCACATTGTGTATGTGTTCATACTTGTTTATCGGTTTGAGTATGTTTAGATACTCATATTAAGATACTTTATATCTTACTACGCGAAAAAAATTTCAAAGGAACCCATTATTTTTAATATATTAAATAAAATGTCACTATTGCTGTATATAAAAAAAATATATCTATATACTCTACGTATCTATGCATACTTAACATACATACCACCCTAGATGATCTAGTATGATCATATACTTCATCCACATGCACTTCTTTTCGGTCATATATACCATAAATCTTGAGATATATATATAGTTTGGGTACTTGTTGACGGTAGTTATTGTCAACTTTTACTATGAAATAATAGAACATATGAGGTCAAGAACAAGTAAAGGATAGGGTTTACACTAATTATTTCCACAAGTTTTGTACACACTCGCAGTTCTGGGGGAACTCGGAAAACCCCAAAAAATCGAGAGAGAAGAGGGAGAAATCTTGACACCGAACACCGAAGAAAAGGACCAAATCGGGGTGATTGGAGTAAATTCTAGGGGTCTATATGTGAAGAGAAGACACCTCGCCAAGGCCGGGGCCCACACCCTTCCGGTGGGGCCGGGCGGCACCGGGGTGCCGCGCGCACCCCCCTGGTGGCTCCACGTGTCCTGCTTCCGAAAGCTTACTACAACCGACCTATGGAGTTGATCTAGTCCGTCCAATCCAGTCGGTTTGATCCAAGGGCCGAGATTCATCCTATGGGGCTATAAAAAAGAGGCGGGGCTACCCCCTGAAACCCTAATTCAGTATCAAGATCGAAAACCTGAGTTCCGAGATCAAGTCCGAGCCGTAAACCCTAGTTCCTCGAAATAGTTCTAGATCTAGAGAGATTAGCTACTTAGCAATAGATTAGAAGGAGTTCCAAGCATAGGGACGGCTTGAGCTTGGATTCTGTCAAGGTGTTCATAGGTACATTGTTATACTCTTTGATATATTTACATCTTTGGTATATTCATTACTCATTGATCATCTATGATATTGTTCTTTATCTTTATTATATTATCATTTGCTTTGCTTATTGTTTGCTTTAATATGTCTAGTAGAGTTATTTATTTATTATGGATTGCATGCTTAGGATTGTATAGCCCTCATCTTGTAACGTGCAAGATAGGTGTTATAACTTATGTAAGCGTGGTGCTTATATATGTTATATCCTGCAAATGCCCACTATATGCCGAGGTTTGGGGTAGTTCGTAGAGGTGACAGCTCTATTGAGTCTTCTATAATCCTCCCTCTACATGTAGTTAACGGTAGATCGTGTGTCGCGAAGAAGGTGAAGATCTCATTATTGAATCCTTCCTAGTTGATGATCCTTAAGTTTGTTATGAAGTAATAAGTAGTAGCTATGATAACTAGATGTCTCGCACTAATTAGAGTCTAGCAATAACATGTGATGATAGTTACACATAAGTTTTCCTTATATTGCCCCATGTGAGTCCTTAGACTAGAATATTCCGTTGAATCTTTATCATTTCATGATGGCTTGATCCCTATATTTATCATTTATCTTATTGAGCATTTATCATACATATCTTTATCTTAATTATTATTATTTCATGTGACATTAACCCTGTTGTTGAGTAGAAGCATTATCATTATTGGTTATAGACATTCCATATATAAGGACTATATTAGTATCGCATTAAGTAGATTAATCTGTTTTCCCTGTGGATTTGATAACCCTTACTCATTAAAATGCTACAATCCGCTTGCGAGTCTTTCTATATTCTTTATCTTATTCTATTCCAGGCTAGTCATATCATTTCATGCCATGTTATGCTTTCTAGTTGCATAAGTGGATTGACACCCCGCTTTACTAGAAGTGTAGGTTATTCTTTGACTAGTGTATAAATGGCTTTATGATTGTTATAATACCAAAGACTGTTTGGGGTCATTGCTTTTATAGTGTGCTCGCCTAGTATCATTAAAGTACATTTTTGGCGCCGTAGTATTTGAAGTGCTAGTTAGCTATATTAGTGATGTCGTTAAGCAGTGTCAACAGGTACACGTTTCATTTTGGTAAAAAGAACTTCTGTTGTGAACCTAAGGCTTATTTGAATCCTTGACTGTTATGATGCTTTCAGGACATTCTTGGAAGACTGAACTTCCTAAACGAGAGGACCATGAAGGGAATCTCTTCTTCGACAACTACGAACCACACATTCAGCTATGCAATGTCGTTGAGCTGTACATGAAAAAAGTAGATGCAAAGTGCTATTTCTTCGGGAGGCTTGTTACTTGAGCTTTGCTAAAATTGCGTGCCTCCCAATATCAGCGTAGGAATGCTTTACTGTTTTTGTGTCTAGAAAGCTGCCATAAAGAAAATGGGATACTCTCAAGAATTCCACGCTGAACTGAAGGTTTTGACACGCGTCCGCCACTCGAATCTGGTTGGTGATCTTAGATTTTTCAGAGATAAGGCATATTTGGAACTAATGTGTCTCTGTATCTTAATTGTTTAGTATTGAGTGCGGATTGGCGTGACGCACAAACTCACGAATGACGTAGGGCGCGGCGGCCCGGGATCAATGACGGCGGGACACGACGGACGACGCACACGATGTTCGGCACGGCGGCCTGGGGTCGTCGTGTGGGCAGTTACGCACGAAGCGAGGCCGGCGGAAGGGCGCGACGGACGACGAGCGCAGACCGGCCACAGGACCCGCACTGCAGATTGAGTTAGTTCGCCTGCTTTCCGGTGCTTTTTCTTTGAATCTTCTCCCCACCGCTATTCTCCAGCGCAGTACCTGCTCTGCTGTGCTCTCCAATTTTTTTATCACTGTGTACAAAATGTAGGAAAGCAATTGAGACCATGGATCAACCGGTAGTTTCTTCTGAAGATGTAGGGAAGTGATTGAGTCAATGCCAATATTACTTATTTATCTATGTCTTTGTCCTGTTCCAATCTAACAGTTTTGGTGTCAATCTAACCAGTTATGACAATGGTTATTCATTAGTAGTGTTGATTAATGCTGTTATGTTTTTCTTGACAAGCAAAAAAATATAAATTTCCCCATTTACAGGAACTGTAAACTGATCACTGGTAGCAGTCAAGCTGTTGTATTCTTTTTCTTGTTTCTTGGTTGTTAAGTCTGCAGTTGCTTTATGACCTTTGGACGAGCGGTGCAGCAGGTTAGTATGATTTTTGTTTGGTCCAATCATGTTACCGTGGTATATCCTTGATTAGATATTGCCTTTTATCATTCACCGTTAGAATGTCAACTAAAACCATAATATTGCCTTTTATCTGCCACCGTTAAGGATGTCAACTAATAACATATTGCCTTTTTATCTGTCACTGTTCAATTGGATATATGAAATCATTGTTGATTCCTCAGGTTATAATTGCATTTTGCTAGCTGATTTTGAAAAAAAAAGGAAGCAAGACATGGAATCTCAGAAAGCAGAGCGCACTGCATTGGGCGAAATAACGAACAACAATGCAGGTAATCAACTGTCATGGCATTGTTGTCGATACTCAGTTTGTAGTTCTAAGCATAAACACTTGCAGCACCTGCTAATGAGGCCAAGCGAAAGAGAGGAATAGAAAACGACGATGACAATGTTTTCCAACTACTGGTCCCCGTTAGAAGCTCAGTCTTAATAACTCCAAGTGCCAAGCATGATGTTTTTCGATGGATTACCAAGGGATTGTTTCATACTCATTTTACCCAGGTTCTATGTAGAATTGTTGTCACTATGAAGATGGATTTAGTGTGAAAACAACAACATGAAAAAATTAATATTTCTTTCTTTTGCTTGGTTTATGACCATCAGCACTGGTACATTCAACCCATATTCTGGTGTCCGTGCATTGTAAGTAGCCGTCAATTTTTCATTTGATCAATTCTTCAACAACTTGCCTTGGTGCCTGTAAGGGCTACTTATGTTACTAGCACCTAGAGAACCCTTGTCAGTGCATAGATTTTCAAGCTACACTAAATTCTTTCCGGGCTGCAGGGTCCACTTTTCAGAAAATGGT
Organism: Hyparrhenia diplandra; assembly: GCA_015847255.1. Classification (NCBI taxonomy): domain Eukaryota; kingdom Viridiplantae; phylum Streptophyta; class Magnoliopsida; order Poales; family Poaceae; genus Hyparrhenia; species Hyparrhenia diplandra. The sequence goes on along the minus strand of JADLZK010002757.1, from coordinate 88,470 downwards.
TGGTTGTGCGAAGCAAGATATAACAAACAACCATTTTTATTTTTGCATCTTCAAGATTTTTAGTACCCAGTTTCTGTTTCCCTTATTGAGCCTGTGCTAGCTCCAAAACTGCTTGTAGGTATTTCCCTTGGGCTTAATTCGTAGATGCATATGCCCATTTTGGATGCACTAATTGAAGCTTGTCAATTTGTTTGTCAGGAGAAAAACCAGGAGAAGTATCATCGTGGTGTGAGGGCAATTAAAAAGCTTGAGAAGCAGAAGCAGGTGCCATGTCTGAATGTAAGCAAATGCAGCAACGTTGCCTACTAAAAAATGTGGGAGTTGTATGAAACCATGGCTAGACCAGGTGTTCTTGTGTAATCATTGAATGGAAGATGGCTGGAACGACATGTGCTTTTGTACGGGCTGTAAGGGCTGGAATATTATTTATGGAATATGTGATGACTTTTTAAATGGGTCAACCCACAAATTAGGTACGTCTCTTTTGGAAATTTAACAATCCATGTATGAACCATTGTATCTGTAACTGCATGAAATCATTCGTCGCTTGTAAATTCTACCTGCATAATCCTGTCCAAACATACATAGTGGCAGCTATAGTGATTTATTTTGGTTTTATTTATGAATTATTTTTTCTAAACGTACCCTTGGCGTTAGCACGCAGGCATTATACTAGTTTTACCAAAGTTATGGAGCTTGGGAGGAAGCTCATGGTCAGGAGTGGATCAGGTGGCGACTGATCAGTTCAATCTCTCTAAAACGATTTGTGCACCAAAGAAGGCCAACCAGCGTGGCCGCGTCGCTGGGCGGCCTCGCCGTCCGATCGGCCGGGCGAACGGCCCAGATCGGCCGAAGTCTCGGCCATTTTGTAGAAAAGACCTTCAACTATGGCAAAATACAACCCGCAGTCCATCTTCCTCTCCTAGTTTTTGTTTCAAAAAGCTCTCTACTTTTTCTCGAAATCAGCTCGCAGTCCAAGCCGGCCTGCCTTCTCACTTGGTCGAATTTCCCGCTACATGGGCCTTAATGGGCCGAATACGGCCCGAAGTTGGTTTCCTTTTCTATAAATATTTTTCTTTTTACGAACAAATTTTGTGAAACTTCAAAATTACATAGTAAATCACAGGAAAATTATAAAAATAAAAAATCGAATCATTTCAAATCCTCATAAATAAATATATGCAGTAGATCCATAATAGAACATGTTTAAGTACAAAGTTGTAACTAAACATTTTCACCTATGTTTTTTAGGGGTAAATATGAAAATCAAATAAGAAACGTAAAATAAAAAAAAAAAAAATGTTAAGCACTCCTTATGAGAAATAGCATCATGTTAAGCTTCCGGCTACTTCTGCTTCTCACTCCTTAATAAATACTTTTAACCCTTTTTGCTCCAAAAAAAGTGATAGTTCCATTTCAACAACAAAAGCAAAATATTACTTACTACATTCAGATAGTTACAATGACACATAGCTAACCTTAATACTTATCCAATCACCCTAACCCTAACCCGCAAAATGTTACTTACTACATTCAGATAGTTACAATGACACATAGCTAACCTTAATACTTATCCAATCACCCTAACCCTAACCTAACACACTGCCCATTACTCATCATATAATAAAAACAATATGATAGTTCCATTTAAAAACAAAAAAAAACATATAAATAAAATAATACCATCATCATGATGAACCCTCCAAAATATATAACAACTACAACAACATGCTACAAACCATGACACTAAAAAAAAACTAACCTTATCTAAGTAGACTATAAACATTTTAGCTGTAAAAAATAAAACAAAGCCTATGTGAATATAATATTAATAGTTCTTGAATTCAATTCACAAAAAAAAATTTATCTGTAGTGCAAAATATCACATGTCCTAGTGGCCCAAGCGCAACGCCACGACCATTTCTAGTTTTTTTACGATGCCAGAACAGTTTGGGCGGATACCGCAAAGAGCGCCTGAGTGCGAGTTTCACTGTAGCTTTCGTCTCTCTTGTCCTTTCTCGATCTCCTTGATTCGGTTCCGTCTCCATACTCCTCTTTCATCGATCGATAGAGGCTTCTCTGATCTATCGATTCATCCTGGTTTCTCCTCCTTTCCTCCTCCTTTGGCTTAGATTCAGCTTAGTCAAAGTTTGTGTCTCCGGTGGTTCTTGTGATACCTCTGCTGTGCTCACGTCCTGTGCAGCACCGTCGGCCGTCGTCGTTGCTTTTCTGTGGTGCTAATGCATACTGCTTTAGGCTTGCTGTGTTGCTTCTCGCCATAGCTTTGGCCATCCATCCGCCAGCCATCGCTCTCTCCTCCATCACCGCAGCGCTACCTTCCCTGCCGGTAGCTTTGGCCATCCATTCGCCATTGCTGCGACACAGGCTGCCGTTTTAGCCTCTTGCGTCGCTGGCTGTGCTCTGTCCGGCCAGTCCAGCCGCTGTATCCCAATTTGCCTGCATTCTCCGCACTCTGCTCGCCCGCCCCGCCCCACTGCACATTCTCCTGCCTGTACGCAGTAAGGCTGCCCGCTCGTGCACTGCGCACAGCTCGTCCACCGCCGCTCCAGCCTCCTCGCCACCTGCATGCCGCCCACACCTCGCTACGACAGCTCCCACATCACTTGCCGCTCTCGCTGCCACTCCCTGTGTTGCTGACATCCATCCTCAGCTCACGCTGACGAGAACATGACACCTTCAGATCCGACCATTGTTTATAAGGTGAGCTCATGTCCACATTTGTATAGTGATTTTTGGCACAACTCACTTAGTTACACATGTACATGTCATTATTTGATTAGAGCTATAAATGTGTCACAAAGTGCGAGCTCATCAAAATTCAACTCTCAGTTCTTTGCCAGCCCAACAATGCTCCATTGGGAAGGTCATAACTCATCCATCCGGAGTGCGATTAAGGTCAATGAACACTTGATTGAAAGCTTATTTGATAAACTTTCAAATAGATCTGGTCCCACCTCAATATCACGTCGGGAAGACCTTCAAATCATCAAGACATTTTATTGCTACTTCTGTCCCGAGCTACAACGTCGTCATGGGCTTGTTATCCTTCATTGGGACCCCGCCCAATTGGAAGGACGCCCCCAAGGAGGAGGAGAACACACCAAGCAATCCCTTAGGCGCCCCCCACCTTGGCCACCACCTTAGGAGGTCAGCAAGGGCGTCCAAGCCAAGTTGGAGGCCTCACTCCACGCCGAAGTTCGAGTCCATCTCGGCTGCTGGACCCGATCGATGAGTAAACGGATGCCCATGTCGCATACGTGCTCCGTTTTGGACGATCCATACATGGATGGAAAGATAATTTCATAAGCTAACCAATGACTTTGGTTTGAGGACCAAATTCCACCAGAATCAACAGGAATCGTCAAAAAAAGTTGACGTCCGGGAATCTGTCGGCGCTGCGTCGCTATCTTTTGGGCCGTTTGGGCCTTGTAACGTGTTATGGTTCCATAGTGACGTGAGTAGGGGTACTTGGGCGCCCCTTTGGCTTTATAATCAACAGCCGCCGCCTATGTTAGGGTTTGGGTTTTGCTTTAGATCAATCTGTCTTTGAACGAGTCGCCGTTATCGGTTTGTGAAACCCCACATTCGAGATCTTAATCATACATCTGCAATTGTCACTTTACTTGAGTTGCGTATTATCTTGTTCTTGCTTGTGTTCTTCGATTCGCAGCCAGGATTAGCCTTCTTGGCGAGGTCAATCGGCTTGTGACACGATTGATAACCGGAGGAGACGAGGTGCTAAGGTTGCGGGGTTCGGGTCTTTGTGATCTGAAGCCGGATCGGTGTGTCACTTCGAACAAATCGATAGTTATCTTGAACCCGACGGATGATCGGGAATCACGTACCCAATTTTGTACTATGTATTTTTGTCATCACGAAAATTTTGTGAAAAACATATCCAACATGGATCTTGTTTTATAGATCTCGTCCATAATAATCACGATGGTACAAACGGAATTGAAAACGAATACTTGACGAAAGTTATTGCATTTTAAAGTGAAAAGAAACAAAAAGTCAAGCCGGGGCCGCGCGCGCGCGGGCGCCCACTCCCCGCGCGCGTCCGCGCACCAGTTTGGATGCCCGCGCGTGCGCCCATATAGCATCTTGCTGATCACCGGTGGTATAGTTTACCATTGTGCATAAACAAAATGGATTTATAAAGCATCATTAACAATTAAGTAAGCACTATGACTCAAAACTGATTTTGCATAGGAGAAGCAGCGTGTATCAAGGGAGGCCACAATATCGGTTGAACGTATGCGCACTGAAGTGATTTTTGCTATGAAAACAAGTAGGGATGTTGCTATTTATACTAAGGGTAGTCTCAATGGAAGGTTTAATCTCTCGATTTCTAAAAAATGTGAAACTTTGATATGAAATAGAGTTTTCTCAATGCGTAGTTTCATACACACTTTTCATAGACTATTTTTAGGCTTGTGGGTCCTAAAACCTCTTCCTTTTCTCTCTTCCCGCATAGAGCAACACACGGATGAAATGAACGGAGATTCTCAATGCGAGTTGCATACGGTTTCATAGGGGTTAGAAACAACGCTAGAGAGTTTCACCGAGATAAAATTTTTTCCTTCTCTCTCCTCCTAGTTTCACGCAAAAAAAAAAAACTAATGTGTCATCCTATTAAATGTGCATGAAACCCTTCATGAAACCCCATTGAGACTCACCTAAGTATAAGTTGACTTTTGGCGCAATGTTAAAACTCCAAACGCATATTATAAAGTTGTTTTTCTAATTATATCAAGAATAAAAAAGTTGCGTTACGGTTCACTCCGGCTCTAGAAAAAAGGTTGGATTTTTAGAGGGGCGCGCTAGTCGGACACGTTCACATTTGCCGGCCAGTGGCTCTTGGGTCCCGCTCCAACTGTTTTTATTGTCTCAGTCTTGTTTAGTTTCCAAGTTTTTTAATCTCTCTCCATCACATCAATATCACATCAATTTTTAGACACATAAATGGATTAGTAAATGTAGGTAAAAAAAAATTAAATAATTGCACAGTTTGGTTGTACATGACGAGGCGAATTTTTGGCTGCCTAGTTAATCCATGATTAGACAATACTTACCATAAACAAACGAAACGCAGGTGCAAATGTCAAAATTTTAACTTTCTAACTTTCAAAATTCTAACATTCTCAAAGTAAACTTGTGTACTACACCACAACTCACGCACCCACACACTCCGTACACAAGCTAAACGTACAAGTAAACATACACTCACGCGGCTAAGAGATACTCCCTCCATCCCTTTATTCTAGTCGTCGGCGAGCTCACCCAGTTACCAAGAAGTGTGGTGAAAGACTCTGCTGCCCCTAATATATTCCTTGTCTGATGTCATGTGCGAGAGAGGCTTGAGCTGGGGCCCACGCTTGCATGCAAGAGAGAGCACTGACCGCTCGTCCTTTTCAGGGCATGTTTAGTTGCTTTAAACAGTAACCCAAAAAGTCTTACGATTACACGTCACATCGAATCTTTTAACGTATTTTTTGAAGCGTTAAATGTAGGTGATTAAAAAAAATAATTGCACAGTTTGACTGAAAAGTGCGAGGCGAATCTTTTTAAGCTGGTTTATCTGATTGGACAATAATTACCAAAATCAAACGAAAAGTCTTCTGATCACTTAACCCAAAATATTTCACCAACTAAACACCCCCTCAAGTGGGAGACGCTGTGTTGCTGCTCCATCTGTCAACGTGAGAGAAAAGAGGGCTAGGGACCGCGTGGGACTCCTATGAGACTCTCTTCACTGCGGCACTGCGCTCGGTGCCATAGGCCTGCTGGGGCTAGCACGAGACAGGGAACGACTAGAATTACGGGACAAGGCACTGTGGCTTGGACGACTAGAATAAGGGCGGCTCCAACGGTCGACGACTTCACTAGCTATTTGGTTACGTGGAGGTAAGAGAACGTAAAACCAATCTCGCTAGCGACTGTTTCGTCGCCTATCTCGCTCAAACACCGAGGTGGGGAAAGGACGAGCAGTGGTGGAGAGGGAATCTTGCAGGTTCACTTGAGCATACGGAGAAAATAAAAAAAAAAAACACCATATGTGGGGTCTAGCACTGACGTGGCTGTTCAAATCGCTAGCTGCCAGCGATTTCTGTTGCGGGTGCCCTAAAGGGACGGAGGGAGTACATGATATCATTACAATGACTTTATGAGTGCTGGACACGTACTCTAACCATTGTGGCATGAGCGATGCGCGCACGCACGCAGGGTGGGCGACAATTCCCGGATGCCGCTAGCTTTCCATCGTACGGTTAGGCTCATTAGGATATTTTAATCCGGCCGCCGGCTCGTTTTGTTTATGTAGGTCGATCGGCTCCATGATTGGCTCGGCTCCCGCGTGTGTCTGTTGTAAACGACGGAGCTTTGACCACACGCATCGTCAAAACGAGTCTCGCGTACCTAGCGCCGCCATCGTCTGTGTTCCCCTCGCGCGTGCCCAGCCAGATTGCTTCGTAGCGACGCCCATGACGGAACGGCGGCGTAGCGAAGGTTTACCCAACGACGGCCACGGTGACATCGATGGAGGCGAACGAGAGGCGGTTAACATCGCCCGCGACCGGGCGATGCAGCGGCGCGGCGAATCCCTACCTGGCAACGTCGATGGAATCCTTATTGGATCGCACGCGCACGCTGCTCCATCGTCGTCGGTTGCCGGGTAACTATTACGGTTTCTCCTCGCTTGATCTCTCCATATCATATTTCTTTTTATACCTCATGATTGCTCCCTAATGTAGATTATTACATGATCCATCTTTGAATGATGCTGTTGGTGGCGGTCATGGAGAAGAGGAAGAACAAATAACACATGTTGAATTAGAGGAGAATGGTGTACATGATGAGGTTAAAAAATAAAAGTAACAAAAATTAATAGACTAAAAGGATCAAAAGAATACACGTTTTAAAAATGTCGTTGAAAAGAATGCAGGGAAGAAGAAGAAGAAGGGTGGTTGAGAAAAAAAGGTACTGATCTTCCACTACCTTTTTTTGCTTATGTCTACAATTTTTAAAAAATATTGTATTACCATATTTATATATATTACATTGTAGGTAATGATGTAGAAATAAGAGATGAACATTGGGTCCTCCACGGCCATGGATGCTCCTTTAGTGCAAAATTTGGATATACTAATTCCACAATGGGACGGATCAATTTACTTGATGATCCTTCGATAATGGCCGGTCCATACATGCCGGGGAGGATACTGTGAGGCTTTTAATGGGTGTTGATTCGGATGCTACATTGCAAGCTACCACTAGGAGGTTACATTTCGATGGAGTGCAAGAAAAATGAATCAATTAAAAGTGCTATTTTGATGTTAAGGGAATTGTATTAGTTTGACTAAAGTTTAAATTTGTCGGAATTATAATTGTGCTATTTTGCTACTCATCAATGAAAATGTGATATTTTGCGGTGCATATCTACAATACTCTCATATATGAATGATTTCTTATATATGAACCGATGTTAATGTAAGTGCTATTTTAATGTTAAGGGAATTGTATTAGTTGACTAAAGTTTGAATTTGTTGGAACTACAATTGTGTTATTTTGATGCATCTCTACAATACTCTTATATATGAATGATTTCTTATATATACAAATCTGTCATTTACTTGACACGAGTTGGGATCGAAGCTAGCAGCTGCGTTGCATTCAATAAAAAATTGATCGTACAGCACCGGCTAATGTCCGGTCAATGCGGATTCACAGCTCCGTTACGATACTTTCAGCGCAGTACACGTAGGGGAGCCGAGCCATCCAGTCATCACGGAGCCGATCTAGGAGTATACAGAAACAAATCGAGCCGGCGGCCGGAATAAAATATCCTAATCAGCGTTGCCGTACGATGGAAAGCTAGCGGCATCCGGGAATTGTCGCCCAGGCCTTGTTTAGATGGCTAAAATTTGGAACTAGATGTCGCATCGTGCAACATGCTTGACGTTTCGTTTGTTAGTGGTAAATATCATCCTATTATGGAGTAACCCAGGCCGAAAAGAATCGCCATGCCATGATATGCATCTAAAACTGTGTAATTAGTTATTTTTTTACCGCATATTTAATCTTTCCCAAACATACGCTTTTGGTGTATTTAATGTGATGTGATGGAGAGAAGGTGGGAAAAAGGTTAGAAACTTTAGCGAAGGCCCCACCCTGCGTACGTGCGGCGTGCGCGCATCGCTCACCTTTTGAAACTTTTTCTCCAACTTGGTCTGCCAACTTGGTCTGCATCGTGGTTCCCAAAAAGAAGGGACGTACCTACAGGCCGCGCCGGGCCAGGGACGTGAGCTGGGCAGCGTGCGATGGAGGCCAGGGGACACGCGTCGTACATCCAAGGGGGCCGGGGCGTACCAATCCTTTGGTGAGCGTGCCCCTAACTTTTTCCAGAAGAAGAGAGAAAAACAAAAGGCAGAAGACACACCCCTAGCATCTAGCACATCCGCGACTGGTCTATTCGTCTTCTTTTCAATCTAAAAAAATATCGAGAGCAGCGAAGGTTGAGAGGGCCGGCGGCGGAGGGGATGGGGAGATGCGAAAACCCTAATCCGCGCCGATCTCCTCGTCGGGCCATGGCGAGCGGTAGCAGCGATGGAGGAGAAGGTGGCCGGAGGCGGCGGGATGAGCGGCGCCCCCTCCTGCGACCCCACCGGGGACTACATCACCATAAGCCCCGGCCAGCACTTCTCTATCACCGAAGACATGGATAGAGAGGACATAGCTCGCTTCTTCGATGAATCGAGGAGAGCCACGGAGGAGGTCATCGCCCGCCGCGGCGACGGCCGCCCGGCCGACGGCGTGCGGCGCGCGACAGTTCTTGAGCGAAGCAGGCATAGGGATGGCTCTATACTCGGCGGTGTAGACGATTGGCACAGGCAGTATCGTATCAGGGACCGTAACGAGAGTAAGCCGGCCCCATCTCTTTTATTTACTCATTACAAATCTATGTTGCTGTGCATATTGACTAATTCTTCTTAGTCGACTCTAAGTCACACATGATTTTTATTCTTTATTATTATAGTGGGGAATTGGCTCAACTTTCTCCTAACTACTAGTACACAACTTTCTTTATCCTCCCGCTTCTTTCTTTTGTGCAGCTATCCTTGAGCCAATGTCGCTGTCGGATCCGACAAATTGCCGACCGGATCGGAATAATTGCATTGCGCACCTCCCTTGCGCAATGATGCAGATTTTCATCTTGACGCTGGCTTTCGCCGTGGTTGAAGGGCCAATACAGCTGTACGGGTACCTGGCGGCTCGGGATCTTTTAGACCCATTGCTTAATTTCGTATTCCGTCGCAGCAGGGATGACCCCTTAATTCTGGAGCAGGTAAGCAGCATCTATCAACTTTCTTTCTTTTTTTTTCCTTTTCTTTTTTTTTTTCTTTTACAGGCTACCCTCCGCTTTATTATAGAGCAGTCAACCCTCCGCCTTATTATAGATCCGCTGCCTACCTCCTCTCCATGCTCAATGATGTGCACAAGTGCTTCTCTCCCCCTCTGAATCAGTTCCTGCAAGCACACGTTTCTATTTTTTTTTTTTTTCGAAACGAGATATCACTCGACCTTAAACTCAAATATGAGTTTGATACATAACCAGTTCAGAACAAAAGGAAGCTACAGCATCTAGTGGTAACACCATGACTCATCTGAAGAGTTGTAATTTGTCCTGTTGTATTCCCTATACCACCTCTTAATCTTGATGACCGAAGCCGGCTTCGCCATTTCTGTAAAGACAGCATAATTTTGTGCAAGATCTCGTTAGGATTATGAGTGAACTGGTGTTCAATAGACATTTTGTTTCTGGTATTCCATATAATCCAAGAAACAATTCCCCACATAAAAAATCCCAAATCAAAACCTGCATTCGCAGAAGGCAACCAGTTCAGGAAGAAGTCTTCCCTGGAAACTGGGATTTTGTCCCATCCATTCCCAGGGCTTCTTTAAAGCAAGTTTAAAGCAAGTCCAGATAAATTTTGCTCAGTTGCAGTTATTTAAAGCACACGTTTCTACTGATTTTTCCCCATCTTTCTTGTCTTTTGTTCTAATCTCTGGTCTCCACCATCCATTTTCGATCTGTGGATTGGTGCTCCTTTTCCTTGCTTTTTTAGCAACTTCAATCCTGTGATCTCTGGATCGGGGTGCTTCTTCGTTTCTTTGTGCTGCTCCATCAGTGTTTAGTATTTTCGTCATCTTTGATGGAGGTAGCAGACTCCATTTTTATTGGTGACATGCGTCAAATACCATTCAACATACAGTTCTATTGCAGTTCCCTCTATAGGTCTTTTCAGCACAACAGTTGGTGGCTGCGAAGTGCAAACACTATTGTAGTTCCCTCTGTCGGTCTTTTCAGCACAACAGATGGTGGCTGCGAAGTGCAAACGCAGGCAACTCATCAAGCCAAACACTGCCTGCCCCTTTTTGATCCATTCGGACATGGTTTCAGGGTCTCAACTGAACACACTCATGAATTTGATATGTGGTTGGTCAGGCAATTTCTCAATGAATTACATGCAGCCCATCCGGTAGGTATAGTGCCCAGGCAATTCATCGAGGGTTCAAACCAAATAGGTCCATTGTAGCATATACTGCCTCCATGTGTACAAACTATTCATAACTGCGACCTCTGAATAGAGTTGAATATATTTTTTTATTAGCCCAAAGAGGAAGTCTGTTATCATCCTTCCATTAGGCATAATAGCTTAGTTGTGGTTTTACACGATTGGGATTACAGTCTACTTACAACTATACTAAATTCCAATCCAAACCGTGGGCCTACAACCTGTGCCTTGATTATGGCCAATAACCATGTGTTGTGGTCTTGGCAACTTAGTTGCAAGATGTAGGGTTTGGATTTTGTATCTTTGTGTGCACTTTTGCTTGCATAATATAGTTTCTTCACGTTATTTTAATATCATGTTGAAGAGAACATAAAGCATGCTTACTCATATTAGCTACCTGTCATAATTCCTTGTGCATTTGTATTTTTTTTTCATTTGTTGAACTTTGTTCTGTAGGGCTCTATGATACAAATGACTGGCCCTAAGCGAGGCATTGATATGCAAAGCGGTGTCCTAATTGAATTTGATATGAAAATCAAGAAAGGAGAGCAAGAATCAGAAGATCTGCAGTTGATTGATGGAGCTTCGTACTTCAGTGAACTGACCACACCACCTTGTGAAGTATTCACTGAGCGCATCGAGGGTGACTGTGGTGCTGTTGACATAAGCTCAGCCCTTCTGCCCGACGCAGTTGAGGCCACAGTAGAAGTCGAGATGTCAGAGATACGCGACAGTAATGTATATTTATCGTTGACTTCTACCATTAGTGAATTACCTGAAGAAATCCATCTCTTTCATGGCGTGATAGCCAAGTGGTCGGTGCCAAGAGGTTTGTGGTCGCTGTGGTGAGTGGTACCTGGTTGAATTTAAAATTCAAGTTTGGTCAAACAGGGCAAGATCATGGTGTTGAGCGTTCTTGTTCCTTCAAAGCAACACAGCATGGGTGCAGCAATGCACAACTAACGCTCGAGCTCGCCACAATATCGGTGAAAGTGACTTGGTCCACCTTGGAAGCTTAATTCTGATGTGTGGGAAGCAGGGAGCTGGGTACTCCCCGGCCTTCTTCATTGGAGGCTGCGAGGACCGGGGTTGGAACCCCGGCCGGCAAGGCCAGCTTCATTCTGATTAAATTCAAGATTGGTCAAACAAGGCAAGATGATGTTGTTGAGCGTTCTTGTTCCTTCAAAGCAACACAGCATGGGTGCAGCAATGCACAACTAACGCTCGAGTTCGCCACGATATTGGTGAAAGTGACTTGGTCCACCTTGGAAGCTTCATTCTGATGTGTGTGCGTGGGGGTGGGGGCAGGGGTTGTTTTTTTTTTTTTTTTTTTTGAACCTAGGGTTGGGTACTCCCCGAACTTCGTGGAGGCCGCCCGGACCGGGGTTTGAACCGGCTTCATTCTGATACTCGCACAATCTGTACGCTATTCTGCTTTTGTATTCTACTTTGGGACCGTGTACATTTCAGTTTGTATATATAGCATTTTGTCGTCTTTTTTACTTGTTTTTGGCCTTTTGAGATGCTTCGTTAGCGGATGTGGTTTTGTTTGGGTCCTCTAGCATTAGCGATAAGTTCGAGAAATGCTAAACCATTAAGTAGAAATGACAGTACATGTATAATCTTTTGGACCTTTGAAGTGGCCGAAATCTTTCGGCGGGCTGGTGGGCGCCTAAAAAGTTTAGTCCCGTCACATCAAAGAGAATTTTGCTATTTACGAGTATTAAATAGATACTGTTCATAAAACTTTTTTGACAGCCGGGTGCTAATTTGTCTGACGAATCTAATGAGCCTAATTAATCTATGTTTTTTGCTGCAGTGATGCTACAGTAATCGGTCGCTAATCATGGATTAGTTACCATCATTAGATTCGTCTTGCGTTTACTCGGATCATGAGGCGGCGGCGGCTACGCCCCAGCGTGTCATCTTCAACTCGGATTTCATCGTCGAACCGCTTGGCTGATTCTGGAGGTCAGGAAAATAGTTCACTTTCTCTTTTCTCTCTCTCCCTTCTAACCACGCCGATAGGTGGACCTTTAGGTCTGCGACTGATACGTCATAGGCAGTTGCACATTGCATAGGGGTGCTGCCTTTTATATTATAATATATACTACAGAAATTAGGAAGCTGCGCATATTCGTTTCCCCAAATTTTTTTTTAGACCACGCCCCTAAGTATGGCGCGTTTCATTTCGCCAAATTAAACTTAACCAGCATCGTAATATGAAACTTAAGTATTAAACAAGCAAAGCGCTGGTAATTTAGACCTGAACAATTCAGGTTTGAGTAGATGACGGGCTAGTCAATCAGTAGAACCGACGATAAATAATATCCCGGAGTTGATCGTCGATGAACAACTCTTGTTAGGAAACATCGGGTTTACGCACAGTTTCAAGTGCAAACTAGCTTGAGCAGGAGCCGCCACTAGGCTGCAACTGCATCCGGCGAATCTGCTTAGGCCTTGTTTAGATTCCTAAAAATTCTAACCCAAACTTCCAAGTTTTTTCACTCTCTCCCATCACATCACATTAAATACACCGAAAGACGTATGTTCGAGATGCGAAATGTAGGTAAAAAATAACTAATTACACGGTTTAGATGTAAATTGCGAGGCGATTCTTTTGAGCCTATTTACCCCATGGTAGGATAATATTTACCACAAACAAGCGAAACGTCTTCTGATTAATGCTTCTGGGGAGTTCCAACGGTGTGTATGTTAGAAATTTTAGCCATCTAAACAAGGCCTTATACTCGTGTGCTAGCGTATGTCGCTTTGGGGCGGAGCTACAGTTTGCTGCTAGGGTCCACCGAGGGCGTGTTTGTTAGGGCAACCACAATGTGCGTGCAACAATTGACCATAAGCGTGGGACCCATTTTTTTGGGCAATAGCTACAGCCAAGGCCACAATGGTGCAGCAACAAGCATAAGCCCATATGCAGTAAAAAGCAGAGAAGAAGTGTGAGAGAAAAAGAAGAGAGAAGTGTGAGAGAAATCATTGTTTATTTGCTTGTGGTGCACCATAAGCTTGAGGTGTTTTTGGATAGACAATAGCTATGGTCTAACTCCACAATGGCTAATACCATTTCTTGTAGCAGCAATAAATGCCTAATACCACATTTACATGCACATTGTGGTTGCCCTTACCCTACAGCTTGTAGCCAGCACTGTCGGCGGGCCAATTCGACCAGTGCGGTTGAAGTCTTTGCGGCCGGCCCATGTTTGATTTCCGGCCACCCGAGCGGGGACGGGCTGAGATTGTGTTTGATGGACCAAAGTGGAGCGGGCCCAAGCCAACCGCCACCAAGCGCCATCTTGGGATGGCGTTTGATTCGCGACCGGCCCCCAACTACCAACCAACAACCCGAGGAACTGGCAACAAATGAGAACCACAAGTTTTCGAGGATTCAAGCAAATTAGAAGATGATAACAACATCAAAAGGCCTCAACACTAAGCATCTATTCTCAGTTTAAACACCACTATTACAGTAGCTAATTGCACATTAGTCATCACAGGCCTTATACAAAACAAAGGTGCGAGATCATGCACTTTATGCGAATCATCAAAACCGGCAACACCACTGTTAACCTCAAGCTGGTGGGGCCGGGCACCAGCGATTGGGTGCTCCAGTTAGCAAGGTACTCATCATAGGAAGCTTACGCACCGACTCTTGTTGTAAACTTCCACTTTACCGAACTGTCATATACCCCAGGAACCTTGCCACGGTATACAACATACCAAGCCATAACCTTTACAAAAACAGAAAAATGTATTAGATAGATGGTCAAGCTTGCCTTAGAATGAAATACCCTCTGTTTTCATATTTGAACTTGGAGCATAAGGACCAATAGATGACGAGTTCATTGCTTTGCCATGAAACCATGTGACCCATCCAGCCTAGCCTTCAGACATCGAGGGTGGATAACAGTTGCTAGGCATGGATGTGTCACATGGTTCGATGAGAGACATGAGAACATAAACAGGTACCAGAGTCCAGTTCCTCACAAGTCCAATTTTTTTAGGTTTTCCCAACACTTTCAATATGGCATTGCAAATCATCATAGGCATAAAGGGACCCAGTCATTGGTGCACATTGATCATCATTGCTGCCAAAGCAATTTCATGGTAGCCATGGAATCGTGACTCCATCCATGCCCAACCATTAGGGAGCCAAATGAACTCTAGTTGCTTGGGCATGGATGTGAGTCACAGTTTGATGACTAACATGAGGTAATAAAGGTAATGCAGCTCAGATTCATGGCGCTAACATCGCAGTCATAAAATATAAGCATTCCAGAAAAGTCAAAAAATAAGGCCGCAACTGGATCATTGGCCAAGCACAAAATGAGATAGGAGAACAGCAGCATGAAAATAAGAGGAAAGCTTCCATAGCAGTTCAGATAGCAGCCAACAGAGGCTACCAGATAGTGCATTACAATACCAGGTAGCCTCACAGATGAGGCTCAAATAAGATTACCTACCAAGTTCCACTAAGGTTAGCCACAATACAACTTCTAGGATCTATCAACTAACCTGCACAAAAGCTACATCAGTTTGTAGTCAAAAGGGGGGAGGTGGAGGAATTATACATCTCCACACAGAAGGTCCCTCATGCCTATGTTGTACAAAGCGTGAGAACTACACATAGTAGTTCTTGGCAAGGTAGGTCCTCATCCACACATCCTTATGGCTGCTCTCCATCTGGACAAAGCCTAAGGCAATGGCCTTGTTCTCCAGAAGATAAGTGTAGGCCACAATGAGGGCCTCAGTGGTGAAACCACCCATCTCCATCATAGCAAGGTACAAGGCAGGATCAACATGAGCAGCCCCAGTCTCCCTAAGTGCACTAGCAACATCCCTAACAGCATCAGACATGTTAGTCAGCATGACTACCTCATCCTTAGTGAAAGTGCCTCTCTTCCTCTTCCCACCAACTACAGACAGGGGTTGCTAGTCTATTGCATTACTACCCTCACCCGCCTCAACATCACCCTTCACCTTAGAAGGACTGTTGAAGGTAGATCCTTCAACTTTAGCATCAGCCTGACTAACACCTAAGGCCTCCCTAGAGCCTTGAGCCCACTTGCCAGTGGCCTGGGAGTGCCCAAAAATGGCCTCCATCTCAAAGTAGAATCTTATGGGATAGTTGAGAAACTTCGGCATCTTTGGGTGATCCCGCAGTAGGTGTGACAACTTTTTTTTTTTTGAAACCATCTGCTTAAAAAAACAAAAAACTTTGTTACCTCTTTTACTTGTCTACCTTGCAATAGCCAAGGTAGTGGTCCTGATCAAGAATGATGGCATTGACATCATTGTCTGACAGAGCACTGGTGACCCTAGACCACTTCTGCCTCCACTTCCTCATGTGGTTGTACACCTGAGTTGGACTCACAACATCCCCATTGTACTCCTTAAGACACTTTGCCACCCAGTTCACATCCTTGTCCTTGAAGACCTTATCAGGCCTAGTACCATCACTAAGCAGCTATGTCATCCTCCTAAGCACAAACCCTAAGGTGTTGTTGTTCCACCTCGTGGGTCAAAGATTTGGTGCGGTGGTCTTTGCAACACACCACCAAAATTTCCTCGGCCAAAACATCAGCCCGGCGAAACAAACCCTTCCTCAATAGGAGCAGCAGCCATCTAAATGTGGCCTCAGGGTTAGTAAGGACAAAATCATTGGTGGCTGACAAGTATAGAAATGCAATAAACAATATGACAAAGAACCTCAAATGCATTCAAACATCATTGGCCAAATTAAAGATAATGTCAACAAAGAGCTTGTCCACTAATTATTATATGCTAAGTACACTAACCATAGGTTCTAACGAGGATCAATAAATCAACAAATCCATTAATGAAGATGCAAGCATTATGTCCTAAATTGCCTCTACCACCTTACATGGTCACACATATCTCATCCCTCCTAACTGTCATGGCAACAGAGTCCTAGGATATGAGCTCATTCACAAGCAACATGCTAGGACCAGCTTCACTTGTCTCTTGTTGGGGTGAAATGGTTTGTTGTCTAGAATACGCCACCTGTTCTTCAAAGCCCCAAAAGCCCTCTCCACAGTGACCCTAAGTGATGAGTGCCTAAGGTTGAACAACTCCTTCTCATTCTGTGGCCTATTTCTGTTGTTGTACTCAAATAAGTGGTACCTGACCCCCTTGCAGAGAGGCAGGAAGACATCCTTGTATGCATATCCTGCATCTACAAGGTAAAACTTGCCTACAAGTTTAGTGCATAGGACAATATTAGTGTATGGATTAGGAAGTACACAAGTGCAGGGTTAGTGCATAAGGTTTTACTTGTTAACTTGAGGCACAATGGAACCATCTTCTCTCTCAATGGCATCAGCTAGGATGTGTGAATCATGTGCTGACCCCTCCCAACCAGCCAATACATAGGTGAACTTGAGGTCAAAGTTTACAACAGCCATCACATTTTGTGTGGGGCTAGTTTTTCTATCCCTGAAGGCCTGCTGAATGTGCTTAGGCACCCTTGCAAGGACATGTGTGCCATCAATCGCACCAATGCAATCCTAAAAAAAATGTTAAAGTGTGTTATAAGCCACCTGTTGGGACAAATACTTGGGGCTGGTATGGGTTCCATCTATGGCTGTCCAGAATCTTTCTAGGAGTATCAGTTGTGGGGGGTTTAATCAGCTCATTTCTTAGCTCACCAACAATACACAAAACCTGGTAGAAGTGTCTATGGACTGTCTGAATGGACCTAGCAAAAGATTGGTGCACAACCCTAAACCTTTGGTTGTGCCCTACAATATGCATTGCCGAATACATTACAAAGGATTTCTACTTGATTCTAAATCCTAAGTGCTATTCGGCAAAGTTCTGTCTGTGGCTCTTCACTTTTTCTTCATGGCTTCCTTGATCTGATCGACGATCGCTTGCACACGTGGTACTGGTGGATTCACTGGCATGTCGAGCGCCCGCACCAGACCCGCTTCAACCAGCGCGGAGATACGGTGTGGCGTTCGGTAAGCTACGGAGATCGCGATGGCGGTCGATCGAGAAGGAGGAATAAATAAGAAGAGTTATGATTCAGCTTACCGCCAATGTGAGCTTCAAGGAACATGCGGCGATCACGCTCGCATCAGCATAGGACACCGCCATGTCCAGATCTGCATGGAGTTCTCTGAGACGACACTTCTCTTGACGCAGTTGCTGATGAAGGTTTTCGGCATCCGCAGGAGAATCCTCATCAGAAGAATCTGAAGGGATTGGGATTGGGATGCGTCTAGTCCCAAACATGAAGTCTGGGAGTACCTGCGAGCTATGGAAAGGCAAGAGATTAGAAAGCAATAAGGAGAGAATGGTAGACAAGATCTGTAGAAATCAATCTTACCCAAGCGAGTGTGGAGTTGCCGGCGATGGACCATGAACGGACGATTCCTCGGCAGGTTCCTTCCCTTTGTCCGCCATGAGAACTGCTCAGCTAGCAAGTGGCAGACGAACAATGAAAGAGTAGAATGGTTGGCAAGATTATAGTGGCAGTCCTGAGTGACCTTAGGTATATAAAGCCGATTGTTGAGGGAGAAGGCCAAACGTTACGCAAGGCTGCGAATTAATTGGCCAAGCAAAAGGATATTTTTTTCGGTTGCTCATTGATGAAGCTAATCTTTGTGGCTTAAGCTTCCAACGGATTGACATTTTACCCCAGGTTGGTTTATTGGGAAGAGAAAAGCGGAATGCATTCAATGACACGTTTGAACGATGCTTTCGCGAGTTATCCGGAAGCTAGATTTTTATATTATAAAGAAATCCGGCTATGATGGCGTCATCTCTTTGGCAAAAAATCTCGTTCGATTTGCTGTTCGGCGAAGATTTCGGGAAAGGCATTCAACATTCACGAAGCGAGAAATGAAAATGCAGAGCAATTAACACGAACAAAAGGAAATTTTATTGATTATCCATCCTAAGTACAAACTAATCCTCAAGGAGATTGAAGGCGACTGTGCCGTTGGATAAGGCCATGGCGGTGGCATGCTCCTCGCATGCGCATCCATGAGTTCGTCGATGTTCTCGATATCCTCTCGGAGCTTCACGGAAGCCGGCCGGATGGACGGAATAGTCTTCGCCCGGTCCGAATCGACATTCTTTGTCGGACTCATGGCCGCGCCAAGGTGGATGCCCTGGGACCTCGTCGATGCGGTTATCGCCACATCGGTGAGACGGCTCCTCCACCGCGTCGGCCCCCCGCCTTTACCTTGTCGGCGGCCCGAATGGCCGCCACCGTCAAGCAGCGTTCTCGACCTTCGGCCGAGCAACCTCCGCCGTCGGTAAGCTCATTGTCATCGGACAAAGCTTTGCCAAAACGAGAACAAAAATGTCGGATGAAGAAAAAGATGCGGAGCGGATGAGGCGGGATCTTGGGCCCGACCGGCATGAGCATTGCGAGAGCCGCTTGATGGAGTCCTCTGGTTGACATCCCTGATGCAAGCCTTCTTGGAATACTCGCCAAACTCCTCGATGATCTCCTCCTTCTTCTTCTTCTTCTCTTGCTGGTACCAAAGATCCTCCTCGGGGTAAGAGTAGTACTCGGCGCCGTGGACGAAGAATGGTCGGAGGAAGAAGATGATGACTCCGATGGGGAAGAAGGAGAGCACGGAACGCCACCGGAGGGACGGGGAGCAAAAGCCGATCTGTTTGGAACAATGATTAGCTTAAAGAAATTGATCGATTTGAAATCAAAAAGATGAACAGTAAAATCCAAAATCGCCAAGGAGCAAAAGATCAAAGCAGATTCTTACTCGAGAGCGCGTGCGGTGCGGTGCAGACTCCCTTCCGCCTCATCTCCGACGGAGCGCTTGCCACGATCATCACCGCCGCACGCCATGGGTGCTCTTCGATGAGAGGGTTTTTTCTCGCTCGCGAAAGAAGACAAGGAGTCGAGGAAATCAGGGAGCAGTTTTGATTTTGGGTGGCAACCGTGGTAAAGGATATCTTTATTTTATAAACCAGCCGGATAACCGCAGCGACTCCCAAGATGGGCCTTAAGCGTGAAACGTATTGAACCAACTGGTAAATGGGCCGAATACATGACCCCCGAGAAATATTCTAGATCTGTTCGGCTATACCCTGTACGGTAACCTTGTCATTCGGCATAACAAACGACTCAGCAAAACACAGCAAAAGGACAGAAGAAGTATGACCACATCCAGGTGTCAACTACAGGAGTACTAATTCAGTATCAGAGTTACAAACAAAGTACGAACAAATTGTTTTCAGCAGTTACATGTTCAGAAAGGCCTTCACATCAGAAACAATTTTGGCTTGAATCCTGTTTGCCTCAGCTAGGGCCTTCTTATCTTCTTCCTCCAGGATTGACAGATTGGATACTATGGGAACTGGAGTGGGCTTCCTGTATAGGTTGACCCGGTGTTGGAGGTGTGGTCGGTGGGATTTCCCATAGGGTGGAATTATGTGGCTTCTCACATTTCTTGGGTGTGATGATCCATGGCATTCTTCCACACTTCTAAGGTACTGTTTTAACTATTCCTCAGGGCTTGATGACTTGCTTCTCATATCCAACTCCTTCAATCTTCTCTTACTTGTTGTACTGTCTTCGGCTTCATCTGGAATGCTTGGCATTGGTGACCACTTGAACTGTTGCATGGGGTCTTGAGGTCCTCGTGTGTTGGGTTTTGGGGTAAGGTCAGCAGTGTCGGCAGCTTTCGGCGTCGAGGTGACAGCATGTCGGCAATGTTGCACGGTCGTCACTACAGTAATAACACTGTGGCGACGGCGTGTGACGGCTGTAGGGGAGAACACTGGTGTGGTTCAACGGCTATAGTCGTGGAGTTTGTCCTTATCGTCGTGATCCTGCGGGTTAGTTCCTAATCTATTTGGACTAGAGAGGGGTGGGAAGAAAAGCACGAGGTGCGATAGGGATCTACCTAACTAAGGATTAGAGGAAAGCAAGCATTTTAGCTAGGGATAGATTTCGGGGTATCCTAGTAACACGGGTGTCTAGAGACAACACAAACTTACCTGATGTGAATCGTATGAAAAGTTAGTCACGGCGAACTAAGTTTTGTATGTAACTTGTCTTATTACTCGTGACTTAAGGGGATTTTTCAATACGTTCCACGGATCCTATTGGAATTTTTCTTCCATTCATTACCGTAAAGTAGTAATAAATGAGAAGTTTTCCGTAGGATTGAAAAAGAAACAATACATTATACTAAACAATCAAGCGCGTCAATAGTTCTCATCACGAGTCGGTTACATAGATGATCCAAGGTCGCATCACACAAAGGTGGACCGCCATGATGATTATTGCGCGACTTTACACCTACTAAAGGCCTTGAAGCCTAGGCATCTATGACTGCGAGCGAATGCTTAGCTACTAATGCTAAGACATCGCTTGCACAACAAGCTTGCAAACGGATAGTGCTACCTAAACTTATTTCGTTGCTTGGACTAGACCATATCGGAGGCTAGACTTGCACCTCACATTAGCACCCATTTAGGTACTCGGATGTCATTGGCATTCTCGGATGCATCTTGGGTAGCACTTGACATTCCTTCCCTGTTGGGAGCGTTGGAAACGTACAAGTTCATTTCCTCTCACTTTGGTACTTGGTCTTGAGAAAACTCTCGATTTTAATATCGAGGAAGGCCAAGGTATCCTAAGCGCTTTAGCATTTCGAAAAGGAGCCGTGGAAATTCTCCTTTGGTCGTAGTCCGATTGAGATCATCCTTACTAGTCCATTGCTACTAGAGTTTCGATGTTAACATCGATTCCGTAACTTGTGAACTATCATAGTAAAGGCGTACTTTCGTAGCAACAAGTTTAAAAGTAGTTATCCTTATGTGGAGTTAAAATTTTACTGTTACCCCAAATTTCATCCTATGGACAAGCTTCGGCTCGATACCACTCTGTCACGCCCCACTTTTAATGGGTCGTTAATCACTGCGATGTTTGCGCCCGGGATCACGCCACAAACACGTCTATTAGTCACGGATAATGGTATACGGGGAATAATAATAATCGAGCTTAATGAATATAGGATAGAAAGGGCTTACAATGGCGGCGAAGGGTCACCAAGCCGGGTTACAATATCGAGTTGGCCAACCGAGAAGCGGTGGATTAACTATGACACTGCCCCGTGTGCTCCGCAGGCGGACTTGTGCACGGATGAAATCACGGGCTTTGGCGTCCTTCTCCTAAGCAAACACCTTACGAACTCCTATGATCTACTTGGATTTCTCGTAACGGCGAACTTACCTCCCCGATGTGCCGATGTCCGTAAAAACAGAGGAGGGGTGAGTACGAACGCACCGGCAAGTCCCAACCAGGGGTGGATGTATTTATTATTAGGGTTTGGGCCCTAGCAGTCTCTAAAACTGCTCTAGCTAGTTCCCCGAAGTTATATTATATCATCATCATCATCATGGTCGCAAAGCGGGTTAGTCGAGTATAGTGTGAATCTAATCATTGATGATCTGTCTAGCATCCGCCCATTCCAAGGGCGTGGCTATTGAATAGATTTAATACACTCTGCGAGAGGTTGTACACTTTCCCCACACGAAAGGCACCGTCCTCACCATCGCGACTTGGCTTAGTCGGGCCTAACGAGATTCCGTGCCCGCTTGGGCCGTCACCCTAGATGTCCATATAATCTCTACCCGCGGCTTCTCGGGGGTTGGTACTACGGAGGATGCGCCTGCATGCGTAGCCCCTCTACGGAGGCCATCCCCTTCGTGAGAATGCGCCTGCGGGAGCACGACCATCCACACCACGGAGGATGTCATCCCCATGCCGCGAGAGGAAAAACCAACTACGGAGGCCGCCATCCCCATGACGCGGCGAACGATGCTACGGAGGATGCGTCCCCCGCGTAGTCAACATATATAATCCGTGCACAATATGGCCAATACCATAACCCCTAAACTTTCGTGGAGGATCACATAGCAACCACGCCAACCAAACCACGAGCCGTTCCTCTCGTGTCGACTCCGGATAGACCGCTTGCCTACTCCGGCCTCCTAGGTTGGAGATTATACTTTAATCTAGCGGGGGTGTGGAATCAAGTCGTCCCCATACCGACGCGTGTGGTCGCATCGAAATATCTCACTAGGTAGACGGTCTATGAACCGGTCCTTAGGGGAGGCGAGTATCTCTCTGTAGGAACCCCTCACGGTGATTCCCGATGTGGTATTTAGGCTCTACCAGACTACCACCACTCACCTCTTTTGTGGGTTAAACTCGGTTTATTATTTAACCATTAACATCATGGCTATTATCGTATGTCCATAACATCTCCTCATTGACTGGGCACTTAGCCCCTTAATAATATCGAGCACTCAGCTCCTCAACTAACATCGAGCACTTAGCTCATCATCATCTCATAATCGCATACGATAATAGCTCATGATCTCTTGTTCCTTATTTAACATCATTATCATTATTACTTAATTAAAGGTCAGGATTAGGGGGTAAGGACTTGCCTGGGAGGTTCTTACGAATCGGCACGGCGTCGAACGCTCCTAGCTTACTTCGGACAAATACTCCTAATCGGATCGTCGGAAACTACCTCGGGTACATTGATAGATCTAGCTCGAACTATGGCATACAAAGCAAACATAGAACATTATGGTGGCAATAGGTTAGATGCATAGAGCTAGATTTTAGATGAATTATGGAAGTCGTTTCACGCAAAACGGAGTTAATTTGCATGAGATATGGATTATACAATATTAATCTCTAATTAATTCCTTAGGGTAATATTGTATAATAATTTTATCATGTAATAAAATTGGAACTAATTACATGATAAAATTCCATAAATCAAATAATGAATTTACAAATTTTTTTGGAATTTTTCTGATACAGGAAATAATATTTATAAAGATCCGTGTACAATTGTTGGGTGGCCGTAGCAATTATACTAGTGTATACAGATATGCCCTTTGCACACGTGGATGCCACGTGGGTCCAGGTGGACGCCACCTGTCTGCCACGTGTGTGCCGCATCGATGACGGGGTCGGCCTAACGGTGATGGACGGTAGAGGACGGACAGGCGACGTGGCACCTCCGGATTGGCCAGTGCCTCGACGGCGTCAGGATGGAGTGACGGCGTCTCGGGTGTCCTCATCCACCGGCCTCGCACGGCGGTGGCTCACCGGAGTCGGCCGGAGTTGGCCGTCTCTTACCCGTTGCTCGCCGCGTGGGGTCCGTTGGGTTCCCCTCGTCGCCCCGAACTAGCTGGTGTTGGTTAGGGCGGCGGGGTGACACCCCATCTACGGCGGCGGCATGCGCGGCGGTCCGTCGGCGGCGGCGACGCTCGGACGATGGGCTGCAGGGCACCCTATTGCGAGAAACATGAGGCAAACGAAAGAGGAAGGGTCAAGGAAAACATACCCGCTTGCCAATTGCCTCTGGCAACGACCACGACAGCGGCGAACCTCAAACCTAGCGGCGCGGCGGCGGAAACCCACATTGGGGAAAACCCGGATTGCAGGCGGAGGGGAGGAAGAGAGAGGAAGATAGCGCGAGCACCGCGTGTGCAAGCTCACTGCGGAGCTCTCGCTGCTGGGGCGAGGTCGGGCGGTGAGCTGGGCATGGCTATTTATAGCCGCGCCGCGGGCGCTCTCGCCGGCGAGATTTTTCTCGCGGCTCGCGATCTTTCCGGCAGCGCGAGCTGTGCTCGTCGAATTCCTGGGCAGCTCCGTCGCTCCGTCTCGTCGTTCTGGCATCGGTCGGCTAGCTGGCTCGGGTTGGAACCGTGGTGTCTCGTCACGGCGGCCGGTGGGCAGCTAGCAGGGTCATCCTTCTCCCTGTGCACGTGTACTCCGGTGGCTACGTGGCCAACGGTCGGCACGGCGGCCCGGGGCGAGTCCGCGGGCTCACTGTGTCTCCCGTCGTCGCCCACAGTCCCTGAGTGGACTATGTCGCGCGGCCGTGGTCAGCCCCGTGTGTGGAGGTCGACGGTGTCGCTGTGCGCCGGTCAGGGTTGAGCCGCGGGGCGGCGAGCTGGCCTGACCTCGATGCGACAGCTCGGCAGGCGGTCCGCGCCTTCCCTGTATCCGCGTCCACGTCGCTGTGGCACTCTGGGCGTTGGCCGCTAGCGTGGCGCCGGCGGGGCCCTGCTGCCTGTGCGAGCAGCGCGTCGGGGAGAAGAGGGGAGTGGGTCCCACGCGTCAGCGCAAGGAGGGAGTGAGAGGGACCTGGGCCGGGGGCCGATTGGCCTGGTGGGCCGGCCCATTCAGCTTGCGAGAAAGAAGGAGAGGAGGGAGAGAAGTTGGGCTTGGGGAGAAATAAGCCCGTGACCTATCCCTCTTCCTTTTCTATTTCTCTTTTTCTCCTTTTTTCCTATTTCCTTTCTTATTTTCTCACGTGTCATATATATACACCTATATATTACATTTATGCAAGGACACATGTATGGTCATATCTTTGCCCAAGACTAATGTATATACCCTTGCTTGATAGGTATATTACCACACATGATAAAGGTTTATTATTATTCCCGAGAGAATATGTAAACTCGCTCATGCATGACGCGTCCATATTTGATCTAGGTTATGCACTTATACTCTGGCCACCATATTGCTCAACAAGCAAACAAGGTTCCTATATTTTTAAATGGTGGGAGTTTGAATGCAAGGTTTTCAAAATCGGGGTTTTAGTTTGGCGGGAAATAAATCAAGTTTTAGTTGTAATTCAAAACGTTTAAAATTTTAGTGATTTTAAAAATGATACAAAAACACGGGTTATTACGAATTGACCACACCCCAGTTGTCTCGCTGCCATGTTTGGATAATAAAATTCATAGGTGGGCTTCACTTGCCTCCCGTTGTAAAATTCTGCGAGGCGGGGATACATGGCATGATAATTGCATTAAAAATCCTGTTGAGAGATTGTCTTCACGACCTTGCTCATAATTGAATTTGCAAGGAAAGATGAAATCTTCATTTTCTCTATAAGGAAGCGGAGCACCTCGTCAAAGCCTTTATAGAAGATTTTAAAGAAATGGCCAATATTCTTGTTGATGATAATAGCGGTCACGACTTCTCCATAAGTTTGGCATGCTTTGGTTGCTGTTTTCTCATTTTCAGCATAGTTAACTGAGGGAAAAGCCAGGGTACGCAAGTCTACTCTAGCCAACCTGTGCATATATAGTTGCAACAATATCTGGATTAACCACCAGGGACCATTCACACAAGAGATACCTTTATGTTCAAACATCTGGGTGGTGGTCTGATGCATCATGTGATAAGTTGCTCCTAGGAGATACTTGCCAAGAGGGATTGTTTTGCTGGCAACCAAATCTTCAGCCATGACTATATGATTCGAAGACGGGGCTCATTGGATTTGCCACGTATCACGAATCTGCATAGCCAAAAGTTCAAAAAGCCTTGTATTCCTTATCGGCAACAGGGCCTTCCTTCATGTATGACTCAATGTGCCTTGTCCAGGGATCATCAGTTTTGATGGCTGTTTGACTACTGCCATGCTGGTATTTCCAGGGATGTACCTCTTCAGTAATATTCAGACCAGTCATCATTAACACATCAGTCAAAGTGACAGTCATTGGACCATGGCCAAAAATAAAAGAATTGGTGGCATTTGACCAAAATGAGCTACCGCCATCAGCAGATCTTCATTCTTGGGGGTATTTGACAGAGACAACTCCAAGCAATGAGAAATATCTTGAGCATCCCAGTTCCTGCTCCTAGATTTGGCCGACAGCATTCTCTCGTACCCGATTCGCGCCACCACGCAATTGGGGAAACGGCCGGTCTTGAATGTCTTCTTCTATTGTTTCTTCGAAGACACCGAATTTAAACGGGATTCTTTGACTCTCTTTTGCGATGAATTCGGTTGGATCGGCATCGCCTCTGAGACACGCGAAATAAATATCTTGGCTTGCCTCCGTGGAAACTAGAATTTGGTCCTCATATTCCTTCAAGAAAGAAGCGGATATAGATGAAAAGGGTAAATTCGAGTTCAAATGTTGCCGAATGTACGGGGGAAAGTTAAGATTACCTCTGGGAATCGGGTTGAAGGTCTCCATGAAGGACTCAAATTGGGATCTCGATGACGCTCTAGGGTTTTGGATTTTTCCGTGGCTTCTTCGGTGATGAACCGATGAACAGTGTTGACACGAGTAAACGAGGAAAGCTGTGGTCAATTTTGGAATAAAAATACTTTCATCCCAAAATTGAGGGGGCATGTGTTAACACCAGAATTTGGTAGAGCCCGAATGACAAGTGGGCCAGTGCACGGGAGATTCGGCAAGCAGCTTATGCGAAACGGGGTGGTCGGCAACACCGTAGCATTCGGTGAAATGTCACCATTCGGCTGAATTACGCGCTCGAAAAGAATTCGAGTGTTTGGCTCCCAAAAATGGTTTGGCAAGACGAAGGGGGTTGAGACAAACTATCCAGGAAAGAAGCCCGTGCCATGTACGACATCTACGACTCCGAGAAGACTTGGAGGACAAACTATCTTAGCTAGATTTTCCTTTATTGTAATCGTAGTCGATTGAGACTCGTGTCAAGTCCAGGGTATAAATATAAGACCCGTGGCACCTGTAATAGACCTACCCAATCAATACAACAAACCCGGCTCCGCGCCACCCTTCGAGTCCAAGTCGGTGGTCGTCGATCTACTTGCGAGAGGAATCATCGATCCGTCGACCTCTGTAAAATGCGCAACCTTGCACCATGTCTAGTATCGTCAGACCAGTTTAGATTATTGCAAGTAGTCTTGTTTATGCTTAGTATCGTCCGGTTTTAAGCTATTGGAACAAGAAGGTTCTTTGTTGATCATGAGCCATCCTAGGTGGGCTAAGGTCTAGCTTGGAACTAGTTATCGGCTTCATTAGATTTTGGCAAGATCTAATGAATTCATTAAGTTACCACGTGTTGCATGCTTTTATTTATTATTTAATTATGTTTGCACACGTTTTTGCCCAATTTAGATTGATATGGCTCGGCTTTATCTTATTATAGATCTAGTTGTCTTTAGTACTTTTGATGTTTATCTTATCGTGTCAATAGATCTATTTGTTCATCATAGCCGAGTTTAGATCAATCTAAGTTGTTACATGTTCTGGGTTCGTATATCGTTTAGATCTTGACAGGGGCGTATCATCCTGTAGATCACGGATCTTTGGGTTACTCTAGAGTTAGTCATCCTAGGTAGACTAGAGATCGGTTTAATCGATAGGTTTTTTGCGTGTAAGTTCCTTCTTCATGGACCCCGATTCGGCAAGCTTGCCGAACACGGTTCACGCTTTCACATATAATGAGTATTTATAGATTTTGTTTAGATATATGCATGCTTTTAGCTTATCATGATTAGATTGTATCATCCAGGTGGATTAATGCGGTTGTGAGAAGTGGTTTAGATCTGTACAAGTTGTATCATGCGGTGGATTAGCTTGTTAAGGGTTTAAGCTAGACGGGTTTAGGAAAACTAGGCGTCGCGGGCGGACTAGTTGGGCGGAACCTATGCATGTGTTATATTTAGATTAGATTTATATTTATGATTTACCTTTTTTATCTATCATGTTACCAATTGATTCGATCCATGCAATGAGCTTTATGATGTCACATCCCAATGATCGATTTACTTGTTCAAACATGTCATTCGGTAACCATACTCTTGCATATCTCATATATACTTGCCGAATGCATTCATAAACCTATAGGCAGATAGTTTCTATAGCTATATGTTATCGAAAGTGGCTTTAGAGCCGTACATGCGGAACTGTCTTGGTCTCACCAGGCATGTTCCTGATCTTACACTTTATCTCCTTGTCAATTACAGGCCAAATTGACTGGCACGCTACCGGATTCAAGATACCCGGGCTCCGCTTGAAGCTAGCTACTTCGACTTGTCGCCGTGTGCGGCGCAAGAACACTCACTACAAGGAATGGTGCTTTACATGACAACCACTTTGGTCACGGATGGTGGCGAAAATACGTCCGATTAACTTGCCATGACGATCGAGAAATCCGTCATGTATCTCGCGTCATAGATTTGCTTTGGATCGAATTGAGTCGTCACAGATTGCTTTTTGTGTTCGTCATGAATTAGATGTATGTCTCCTACAATCAGCCCATCAAACCATAGTGACCAAAAAGAACGTCATAGATTAGCGCCAAATCATTATAGCATTTCTATAAATTTGTTTTTTATCACAAATTAGTGCCAAATCATCACAACATTGGTAGAAACATCGCTCATCAATTTCATTGAAACATAACATTTGTTTGTGTACAAATTTTTAGTAAATGCTAAAGCAATAACTAAGTTACACTCAAGTTCCTACAAAACTAAGATGTTGGCTTGTACTGCACACAACTCATATGATTAATTCGGGCACCTTGAACCTCCTTCCTTAATTCAGAGATAGCCTCATCAAATGCCTGAAAAGAATAGTTGATCGGGCACAGAATTAGTTGCAGTGCTCTAATGGACTATTTCTTCCTAGATTTATGCTGAATAAATTAAGGTGAGGAACAAAATTTAAAATAGCCATAAGCCTACGTAGCCTTAGCAGAGAAAAAACAAGTAGCACTCAGTTTTTCCAAGTTGCTGCAGCGATGAAAGTTTAACAATTCATTGCATTAACCAGTTCTACAAACAGAGCTTAACGCTAAAATAATAGATGGGTGTGGTAAGACATCTCATTGAATCTGCTCTTTTTTTTTTTTTTTTTTTTGTGTGTGTGTGTGTGTCTCTACATGCTAACTAAATAACCGTAGTTACAGGACTTTCACAATACCTTATATTCCTAAATCAAAACGAGTAGAAATCAATTGGCTATATATTTTTGAATCAAGCAGCATCAGAACCCGGGGATGTGCAGAGGGAAGGAGTAGGCCTGGGGTTATGCACGAATCCATCAGGAGTAAGAGCTCACCACAACAACAGATCCAGATCTGGGCGTCAAGTAGGTGAAGGAGCACGGCAATGACGGGGCACAAGGATACGGCGGTCACCTGCAGGCCGCACTGCTGCAGCAACACCGTTGCACCGGCGCCATCGCCGCTCGTAGCCCGCACCCCCTCGCGCCGCCGCCGCCGCCGCTCGCAGCCCCGTGTCAACGGGTTCCGCGCCGCCGCCCAGCCCTAAGCGCAGTCGCGGCGTCCCGCGCTCGCTGGCCGCTACAGCTGCACGTCGACTCGCCCGCCGGACGCAGACTCGCGCTGGGTGCTAGGGTTTGGTTTGGGTCGGGGTCGGGGTCAGGGTGTGGTGTCGCCGCGTCCGCTTCGGGAAGGAGAGAGGAGTACGAAGGAGTAAGGGAAAGAGACGGACAGGGACCAGGGATGAACGGATGGGATGGGTCTTCGGCTGCATTGTGGGCCTTCATGGGCAAATGGTGTGCGTCTGTTTCTCTTTTTTCTTTTTTCTTTTTTGCAACACACGGTTAGTGTATGTGTGTATATATATAATTGTATTTGTATTTGTATTTATGTTTATTTATTATTTGAATATCCAACTCAACCATATATTATTATTATAACATTTATTTATTTTTATTCACATATACGTGTATAATTTTTATCTATTATATGAAATAATTAACAATAAATAACATTTCCATATTGTATAAACAAATAAGTCGACATATATATTATTACAAATGAGTTGCCATACTACCCTATGACGTCTAACAATGATTTAAACGTAAACTAGCCGTCACGGTTGTATCACCGTTGGAATGAGCCGTCACGGATAGTATAATTCTATGATGATTTACGTGAATGTCACCAAAAACGCCATGTAAAAGCACCATTTCTTGTAGTGACTTTTTGTGTCAACAGTTAGTGGTAAATCACTGTTTCATACTGTTCTGCAATGAAGCTGACCCCGGCAGCGTTTTCGGTTAACTTCACCCTTATCGCTCTCTCTTAGGATAGCAATGTTTTTATTATTTTTATTTTTTGCAATATTGTCATGATCATTGAGGGCCACGGGCTATTAAAACAATCAGAGTTCAAGATAGCTGGACTATGACTCCAATGTTAAAGCCTCTCCTACAAAAAATGAATTCTGCTGCTTCAAGAACGCCGAAACAAATAGTACGTCCAAGGATGAATCGCACGTAATCGTATCACTTTCGCTGGTCAGTGTTTTTAAGCTGCTCGACATGACTCTTTTTTTTTTCAACAGCAAAATTTTGGGGGACTTCCTAACAGCGTCAATTCGATCCTTGTGCAATTGCTTCGCGATGGCCAGGGAAGAAAGGCATGCCTTCCTTTTTTTTTTTTTTTTTTGAGAATTACACGGTCTGGCCGCAGACGCTCACAACACGCACGCATACTCACCCCTATGAACACACGTGCACGCAAACCCTACCGCTATGAGCACCTCCGAAGGACTGGGCGTACGGCGGATCTGGAGATTCTCGAAGTCACCATAGGCGCCTAAATCGCCGACGGAACGCCGCTACCACTTAATGCATAACGCCCTCGTAAATCCTGGAAAAATCCCGGGAATTCCTAGCTAACCCGGAACAAAGGGAAGTGGAACGAAGGACTCGAGCCCATCCCGTCGCCTCCTGAAAAGCCGGGGCCTTTTTTTTTTTTTTTTTTGCGTATGCAGCCCCACGCGAAAAGAAATAGAGCCGTCATCTCTACTACATTCCTAAACCGAGCCAAGGATCGGGCGGTGGATATGGCCACGTCACCCGCTAACCTTGTTAGCCGTTAGATCTTCGGAGGAAGCGATGTCGACCATCCACCAGCGGGTCGGTCGGGTCCTCGCCCGTTTTATTGAGGACCCGAACCATCGCGAACCTTCGAGGGTCGTTAGTTCGCCCGCTCCCCTCGCCCTCGACTCCCGCACGGGCACGGCCGCGGCCATCTCGGCACGGGGGGAGGCTCCAGCAAGAGCCCTTCTGGCGCCGCGACCCGTCGCGGGAGGGGGGGCCGATGATGGGGACGCGGCGGACCCGGCCGCTCCTCCCTCTCCCGCCCTTTACAGCTCCACCGCCACCGCACCTACCCCCTCTCGACGCTGGCGGCGGTGCGGTTCGGCGGCCGTGGTCGCTCCGAACCCGACCATCTCGGGGTGGGCGAGGGCCCGCCACGCCTCGACCCCCGGCGCGGGTAGTAGTGGGGCGTGGCGGCCCGGTGACCCAAGATTGGGCAACGGGCACGCCACCCCGGCACGCTCCTCCCCTATCATGCTCTATCTCTCTCTCAATCAGCAGCGGGTGGCAAGTGTTGACACTGCTAACGACATCACTAATATAGCTAATTAGCACGTTGTCGAAAAATGGTAGACGAGACACACTATAAAAAGCAATGACCCCAAACAAAGGCCTTTGGTATTATAACAATTACTAAGCCACTTTAAACTAGTCAAGGATTACCTATACTTCTAGTAAAGAGGGTTGTCACAGATCCACTCATGCAACTAGAAAGTATAACATGGCATAAAATAATGTGACTAGGCGAGAAAAAGAATAAGATAAAGAATATAGAATAAGGCTGCGCAAGCGGACGTAATAATAAATACCATTGTAGGATTTTACCTAGAGTATCTAGGGTATCGAATCCACAGAGAAGACATCTAACTATTTAATGCGTAACACTAATAATGTCCTTATATATGGAATGTCTATAACCAATAATGATAATGCTTCTACTCAACAACGAGTTAATGTCACATGAAATAATAAATATGATAATGATATGTATGATAAATGCTCATAAAGATAAATGATAAATACAGGGATCAAGCCATCATGAAATGATAAAGATTCAACAAAATATTCTAGTCTAAGGACTCACGTGGGTAATATAAGGAAAACTTACTAATGAGTAACTATCATCACATACTATTGCTAAACTCTAATTAGTGCAAACATCTAGCTATCATTGCTACTACTACTACTTCATATCAAACTCAATGGTCATCAACTAGGAAGGATTCAATAATGAGATCTTCACCTTCTTAGCGACACACGACCTCTTGTTCACTATATACGGAGGGAGGATTATAGAAGACTCAATAGAGCCAGTAACCTCTACGAACTACCCCACGACTTCGGCATATAGCGGACATTTGCGAGATACAACATATATAAGCATCACACTTACATAAGCTAATAACACCTATCTTGCACGTTACAAGATGAGGGCTATACAATCCTAAGCATGCAATCCATAATAAATAAATAACTCTACTAGACATATTAAAGCAAACAATAGACAAAGCAAAATGATAATATAATAAAGATAAAGAACAATATCATAGATGATCGAAGAGTAATGAATATAGCAAAAGATATAAATATATCAAAAGATATAACAATGTACCAATGAACACCTTGATAGAATCTGAAGCTCGAGCCTTCCTAGACTTGGATCTCCATCTAATCTACTACTATGTAGCTAATCTCTCTAGAACTAGAACTATTCCGAGGAACTAGGGTTTATGGCTCTAGACTCTATCTCTGGAACTCAGATCTCTGATCTTCAGTACTGAATTAGGGTTTCAAGGGTAGCCCTGCCCCTTCTTTTATAGCCCCGTAGGATGAATATCAACCCTTGGATCAAACCGACTTGGTTGGACGGTGTAGATCTACTCCATAGGCCTGGTTGTAGGAACATTCCGAAAACAGGACCACGTGGCTCCATAGAGGTGCCGCCCGGCCCCACCTCGTCGCCAGGTAGGGTCCGACCTTCGCGAGTTGTCCTCTCTTCTCATTTAGACCCCCGGAATTTATACTAATTGCGCCGATTTGTCCTTTTCTTCTAAGATCTTGATTTCTCCTCTTTTCTCTCTCGATTTTCCTGGGTTTTTCAGAGTTCACTTGTAAAAATGAGTGTATACAAAACTTGTGGAAATTATTAGTATAAACCCTATCTTCTATTTGTTTTTGTTCTCAAATGATCTATAATTTAATGGTAAAAGTTGACAATAACTACCGTCAACAGCAAGGCCCTAGCGCATCGGCGTGCGAGGCCCCCGGCGGCGGCGGGGTCAACGGCGACGAAGGCTCCCTGTCCACGGCGGCCCGAGTGCGGGCAGCCCCCCGCGTGTGCCGCCCCGGCATGAGCGATCCCCAGCGCCACAGCCTACAGCACACAAGTACAGCGGCCCCGCCGCCAGTTTGAGCCACAGTCGAGGCCACCTTGGTGGCGAGCTCCAGCAGCAATGCGTCGCTGGAGGTCGGAATCTAGAGAGATGCATGTGCTATGCTCGTCCTCAGCTATCCCGTCAGGGTGCTTTACGTGGACCTCAGATCCACGCCATGGTGAGTGATCCTCATGCGCTCCAATCCGTAAAGGATGGTCGTGGTCGGCATGAGCCTCACAGCCGATCAGTAGTGTCCCTCCACCTGTGCACAGTGATATTGCCTCCGCGTTAAAAGCTCTACGTCTCTTTGCCTGCCTGTGATTATTGCATGGGTGGTAAATTTCAATGGTCTATGATTACTCATTTCCTCCATTGCCAATTGCAGATGAAGCCCCATCGCAGCAATGCCACTGAATGTTCGATGAAATGCACCTGAGACATGAAAATTTCCATTCACCAAAATTTGGAAGGTTGGCCTTTAAGAAATTCTATTTTTTGATAAACTTATGTAATTACTTCCATTCACCGCTGAAAATTTCCATTCACCAAAATTTCCATTGGCTTGAATATGTTAACCTATGGATTCAATCTGAAATCTAGGTGTGCTAATAAAGAAGTACTTAGCAAGAAACCCATAGAATATATTTACCATCTCTATTGGCCTTTGAGTCAATTTGCCTAATGAAACTTCATTACAGTATACAAATGTTTGCGAAGAGTCTTGAAGAATGAAAATAATATTTGACTCGATTTTCCATTTTTCATCTTTATGAGTTGAATTGAAAGTACCAGTATCCAACTATGCAAAGCTCCAAAAATAGATTCCTCGTTCATTTTTGTTTTAGAATGCCTTGCATAAATAATATAATGGTTAGTTTGCAGTGCTGTTTTAGTTTAGTTATAAAAGGTCAACAATATACATATCGGAATAGAGTATAACTATACTAAAGAATTTTTTACTTCCTCCATATACAGAGAACCAATCTTAGCACCACATAAAACTGGTCAACATTATATATATCTGAAAATGCACCTGGAGGTAGAGCATGTTTTAGTTTAAAGAAATTATATTTTTTTTCGTGGATTCCAGCTACATAAAATGTGCTAATTTGGGATACAGTTCCATACTTGTTTTTCTTTTTTGTACTCATTTGTCCATCCGTGATCAAATACTGTATTTCTGATGCTTTGGTGCAAGTGATGGAAATGTTTTTTTGCTCTGTAGCTTGTGACCAAAATAAACTCCCGTGTAACTTGGGATTATAGATTGATGATCTTCAAAGGCATACAACATGTTCATGTGTATATATATGTATTGCTATCTGTTATTGATCTTATCATGACAGTTCCCTGGTTAGGTTTATTGCAATTCCATATCAGGACTGGCACTAAGTCCCACTCCTCTCTACATCCATTGTTTTCTGTATGTGTCGGAAACATGAATTGTTGCAAATGATGCTATTTCTCACCGCAAGCCATTGCGCCTGTTACATTTTCCATTGTCTACAGAATGATGACCCTCAAATCACGTGTCAGGTTCTTGGCTTCATTTGTATGCACATGAATTCTGTTTTTACATGAATCACAGGACACAAGCCTGACTCCCAACTAGCAGTAATGTGGAGATGTCATGCTCTTCTGGTTGTACAAAGGTTACATTGCAAGAAAGTAAACTGGTTTTGTCATGCCTACTATGCATACTTTTTCACTCGCCACACGTGGAGCATAATTGTTAGCTGTGTTAAAATAAGCTGTCAGAGGACAAGCGATTCAGGTTCAAATCCCTAAGATAAATGTTACTCCTACCATCTATATCTCTTTACCTCCTTTCAAATGCCATGATTTCAAGAATATCATAAACAAATATATGTGTTATAAAAATACTAATCTTCCAAGCTGCTCCAATCTTTTATATTTTACATCACTAAATAGATAAATAAAGTGTATGTAATTATTTCTAATTTTCTACCTATTGGAAGTAGCTGCTCTCTCTCTCTCTTTTTTTTTTTTTTTTTTTTTTGAGACCACGCCGTTCGCGCTTTTTCATTAAGCGTAAGAAAGTTCAAACAAGATAACAAGGCGCAACGGTAACCAACAAGTTACCGAGGCGCCAACCTAATTCTACCGAAAGCAAGAAACGCGAGGGGCGGGAGACCCTCCACCTAACAATCCCGCAAGCCAAACCCAAAACAAAAGAAAACTCAACACCAAGAAAGCCCGTGGCGATCGCAGCCGTAGAGAACGAAATCCGAGTGCTCCTCCGAGTCAGTCAAAAACCAAGACCACGGGCGATAAGCGTCGACATGAGGGTACACCTCCGAGTCACTTGGGCAAGACCACGGGCGAGGAGCGCCAACATGAAGATACCCTCCGAGTCACTGGGATCTAGGACCACGGGCGAGGAACACTAAAAAGACTACGGCAACGACAAACACCAATCGGGCAAGCCGAGTGGAGAGCAAAGAATAGGCACGGTTGGGCACAAAGACGACGCACGGCACACCTACATGCCCCCCAAGCCACCGCCCCAAGGTGAAGAGACGACCGTCGCCATTCACCCCACCACCACGGTGGAGCAAGTGCGACAACACAAGAACTCAACCAACAACGCCACCGCGACGACGTTGGTGAGTGCCCGAGGTAGCCGCCGTTTGCCACGCCACCACGGACGGCACCACACCTCACCGCGAGGGCCGACCTCCTCCGAAGATGGATGACGCATGTAACACGACGCCTTCAAGAAGGTAGTGACGCAAGAGCGCCACCGCCGATGGCCCATGGCACGGCTTTGGCCGGGTTTTCACCCTTGTCCATCAAGTCATCGGGAAGGCCGGAAGAATCTAGCACCCGGAGGCGTGAAGGGTCGGCCACGAGAGCGCCCACCGCCCGACCGCCGACACCGCCGGAATCGCCGATCCTGACCCACCCCTGGCGCCGGAGATGTGGGCCGCAGACCGGGGGAGGGTCCGCCCGGGGAGGCTCAGGCCCCGAACCGCCCACCGGTGAGCACAACGGGGCCAACCGGAAGCCGCAGCGTGCGGCCGTAGAGGACCGGATCGACGCCGTTGGGGCCGCAGGACCGGACGACGCCGTTAGGGCGCGGGGGGCCGGATCGACGCCGTTAGGGGCCGCAGGGGCCGGATCAACGCCGGTCGTCGCCGCCAGTGAGGCCGACGCCGCCATGGGCACCGCCGGCTCGCCGCCGCCGCTGCGGCGCGCCGCGGCCGGATCCAGCCCTGCAGGGCCGGGATCCGGTGGGCCGCGGCGCCGCCACGGCCGTGCCCGCCCGTCGGCGCCGTGGAGCTCGCCGGCCGGGATTGAGGTGGAGGGGGGACAGGAGCGGGAGGGAAGGGGGGTGGAGGAGGGAGGCGCCGGCAGGGATCCGGTTTTTAGGGTCGCCGCCCGGGGGGCCCCGCCGCCCGCCGGGCGGCAATGGCGGTGACGGCGGCCGGGGATGGGCGTGGAGGCCGGGGGCTCCCGACGGCTTATGTCGCGCCCGAGTCGCCCTTTGAGGGAGCGTTCGGGGAGAGTTTAATGTAGGATTCGAGTGAAGCAGCTGCTCTCCACAATCCAAACCGATACATGATCGCGCATCATGGCTTAGCCTAACATATTGGCATTGGCAGGCGCGCACCGCAACACCGCGCGTGGTTTCTAGTGACAATCCTGTTGCCTCCTGAAAAGCTGGGCCCCTTTTATTTTTTTTTTTTTTGCCGTATGCTGCCCCACGCGAATAGAAAAAAAGAGCCGTCATGACAATCCTGTTGCCTCCTGAAAAGCTGGGTCCCTTTTATTTCTTGCCGTCCGCTGCCCCACGCGAAAAGAAAACACAGCCCATGGTGCCTTGGGCAGCTCCAGTGTACTCCAAACCGAACCGCCATTACCAGCACACGCCTAACTGGGCCTAACAATGGCCCAGATTATTTCCCTCTCTGGGCGGTGAGTGCTCGTCGCCTTCGGTGCTTTTGGCAGGACTGAACCGGCTGTTGTAAACCAAAGGGAAGCAAAGCCTATTTTCTACTGCGCGCACAGAACCTAATTTAATTTAATAATAATAATTTAACAACTACATTTGGCTGACCCTCCCTGTGATTTCGGCTACGCCACGTCGGATCCGATGGGCCCTGCAGCGCTTCAGGCCTCCTATTGGGCCACCTCATCGAGCCATCTCCAAATATAAATAGGCGAGTCCTCCACAGTCCACACGGCAAAAAAAAAAAAAAAAAAAAACGGAAGTTAGGAGCTTCTCTCGCTCTCTCCGTCTCGCCCGATGCCGCGCTGCCACCGCCTCCGTCTCACCCGATGCCATGGAGTCACGGGAGGCCACCAGCTGCGCCCACCGCCTCCACCTTCGCCTTCCCTCTCCGCTTCCTCTCTCTCTCTCTCTCTCCTTTTCTCCCTCTCTCTTCCTCCTCACACGGGCGCTGCGATGGTGGCAGCGGCGCGGACGCCGAGGTCTGCGTCAGCCCTCATGCTCGCATCCCTGGCCACGGCGCGGCGGTAGCGGACGCTGCTATTGGCCGCCGCCTTCCCCCGGGCTACTCGTCCGTGGGTCCTGCGTGCCTAGGGTTTCCACAGTCAATGGCGATGGCTGCTGCGCCAGTGTTAATGCTCCTTGGCTCGGAATCCTAGGTGAGTTCCTAGCCCACAGCGTTCTCTTCTCTTCCTCCTCAGGCATTGCAGCCCATCCCCTCTCTAGCGGACGTATGAAATTGGGAACAAATTGTGTTGTTTCAGGAAGGGGGGATAGAGGAGAAACACGATTGCCTTGATGGGGATTGTTGTCGATTTGGGGTA
Organism: Hyparrhenia diplandra; assembly: GCA_015847255.1. NCBI lineage: Eukaryota > Viridiplantae > Streptophyta > Magnoliopsida > Poales > Poaceae > Hyparrhenia > Hyparrhenia diplandra. The sequence continues at coordinate 50,006 of JADLZK010002757.1, read as the reverse complement.
CAAGTCCATCTACCTTCCTCATCTCTGGGTGAGTAACGTGTGCTATGTTTTTTACTCTGTATTGCTACCTTTCTGCTGCCTGCAGTTTAAGTGTTCGATTAAATGCCTACTATTGAAGTTGTGATCCCATGTGATTGAGTTAGGGGTTAGCTATTTAATCCATTGCATTCTCTGAAAAAGGTTAGGATTATTATTATTATTATCATTACTATTATTATTATCTACAATTGCCTCTTTAATATCAATTATATCTAATGAAGGCCAATGTTGTGCTGTGCATAATTTCAGGTTCAGCAAATGATTGCGCAGCACAGGGAAAAAAGATTCCCCAAGGCCTCACCATTTCTTGCTTATTTCCCTTTCCTTTAAGGCTTGCCTATTTTGGCAATGGCAGCAACATATCATTAAGGACTGATAATATATCAGGTAAGGCATGATGCCTAATTTATGTGTGAGGCGGTAACCAATGCCTAATATATTGTTTCTTTTATGCGTATGCCGGATGGTTAGTTTTAGATACTGTTAGCAGACTCTAGAGGATTACCTATGTGCATTAGTGGTACTGATGTAAGTGCTTAGTTTTCCGTCTTATTAGGTTCAGCTCAGACCACTTCCTTTTACTGTCCTAGAAATAGAGCTTCCAGCCTTTTGAATTGCCATATTAATTCTGCTCCAGGAAGCCTTTTGACTTCCAAGGACTGCTTTTATTGGAAGGGGTGTCGTGTAGGCCAGCAGAGAATACATGCTTCTTATGTTTCTTGTTTTATAAGTATATAAGCAATGGACAATTCTTAACAAAGTCAGCTATAGTTTGGAGTGCTTTTATTCAAAACAAATCTTTAATGTTTCATGTTACCAAACAGACTCCTGACATGGTGTTGGCTGCTGAAGATTTCAGTCCTATAGTTTCTACTGATGGTGAATAAAGATCCCTGTAAATATTCTTTCCTGATCAATTTTGCAGCCCTCGTGATATTGGTTTTGATTCTGGTACCTGCCTTCGCTAATTTAGCTTTGCCTGTTGTTGGAGATTTTAATGTTCACTTAAACTTCCATCTTATCAAGTTAACTGCTAAGATTAAAAAAAAAACATTGTGTCAAGATTTTCCTAAGTGTTAGGTGGGCGAATATAGAGAAGTGTTTGTGTCCGCCCGCCCCTCCCCCTTCTCCGATGTTTCCGGGATGGAGGGGCGCCCCGTTCCGGCCGAGCGCCCGTGAGGGACGCCGATCCACGTGCGGATGATGCGACGCGTGGTGGAGCGGCGAGGATGGCGGCGCGGTGGCGGGAAGCGGCGGCCGCCGGCCGATGCCCGGCGAGGTACTCCTTGCGGCCGGGCGTGGAGACGGCCGCGTGCCCACTCGGAGACGGCGTCGGCGTCGGGTATCGGATCGGTGAGGCTCGGCTCGATTCCCGGGAGAGCCATGGCCGGCCGGATGGACCAACGGCGTCGGCCTAGGTGCGGCTCGGCCACGGGATGTACCGGTGATGTGCGGGGATAGTCGCCGTCGTGGCACCGCGGTGGAGGCGGTGCGCCCATTGCCAAGACCGGTGCCATCGGGGCGCCGATGCAAAATAGAGTCGGAGCCGAGGTGCCGATTGTTGACACCGCTTAACGACATCACTAATGTAGCTTACTAACACTTCAAATACTATGGCGCCAAAATGTACTTGAACGATGCTAGGCGACACACTACAAAAGCAATGACCCCAAAACAAAGGCTTTGGTATTATAACAATCATAAAGCCACTATAAACTTGTCAAAAGGGTAACCTATACTTCTAGTAAAGCAGGTTGTCAATCCACTTATGCAACTAGAAAGTATAACATCGCATAAAATGATGTGACTAGGCGGGATATAGAATAAGATAAAGAATATAGAACAAGGCTCGCAGTTTTACGTAATAATATATACCATTGTAGCATGTAGCATTTTAAAGGGGTAAGGGTTATCGTATCCACAGGGAAAAACAGATTAACTACTTAATGCGTAATACTAATAAAGTCCTTATATATGGAATATCTATAACCAATAATGATAATGCTTCTACTCAACAAATGGGGTTAATGTCACATGAAATAATAATAAATAAGATAAAGATATGTATGATAAATGCTCAATAAGATAAATAATAAATACAGGGGATCAAGCCATCATGAAATGATAAAGATTCAACGAGAATATTCTAGTCTAAGGACTCACATGGGCAATATAAGGAAAACTTATGTGTAACTATCATCACATGTTATTGCTAAACTCTAATTAGTGCAAACATCTAGTTATCATAGCTACTACTATTACTTCATAACAAACTTAAGGATCATCAACTAGAAGGATTCAATAATGAGATCTTCACCTTCTTCGAACACACGATCTACCGTTCACTACATACGAGGGGAGGATTATAAAAGACTCAATAGAGTCAGAACCTCTACGAACTACCCCAAACCTCGACATATAGCGGACATTTACAGATATAACATATATAAGCACCACGTTTACATAAGTTATAACACCTATCTTGCACGTTACAAGATGAGGGCTATACAATCCTAAGCATGTAATCCATAATAAATAAATAACTCTACTAGACATATTAAAGCAAACAATAAACAAAGCAAATGATAATATAATGAAGATAAAGAACAATATCATAGATGATCAATGAGTAATGAATATACCAAAGATATAAATATATCAAAGAGTATAACAAAGTACCTATGAACACCTTGGATGAATCCAAGCTCAAGCCTTCCTATGCTTGGAACTCCTTCTAATCTATTGCTAAGTAGCTAATCTCTCTAGATCTAGAACTATTCTCGAGGAACTAGGGTTTATCGCCTCGACTTGATCTCTCGAACTTAGGTTTCGATCTTCAATGCAATTAGGGTTTTAGGGGTAGCCCTCGCCTTCTTTTTATAGCCCCATAGGATGAAGAATCTTAGCCCTTGGATCAAACCGACTTGATTGGACCGGACTAGATCAACTCCATACGTTGGTTGTAGGAACATTCCTCGAAGCGTGGACACGTGGCTCCACCCGTGGGTGCCGCACCACCCCCCCAGGCCCCCGCCCCACACCGTATGGGTGTGGGCCCCGCCTTGGCGAGGTGTCTTATCTTCACATTTTGACCCCTAGAATTTACTCCAATCGCGCCGATTTGGTCCTTTTCTTCTGTCTTGATTTCTCCTCTTTTCTCTCCGATTTTTCAGGGTTTTCTAGAGTTCACCAGAAAACCGAGTGTATACAAAACTTGTGGAAATCATTAGTGTAAACCCTATCTATTATTTATTCTTGTCCTCATATGTTCTATTATTTTATAGTAAAAAGTTGACAATAACTACCGTCAACACCGATGCGTACTGGAGTCGGGAGGTGGTCTTGGCGGTGCCGTGGATGACACCACCCGAAGCCGGGATGGTGGTGCGGGGACCACATCGCCGCACGCCTATGCCGTGACGTTCCCACCGCACGCCGCCCGTGGAGGCGGCCGCGCTTCTTCATGTTGATATCGCGGTGGCGGTCACGAGACGGCGAGTCTTTGTGGAGCAGCCGAGGCATTCCTCAAGAACCTCGCGGAGATCCCCGAGGAGGCCACTCTGGATGCGATTGTGGGCGAAATTAACGCCCATGGTGTTGGCACGATGGTAAGCCATCATGACCCGCTTGAAGGAGGAGGGAAGCACGGAATTGGGCGGGCCATTGCCGTACCTTTTTTCTTCCCTCGCTCCTACCAACCGGGCTATTGATCTCTTCAAACGCTCTACCCAACCGAGCTATTGATCTTGATCTCTGTGGAGAATTGTGGAGAGCGAAGGTGCCGATAACGTGTTGCAAGTAGAATTGCGAGTAAAAGTGAAAGGGACGAAAGTAGCGATAGAACTTGTATTTATTCCATTGATCCGAGGTTACATATATACACCTGTAAGTGACGAGTTTTCGGGTGAAAACTCCCCCCCAAGAAGAAAACGTTTACGGTGTAAATCTCTCGGTAGGAAATGTCGAGATGAAGTCTCTTCCCGTTGGCCCCGTAACTTTAGCGGGATCCAAAGGGGATCAAGGGGGAAGGATAAGATCTTCCTTCGATTCTGGAAAAATCGTAACACTCCCCCTAGATCGAATCCGTCCTTGAGATCAATGAAAGGTATTGTTCCTCCAAAAATTCTGCGCAGGATAAAAACGAGGAAGAATACATGTAGAGTATATGCTATTGAAAACTCCTTAAAACCCAATGGGAAAAGAAGGAGAAAGTGTAGCATATAATGATTATTGCCTCATTGTAAACTTATATGAGAAAAACCTTTTCAGAGAAAACTCATGTCAAGTTTAGAGAGCAATATATGTCTTTGGTATTCCCTTAAAAACACTATTGGGGAAAACAAGGAATACGACATATGCTTATGTTAATATTGCCTCATTAAAAACTCTCTATGAGAAACCTTGAGAGGAAAAACTCGTAAAGAGAAAGAGTGCAATATGATGGTTTGGACAAGCCAACATCTAGGGGTGTCTCCCCTGAACCTTGCAAGTCTCCAAGTCATCGCATACCAATTCCTTTGACACATTTCTCAAATGAGGAAGCCGGTAGATACTTAGTGAACAAATCGAGATTATCACATGATTTGGCTTTCAAGATTTCTATTTCTCTATTTTGTTGTAATTCATGAGGATAGAACAACTTAGGAGAAATATGCTTGTTGATGTTGCTTTTGATATAGCTCGTCTCCATCTCAGGTAACACAAGCCGCATTATCCTCATAGATAATGGTTGGCGCTTGGATAGCACCTATACCACAAGATCGTTGTATGTGGTTAATCATTCCTCGCGGCCAAACACATTCACGTGAAGCCTCATATAGTGCAACTATTTCGTAATGATTCGTGGACGTTGTCACCAAAGTTTGTTTGGAGGATGTCCACGAGATGGTGGTCGTCCAATCGTGTAGAAACACAAAGCCCGCTTGTGATTTGCCATTATGGGGATCGATTGGTACCCAAAGGTCGCGATATATCAATCAAATCGAATTTGGACTTCTTAAGAAGAATAGCCCAAGATCCTTTTGTGCCATTAACATATCCGAGGATCTGCTTTTACTCCTATCCGGTGTCTTCGGTAGGAGCGGCACTATGTCAAGCAAGTAGGTTCACTGCGAATGCAATGTCGGGCCCGGTACTATTTGCTAGGTACATTAGCGCTCAAATGGCACTAAGGTATGGAACATGAGGTCCCAATATTTCCTCCCCTCATCCCGAGGTCCGAATGGGTCAATCTTCATTTCTAAAGACCCGAACAACCATGGGGGTTTTGTTAGCATATGCTTTGTCCATATTGAATTTCTCCAATACCGCATGCGGGCATAAAGGCGGATTGATGCACAAAGATTCCAGCTTGGAAGGTGCTCAAGTCGTAGGCCTAAGCAAAATTTGGTTTTACCCAAATCCTTCAACTCGAACTCCGTCTTTAGATGTTTGTATGCCTCTCATCAATATCTTGTTGGTTGCCAATTATATGTAAATCATCAACATACACCGATATGATGCAAAATCCTCGTTTGGGACTTTTTGATGAAGACACATGGGCAATCATCAGCATTAGCGTATCCCTTCGCAAGGTATTATTCGCTAAGTCGGTTAATACCACATCCTTCCCGACCGCTTTAAGCCATAGAGTGACTTTTGAAGCTTTACACAATACATGTTGCGACTTGCGTTTTGATTCGGTATAGAGATTCCATCGAACCTTCATATATATGTCCAAATCTAGTGACCCATAGAGATATATGCGGACTACGCCCATCAACCGCATAGATAGACGATTTTTGTACCGCCAAATGATATCGATATCGGAATGTAATTCCATTCATGACTGGAGAGTATGTCTCATTGAAATCAATGCCGGGTCTCTGCGTGAACCCTTGTGCTACAAGCCTCACTTTGTATCTCACCACCTCATTGTTCTCATTCCGCTCCTGGACGAAAACCCATTTGAATCCCATAGGGAATACTTTGGGAGGTGTAGGTATTGCTTGAGAGAATACCTTCCTTTTTGAGAGCGAGGATATTTCGCTTTGGATTGCATCCTTCCGTTGGTTCCAAATCCCAGCGCTTTTTTGCACTCGCCATGGTCTTAGGATCCGGATCATTTTCAAGGATTTTAGCAATCATTGCGGCGAAATATGTGTTGACAACTCGTAGTCTTTCTGGTCATATGATTCTCCGTGATTCAACATAGTTGATGGAAATTTCGCTACCGTTTCCGATGCAACATCATCTCCCACAATAGTTGCATCGGGGCATTCCGATGTCCCAACATCGGTAATGGAGTGCACTTTGTTGATGTGGGTTGTGAAGGTTGAACCTCCACGGGTGTTCCTCAACATGGGGTTGAGTTGCATTTATGGATTAGAGGATTTGCTCTTCCTTTTCCTTTGCTTCTTTGGGGCTGCATCCGTGGAAATAGCCGCATTTCTCCCCCTCTTATTTGGGAGTTGAGTAGTTTTGTTTGGTACCTCTACTCATTCTCGGTACATTTTCTCGCGGGATTATAGGATTTTGTAACACCCTTATAATCGATAAATGCATCTAGCGCATCATTTGCAATGTGTTGCAAATTGATGATTTTCTCAACTTGGAGTTCGGTCTCAAGTACGTGGATCGAGTTGGAGATGTCCGAGGCATCCCAATTGATTTTCGGGCATTCTTTGTGGTACTTAAAGTCTCCCCTAATGCCGGAAATGATCTTCGCCGAAGATACAATCACCGTATCGGGCCGTGAATAGGTCCCCCGTGGTGGGTTCCAAATATTTGATGATCGACGAGATTGATATCCCACATAGATCCCCAATTTTTCGTGAGGGCCCATAGTTGTACGCCAAGGTGGTGAGATTGGTACGTATGTGGCGCAAACCGAACTTTCGAAGATGGGAAATGCTTGGGGATTTCCACGTACTAATCGCAATAAATGAGGTTGCATGGTATGCGCTTGGACGCAATTGAATCAAGTCGGCAAAGATGGGTAAGATCGCATGACCCCAACATGAGGTTGGAAGATTGCAATTCTCGCAAAGAATGGTCTTGCAATGAGTTTGATTCTCTTGTAAGAGATTTAGCCAAACCATTTTGGGTGTGGACATATGGGACTGAGTGCTTGCACTTGAATTCCTAAGGCCATACAATAGTCATTGAAGGCATGAGAGGAAAATTCAGTTGATTGGATTTGATGTTCAGGATGCTGCGCTTTAAGTTTGATAACTTAAGCGATGATCTTAGCAAATGCATGATTCCGTGTCGATAATAGAGACACATGAGACCATCGTGTGGATGCGCCTATTAGAACCATGAAAGTACCCGAACGGTCCGACAAAGGTTGGATTGACCACAAATGTCTCCTTGAATGCGTTCAAGGAACTTGAGTGGTTCGGCTCCAATTTTGAGGTAAGATGGCCTCAAAATTAATTTCCCCCATGGCACATGCGCGTGCACGTAAAATCCGAAGATTGGGGAAATTTTTGCCTCGGTGAGTGAGTGACCAACAGAATTGCTTGTAATTTTTCGATCATCCCTATGCCGGGGTGACCAAGGCAATCATGTCAAGTCTGGAATGCATTAACATTCTGGAAAATTACTTTGTAAGCAACATGTTGTACGGGTTTTATATATGTATAGTACAATCCTAACGAGAGTGAGGGACCTTTTCAAGTGTCACTTTGCCATATCCGTTGTCCTTTGTAATGAGAAGAGATTCCTCATTGTTGTCATCATGACCAGTTGAAGGAGGAGGGAAGCACGGGAACTGGACGGGCCATTGCCGTACCTTTTTTCTTCCTTTGGTCGCCCTACCAACTGAGCTATTGATCTCTTCAAACGCTCTACCCAACCGAAGCTATTGATCTTGATCTCTGTGGAGAATTGTGGAGAGCGAAGGTGCGATAACGTGTTGCGAAGTAGAATTGCGAGTAAAAGTGAAAGGGGCGTAAAGTTGCGATAGAACTGTGTATTTATTCCATTGATCTGAGGTTACATATATACATTCCAAGTGACGGAGTTTTCGGGAGAAAACTCCCCCACAAGAAAAAACATTTACGGTGTAAATCTCTCGGGGAAGTATCCGATGCCGCGTATGTAGGAAACGTCGAGATGAAGTCTCTTTCCATTGGCCCCGTAACTTTAGCGGGATCCAAAGGAGATCCAAGCGGGAAGGATAAGATCTTCCTTCAGTTACGGAAAAATCGTAACAATAATAATAATTTAACAACTACATTTGGTTGACCCTCCCTGTGATTTCGGCTACGCCATGTCGGATCCGATGGGCCCTGCAGCGCTTCAGGACTCCTATTGGGCCACCTCATCAAGCCATCTCCAAATATAAACAGGCGAGTCCTCCACAGTCCACTCGGCAAAAAACCCAGAAGTTAGGAGCTTCTCTTGCTCTCTCCGTCTCGCCCGATGTCGCGCTGCCGCCGCCTCCGTCTCGCCCGATGCCGTGGAGTCGCGGGAGGCCACCAGCTGCGCCCATCGCCTCCACCTTCGCCTTCCCTCTCCGCTTCCTCTCTCTCGCTCCTTTTCTCCCTCTCTCTTCCTCCTCACACGGGCGCTGCGATGGTGGCAGCGGCGCGGACGCCGAGGTCTGCGTCAGCCCTCATGCTCGCATCCCTGGCCACGGCGCGGCGGTAGCGGACGCTGCTATTGGACGCCGCCTTCCCCGGGCTGCTCGTCCGTGGGTCCTGCGTGCCTAGGGTTTCCACGGTCAATGGCGATGGCTGCTGCGCCAGTGTTAATGCTCCTTGGCTCGGAATCCTAGGTGAGTTCCTAGCCCACAGCGTTCTCTTCTCTTCCTCCTCAGGCATTGCAGCCCATCCCCTCTCTAGCGGACGTATGAAATTGGGAACAAATTGTGTTGTTTCAGGAAGGGGGGATAGAGGAGAAACACGATTGCCTTGATGGGGATTGTTGTCGATTTGGGGTACAAGTCCATCTACCTTCCTCATCTCTGGGTGAGTAACGTGTGCTATGTTTTTTACTCTGTATTGCTACCTTTCTGCTGCCTGCAGTTTAAGTGTTCGATTAAATGCCTACTATTGAAGTTGTGATCCCATGTGATTGAGTTAGGGGTTAGCTATTTAATCCATTGCATTCTCTGAAAAAGGTTAGGATTATTATTATTATTATCATTACTATTATTATTATCTACAATTGCCTCTTTAATATCAATTATATCTAATGAAGGCCAATGTTGTGCTGTGCATAATTTCAGGTTCAGCAAATGATTGCGCAGCACAGGGAAAAAGATTCCCCAAGGCCTCACCATTTCTTGCTTATTTCCCTTCCTTTAAGGCTTGCCTATTTTGGCAATGGCAGCAACATATCATTAAGGACTGATAATATATCAGGTAAAGGCGTGATGCCTAATTTATGTGTGAGGCGGTAACCAATGCCTAATATATTGTTTCTTTTATGCGTATGCCGGATGGTTAGGTTTAGATACTGTTAGCAGACTCTAGAGGATTACCTATGTGCATTAGTGGTACTGATGTAAGTGCTTAGTTTTCCATCTGATTAGGTTCAGCTCAGACCACTTCCTTTTACTGTCCTAGAAATAGAGCTTCCAGCCTTTTGAATTGCCATATTAATTCTGCTCTAGGAAGCCTTTCGACTTCCAAGGACTGCTTTTGTTGGAAGGGGTGTTGTGTAGGCCAGCAGAGAATACATGCTTCTTATGTTTCTTGTTTTATAAGTATAAGCAAGGGACAATTCTTAACAAAGTCAGCTATAGTTTGGAGTGCTTTTATTCAAAACAAATCTTTAATGTTTCATGTTACCAAATAGACTCCTGACATGGTGTTGGCTGCTGAAGATTTCAGTCCTATAGTTTCTACTGATGGTGAATAAAGATCCCTGTAAATATTCTTTTCCCAATCAATTTTGCAGCCCTCGTGATATTGGTTTTGATTCTGGTACCTGCCTTCGCTAATTTAGCTTTGCCTGTTGTTGGAGATTTTAATGTTCACTTAAACTTCCTTCTTATCAAGTTAACTGCTAAGATTAAAAAAAAAACATTGTATCAAGATTTTCCTAAGTGTTAGGTGGACGAATATAGAGAAGTGTTTGTGTCGCACGATGCTTCTTTGTTCTGTTTTTATTTTTTCCTTGTGTTATCTCCAGTTTGTTTATTTCCATCAACACATCTACTATATATGTCTACGTAGCCTTCTCTATGCCTTGGACACTTATCAATAGCCTAGAATTTACTTAAGTTTGTTCAATAAATTATATATATAGTTCACCATGATGCCAGGCCATATTATATACTCCCTACGTTCCACAAAACATGCAATTCTCACTTCCCGAGGAGTCAAACATCACCAACATTGACTAAAATTATATCACAAAATACTAATACTTATGAGACAAATTAAGTACCGTCAAATTAGTTATGAAATATATTTTCATAAGAAATTTATTTTGAGACATAAATCATAATACTTTTTTTTTCTATGAACTTTGTCAAAGTTGGCAAAGTTTGACTGACACGCTCCCATAATTGCATGTTTATTGGAACGGGAGGGAGTATATAGTTCACCATGATCCCAGGCCATATTAACAGAAAAAAATCGAAACCTGCTCTTCTTTCATGTTGATTTCTTACCTATATCTCTTATTGGATTTTACATGTACTCTTCATCAATAGTCAAGCACTATTGTTGGTACACATAACAATGATGATTCTACTCTTTAAGGTCAGCTTTATCCCTAACCCCTCTCCCCTTCTAATTCTGTTAGATAGCTTGGATCAACATTAAACTGAAATTTATAGTTATACTGAGACAATATACAGGAAAAAGATGGCTTAGTCTTCATCTGTATATGCCATAGCCCTTTAATAGTTATTATATTTTCGTGATAAGGTTCAATCCTCTGTACATCAGTTTGCTTGCTAATATAGAGATTAGAAGCTGTGACTTCTGTTTTCTTGGATTGTTTCAGTATATGTATGGAGAAAGCTAAGAATATGGTATACAAAATGGTAAATTTTAGGCATAATAAACAGTTACAAGTGTCGAGGGTAATATAGTGTCTTCATAAATCTTTTTTTTTCCACACATGCATGCTGATTTGGTTTTAATCTATTTCACAAAAAGTAGGTGTGTGTGTGTGCCAGCAAGCAGGACAAAAGGAAAAACATTGTTGCTTTAAGTTCAATCGCTATGCTTCAAGTCACAATTGTCCCACTGTACAGGTCACTGGGTGTGCTGCTCCTTGTGATTCTTGCATGCGTGTTTTTGGTTAACTGACCAGTACCCACTCCTTTGCTTTCTATTTTCCCCTTTTTGCTTTAGTTTTTCTTGTCTTATAATCAGAAGAGTATTCCTTCCAGCCTGTTGTTGCTTATGCTTATTAAAATACATATATTCACTTAATTACTTATTTTTACTGATAAGATATATTGTGGTTCTACCTTTTTTATAAGAAAAAAATGCTCTCTCTTGTGCTTTTCAGCTATCCCTATACATTTGCTTGCTGAGACTTTCTTGCTCTGGTTCCCACCAATTAGTTCCCATCACTCGGATCTGTAATTTTGCTTCCTTTTTAAGCTAGCCCATGTGTGCAAACCACACTAAAATACAGGGCTATATTTTTCCACACATGGTACAGTAATCCAACTAACCTGTTTCGCCACTTTCACATTGCGGTTTTAGCAAGTGCTCGCCTTACTACCACACCGAAAGAAAACCATCGCGACGTGTTTTGTCGGATACTCGGATCACCCACGGTCACATCTGGTGTTCTTTAAAGATATATGACAAAGCCACCTCAAGAATCACAAAGATAGACTCTTTTTTTGTATCCAATCTCAAAAATCAAACAAGGTAACGTGGTTGGATGTGTACATAACAATTCATTTAATATTCTCTCTCTTCATCTCTAAATGAATGATCCATCAGAAAGGAAGAAAAAGGCAGACGAAGAAAAAACATCCACCATTGTATTATGTATCCTGAAATAATTCCATTGTCAGTTTGATTATATCTTAGCGTACTCATTCTTCCGTAGCAATTCAAGAAATTTTGAGCTTTTGTCCTTTATCAGGTGAAGGAGTTCTAGATAAACATGCAAGATGAAGAAAATCACAGTTGGTTCACATAGTTTTTTTTTTTTTTTTTTTTTGACTGAAATTCACATAGTTGTAGTGCTTGGTCGTTTGCTCCTTTAGACATGTCCTTTTCTAATAATGTCATGCTGTTGTCCATGTTTTCAAGACTCAAGATGCCAATTGCTTTGAATTCCTATATGAGCTTCTTAGAGTTTTAAAATTCCTGACCCATTCGTTGGTGTTGTTCTCCTGCTCTTAACCTCGGTTCCTCTAACCTCCCTACGGAATCCAAGTGGTTGGCCTGCTTATTAACAAGAAAAATCACTGAACTTTGTATACCAATTGTCAGATTGATGTTTTGTTTCAAACAAGAGATTAAATATTAATTTACTACACCCTTTGCAGGAATGGTGATTTTCTGGAACTATGGATAGTACTGAAATACATTGATGTACAACTCACTAATTTGCACAATGATCACAAAATATTTCACCTTCGATGACAACACAAAGGATCGATGAGTTGATGGGCACTGCACAGGTGCTGGTCCTGTGTGTGATGAGGTCGGATTACTTATTTATTGCCTGAATTATTAGTATCATTTCCTTACTGCATTGGTCTAATGACATAGAAGTCACTGTAGTGCTAGGATATGTTGTGGTTGCAGCATTTCCAGAGCATGTCAGTCATGGAGTGGGTCTTTCTTGAAGCTATATGTCCCTATTTATGTTTTGGTTCATGCCTGCTTCCTTATTTTTTCTTTTTAGTTTTCTGTTCTTACATGTGTCTTCTGGTGATAATACCTCTCCTTTCCATCCCTCTATTTTTCTCTTCCATTTTAATAAAATGATACACAACAATTAACTTATACCACATTTAGTGCGGTGCAGATTTATTATTGCAGTTATCCATTTCTGTAATTAACTTTTCACTTACCTGTACAACTCTATTACTTGCAGTAATAAAAACAGAAGAATACCATCCTCAGATAATGCTAAAGACCATGCCAGGCAAGAGACAGCTGGCGTCATCTTCCAGCTTCACAACCGCCAGTCCCAGGTAATTCAAACTAAACCAAGAAACTGCATACTGTTCTCAAAAAAATTTTGTCCCACAACATAAGATCCATTTCAATACAGCTAGCAATATAAACTATTATGTATCCTCTTCTAACCACCGTGTATGTACTCTCCACAGATTCCTTCCATGCTACAATAGTCATGTATGTTCATCAAATTATCTGCAGCCTACACCAATCTTACTCCGTAAATGAAAACCATGCAGGAGACCACCCAAGCCTTCAGTGCGCTCTCAACTAATCTTCTACAATATTAATATTCTTTAAGTTTTCTGTATAAAAACAGAACTACATCTACACATATAGTGTGTTGTATATCTCCTAGCATTCACGAAATATGAATAATTGTAGCTGCATGCATGTATGCCATATCTATCAATGCTACCAACTACCTCAGACTGCTTGCTATATATAATAGCTTCATTAGATAATGACTATGTTTTCTACATTATGACTTTACCTGTGAAAATTGATAAGCGCGGCGCAAAGTCGCGCGCCCTACTAGTAACCTCTACATTCGGCTGACCCACCCTGCGATTTCACGGCATCCACGTCGGATCCGTGGGCCCCCAGCAGCGCTTCAGGCCTTCTATTGGACCACCTCATCGAGCCACCTCCAAATATAAACAGGCGAGTCCTCCACAGTCCACACGGCAAAAAAATGGAAGACAGGAGCTTCTCTCGCTCTCTCGTCTCGACCGATGCCGCGCTGCCACCGCCTCCGTCTCGGCCGATGCCGTGGAGTCACGGGAGGCCACCGGCTGCGCCCACTGCCTCCACCTTCGCCTTCCTTCTCCGCTTCCTCTCTCGCTCCATTTCTCCCTCTCTCTCTTCCTCTTCACGCTGGCGCTGCAATGGCGGCGCGGTGCGGACGCCGAGGTCTCACGTCAGCCCTCGCGCTCATCCCTTGCCACGACACGGCGGTAGCGGACGCTGCTATTGGCCACCGCCTTCCCGGTGGCGTGTCCTGCTAGGCTGCTACAGGCCCCTCGCAGCGCTTCAGGCCTTCTATTGGACCACCTCATCGAGCCACCTCCAAATATAAACAGGCGAGTCCTCCACAGTCCACACGGAAAAAAAAAACGGAAGCCAGGAGCTTCTCTCGCTCTCTCCGTCTCGACCGATGCCGCGCCGCCCCGCCGCCTCCGTCTCGCCCGATGTCGGGAGTCGCTGGAGGCCACCAGGCTGCGCCCACTGCCTCCACCTTCGCCTTCCTTCTCCGCTTCCTATCTCGCTCCATTTCTCCCTCTCTCTTCCCTCTTCACACGGGGCGCTGCGATGGCGGCGGCGGTGCGGACGCCGAGGTCCACGTCAGCCCTCGCGCTCGCATCCCTGGCCACGGGCGCGCAGTAGCGGACGCTGCTATTGGCCGCCGCCTTCCCGGTGGCGGCGTCCTGCTAGGCTGCTACCGGCTACTCGTCCGTGGGTCCTGCGTGCCTAGGGTTTCCACGGTCAATCGCGACGGCTGCTGTGCCAGTGTTAATGCTCCTTGGCTCCGAATCCTAGGTGAGTTCCTAGCCCACAGCGTTCTCTTCTCTTCCTCCTCAGGCGTTGCAGCCCATCCCTCTCCAGCGGACATATGAAATTGGGAACAAATAGTGTTGTTTCAGAGAGGGGGAGAAACACGATTGCTTTGATGGGGATTGTTGTCTGGGTGAGAAACGTGGCCTATGTTTTTTACTCTGTATTGCTACCTTTCTGCTGCATGCAGTTTAAGCGTTCGATTAAATGCCTATTAAAGTTGTGATCCCATGTGATTGAGTTAGGGGTTAGCTATTTAATCCATTGCATTCTCTGAAAAAGGTTAGGATTATTATTACTATTATTGTTATTATTATCATTAATATTATTATTATCTACAATTGCCTCTTTAATATCAATTATCTAATGAAGGCCAATGTCGTGCTGTGAATAATTTCAGGTTCAGCAAATGATTGCGCAGCACAGGGAAAAAAAAGATTCCCCAAGGCCTCACCATTTCTTTCTTATTTCCCTTTCCTTTAAGGCTTGCCTATTTTGGCAATGGCAGCAACATATCATTAAGGACTGATAATATATCAGGTAAGGCATGATGCCTAATTTATGTGTGAGGCTGTAACCAATGTCTAATATATTGTTTCTTTTTTATGCATATGCCGGATGGTTAGTTTTAGATACTGTTAGCGGACTCTAGAGGATTAGCTATGTGCATTATTGGTACTGATGTAGGTGCTTAGTTTTCCATCTGATTAGGTTCAGCTCAGACCACTTCCTTTTACTGTCCTAGAAATAGAGCTTCCAGCCTTTTGAATTGCCATATTAATTCTGCTTCAGGAAGCCTTTCGACTTCCAAGGACTGCTTTTGTTGGAAGGGGTGTCGTGTAGGCCAGCAGAGAATACATGCTTCTTATGTTTCTTGTTTTATAAATATAACCATGGACAATTCTTAACAAAGTCAACTATAGTTTGGAGTGTTTTTATTTAAAACAAATCTTTAATGTTTCGTGTTACCGAACAGGCTCCTGACATGGTGTTGGCTGCTGAACAGTCCTATAGTTTCTACTGATGGTGAATAAAGATCCCTGTAAATATTCTTTCCGATCAATTTTGCAGCCCTCGTGATATTGGTTTTGATTCTGGTACCTGCCTTCGCTAATTAGCTTTGCCTGTAGTTGGAGATTTTAATGTTCACTTAAACTTCCTGCTTATCAAGTTAACTGCTAAGATTAAAAAACATTGTATCAAGATTTTCCTCAATGTTAGGTGGACGAATATAGAGAAGTGCTTATATCGCACGATGCTTCTTTGTTGTGTTTTTAGTTTTTTCCTTGTGTTATCTCCAGTTCGTTTATTTCCCTCAACACATTTACTATATATGTCTATGCCTTGGACACTTATCAATAGCCTAGAATTTCCTTAAGTTTGTTCAATAAATTATATATATAGTTCACCATGATGTCAGGCCATATTATATATATATAGTTCACCATGATGCCAGGCCATATTTTATATATATAGTTCACCATGATGCCAGGCCATATTATATATATAGTTCACCACGATGCATAAATCTTTTTTTTCCCACACATGCATGCTGATTTGGTTTTTAATCTATTTCACAGAAGTAGGTGTGTGTGCGCCACCAAGCAAGACAAAAGACAAAACATTGTTGCTTTCAGTTCAGTCGCTATGCTTCAGGTCACAATTGTCCCACTGTACAGGTACTGGGTGAGCTGCTCCTTGTGATTCTTGCATGCGTGTTTTTGGTTAACTAACCAGTACCCACTTCTTTTTGCTTTCTATTTTCCCCTTCTGCATTTAGTTTTCTTGTCTTATAATCAGAAGAGTATTCCTTCCAGCCTGTTGTTGTTTATGCTTATTAAGATACATATATTCACTTAATTACTTATTTTTACTGATATATTGTGGTTCTACCTTTTTTTTTTATAAGAAAAAACTGCTCTCTCCTATGCTTTTCAGCTATATGCCTATACATTTGCTTGCTGAGTCTTTCTTGCTCTGGTTCCCACCAATTAGTTCCCACATCACTCAGCTTGCTTCCTTTTTTTCGCTAACCCATGTAGCTTTTGTTACCTTGTTTTTTCATACATATTTGGACACAATCTGGTGTTCTTTAAAGATATGAAAATGCCACCACAAGAATCACAAAGATGGACTCTTTTTGTATCGAAACTCAAAATCAAACAAGGTAACGTGGTTGGATGTGTACATACCAATTCATTTAATATTCTCTCTCTTCATCTCTGAATGAATGATCCATCAGAAAGGAAAAAAAGGCAGACAAAGAAAAACATCCACCATTGTATTGTGTATCCTGAAATAATTCCATTGTCAGTTTGATTATATCTTAGCGTACTCATTCTTCCGTAGCAATTCCAGAAATTTTGAGCTTTTGTCCTTTATTCCCTTATCAGGTGAAGGAGTTCTAGATAAACATGCAAGATGAAGAAAATCACAGTTGGTTCACATAGTTGTAGTGCTTGGTCGTTTGCTCCTTTAGATATGTCCTTTTCTAATAATGCCATGTTGTTGTCCATGTTTTCAAGACTCAAGATGCTAATTGCTTTGAATTCCTATATGTGCTTCTTTGAGTTTTAAAATTCCTGACCCATCCTTTGGTGTTGTTCTCCTGCTCTTAGCCTCGGTTCCTCTAACCTCCCTACGGAATCAAGTTATTGGCCTGCTTATTAACAAGAAAAATCACTGAACTTTGTATACCTATTCTCAGATTGATGTTTTGTTTCAAACAAGAGATTAAATATTAATTTACTACACCCTTTGCAGGAATGGTGATTTTCTGGAACTATGGATAGTACTAAAATACATTGAAATATATTGAGGTCCAGCTCACTAATTTGCACAATGATCACAAAATATTTCTCCTTCGATGACAACACAAAGGATCGATGAGTTGATGGGCACTGCACAAGTGCTGGTCCTGTGTGTGATGAGGTCGGATTACTTATTTATTGCCCGAATTATTAGTATCATTTCCTTACTGCATTGGTCTAATGATATAGAAGTCACTGTAGTGCTAGAATATGTTGTGGTCACAGCATTTGCAGAGCATGTCAGTCATGGAGTGGGTCTTTTTTGAAGCTATATGTCCCTATTTATGTTTTGGTTCATGCCTGCTTCCTTATTTTTCTTTTATAGTTCTGTTCTTACATGTGTCTTCTGGAGATAATACCTCTCCTTTCTATCCCTCTATTTTTCTCTTTCATTTTAATAAAATGATACACAACAATTTTTTTTGACAACAAACAACTTTATAGATTAAGCAAGCATATTACAATACAGATCTTCAGAGAAGACTGTATTACAACTAGATCCACCGACCCGAAAATAGAACAAGGGAAGTTGCAGAGACGAAGACGAAATCGCGCGGTAAGCTGATGTGTCGCCGGAGGTGAGGACAACTGAATGGAAGGACCGCGCCATGCATCGGTTGAAGTAGGGACGACTGAGCCGTGAAGAAATGCACACCCGCGACCGAAGTATATGTAGAAATCTCGTCGCCGGTGGTATAGGATGAGGCTCGGTGTCGAATCCCCGATGGAGGCGAGATCGCGAGGTCGGCTGCAGTTGAAGTTGCTCCACGGTGGACAGTATCTGCTTGCTCGAAGGTGGTGAAATAAAAGAAAAAAAAAAAAAAAAAAACAGTACAGAGGAAGCTTCCCAAGAGAGGATAAGGATGAGGAGTTGAGGAGCCTGGCATGCATGCATGCACGCGTCCGCCTATCGGTGCTCGGGGAAGGAACGTTGGTTGCATGCGCCACACATAGCAGTGGCGGGCCCCACGATTGTGGGACCCACCATGTGGAACAGTGCTGCCACGAAAAAAATCCCAGCGGCTCCCTCGATGGAGGACGACGTGGTGGAAGGGGATCATCATACTGGTGGCCGGCAGCGCCACCACCTTGAGGCCCGCCTCATCCCCCGTGGTGGAGGTTGGTGCTGTTGTGGTCGCGGGCGGCGGGAGGAGCGGTGAGGCGGGCGGAGCTTTCCTTGGTGGGGCTTCTAAGGCGTCGGCGTCGGCGTACATGGCGGACAAGGCCTGCCCCCTCCGACGAGGATGAGGAGTAGGCGGCCCTGCTCGGCACCGCTACCTCCACCGAAGCTCCAATCTTCCCCAACCTCTCACTGCTTGCTTCATGCTCCATGGGAACGACCTCGAGGAGGAAGAGATTGGGAGCGAGGAAGACGATGGTTGAAAGAAGACCTAGGAAAGGCCTTATTGCTTTTAGGGGATAATACAAGGGGAGGAGAAGAGGGGCCATAGGAGAGGGAGACAGAGGGACCGGCCCTCCTGCCGTCGTCACCGGCGAGCACACCAGGGACGGGCGGCAGGGGGCGGCAGCGGCGTCGCCGCCCGGGTGGTGGTGGAGAGTTAGAGGAGGAGGAAGAGGGACGGCATTACGCCCAATACTACAGAGAGTCGGCCGATTGCCACAGCTTTAGCATCCGTTCCACAGCAATTAACTTGTACCAAATTTGGTGCGGTGCAGATTTATTATTGCAGCTATCCATTTCTGTAATTAACTTTTCACTTACCTGTACAACTTACTTGCAGTAATAAAAACAGAAGAATACCATCCTCAGATAATGCTAAAGACCATGCCAGGCAAGAGATAGCTGGCACCATCTTCCACCTTCACAACCGCCAGTCCCAGGTAATTCAAGCTAAACCAACAAACTGCATACTGTTGTCAAAAAAAAAATTGTTCCACAACATAAGATCCATTTCAATACAGCTAGCAATATAAACTATTATGTATCCTCTTCTAACCACCGTGTTAAATAAAATGCATGTTCAAAGTCTTTAACTATATATGTACTCTCCACAGATTCCTTCCATGCTATAAAAGTCATGTATGTTCATCAAATTATCTGCACCCTACACTAATCTTACTTTGTAAATGAAAACCATGCAGGACATAGTATATCTCCATCAAAGACCACCCTTCAGTGCGCTCTCAACTAATCTTCTACAATATTAGTATTCTTTAAGTTTTCTGTATAAAAATGAAACTACATCTACACATATAGTGTGTTGTATATCTCCTAGCATTCACGAAATGTGAATAGTTGTAGCCGTCTGCATGTATGCCATATCTATCAATGCTACCAGCTACCTCAGACTGCATACTATATATACTAGCTTCATGAGATGATGACTATGTTTTCTACATTATGATTTTACCTGTGAAAATTGTTATATATAAACTAGCAGGAAGGCCCGCGCAGGTGCGCGGGCTATACCAAGCATACATGGGCGAGATAAGGAAAGAATTGCAATTAAAAGAAGAAAAACAGTGTTGTTTCTATGAGATGGTTGTCATCGTCAGTTAACTACACTTTAAAAATAGATGAGATGGCTGCAGTGTACGCTGTACATCCCAAAGCCGAAGGTATATGGAGTCACATTCTGCAGGAGGGCAACAATCAAAATTATTGTAGTAATGTGCAGTTGCAGATAGGTAAAAAAATTCAATTGAAGGGATCAAACATGAAGGAAATATATATCTAGTTTTGCTACAACTTTTTATCTAGTTTTGCTAGGAATTAGTGTCATCAGTTTACAATGTGATATGCAATGTCTAAATCTTCTCTCCCCTCTTTGGCTAAGAGTCAAGTCACTAGCTCCCCTCTTATGGCTTGTTAGAGCAACTCCAACAGCCTCTCTAAATTGCTCTGTGAAATCCGTTTTTGGCTTTTTATAGGCAAAAATTGCCTCCAACAAACTCATCATCTCAGTATCCAATTTGGTTCGCCTTCTATTCTTGGTTTTCCGCTAGACAAATTAAGTGAGCGCTCGCTCGCTAACCTAGCTTACTACTATTTTTAGCCGGCAATACTCCTCTATCCCACACATTTTTGTGACCGGAGACTGCAATTATACCTAAAAAGGAATGACGAGGTAAACATTTAGATCGACTAATTATACAAGAGCTTTTGGAGTACTCTACCTTTTTTATGGGCTGTTTATTTTAGAGAATAGCTAAATCTTCGTTTTTGGAATATATTTTTGAATAGACGGTTGGAGCTACTCTTAAAAGATGTCATATCAAGACCATCTAAAAATCAACTCCTACCAAGGAGCCCGAAAGAGCCGGAGCTGCAGACATAGGCTTCTTTTTGCTCTTCTTCACAAACCTAATACGAATTATTACAAATCTGATCGTTTTTGTCAAACATTTTATAAAACAGCTTCAGCTCCATTAGAAAAGCTGCTCGATACCAGAAGCAACATATTGTTTTTTTTTGGCTTCATCTTTTTCTAAAAAAGCCAAACCCTGCTTAAATGGCCCTTAATTATAGCTGGATCGAAACTGTTTGCTATAGGCCTCTGTTATCTCTACTATAATGTCCCAGTTTTAGCTATTTTTAGATCAAAGCTCACCAACCAACGGATTAAAGGACGAAGGGCTGAGATCGAAAGTTTGATGCAGGGTCTTACACCCTCACCCTCGCCCTCACGCCGCACATTCTCACGCGTCGGAGGCAACAATCATTCGAAGCCCGTCATCCTCACCGTGAAAATATATAAAAAAACAACCCATGCGTGACGAGACCGCCAACGCCGCTCATCGCTCATCGAGATCGGCGGAACCTCGCCATCGCCAACGCCGAGGCCAACGCTGCGCGGCCACGACGGGATCGCCCTTAGGGCCGCCGTGATTGGCCGCGATTGAGACACCGCCATCGGCCCGACGAGATCGCCTTTGCGCCGCTTAGCGCCTTGATAAGTCGAATATGGTTTCCTGACGCGCGCGAGCTCCCCACACATGTACGTGGCCCAGCGATCCGACCTCTTCGTCACCCTTCCCGTCTACACCACGCCCACGCGCGACATCCCGCTGCATGGCTCTGCATCTACTATTCATTCTTTTCCTCACTCCTCTATTCTCGGCCCGCCCGTCACCGGTCGATTCCCAACCATAAAATCTTTCTCACCGCAAATCACCAACGCCGCCATGGCCCGGATGGGATCGTCATCGCGCCGCCACTTTGCTTGTGACACGATCTTCTTCTAACAAGGAACGATTCGGTAATAATTCAATCCAAAAATATATTTGTCAATTTTGCACGTAGGTTCTATACAAGAAGATTTA
This sequence comes from Hyparrhenia diplandra, assembly GCA_015847255.1. Classification (NCBI taxonomy): domain Eukaryota; kingdom Viridiplantae; phylum Streptophyta; class Magnoliopsida; order Poales; family Poaceae; genus Hyparrhenia; species Hyparrhenia diplandra. The sequence continues at coordinate 28,222 of JADLZK010002757.1, read as the reverse complement.
TAAATGAATTAGTTGTTTTACAAATTTCTATTGATTCCGACGAGTTATTTCAATCGGTACCTTTTTGGATTAATTATAGATCACTTTCTCTATATGCACGTTTGCTGATTTACTTGAGTCCCTTCAGGCGGCGTGGTAGCCATTGATTGTGTTTTGCTTCCTCCTACTGTGTCCTTGCCGGGAGAGATGGTGGGGAGGGGGCTACCATGCATACGTGATGCAAAATCATTCTTAGGGCCGTCGCGGCTCGCCTCGCGGCACCGACGCCACCATCGCCTGGCATGGATCGCCATCGCGCCGCCACGCCTTGTGAGACGATCGTCATCTAGGCGCCACCTGGCCCGGCACGCTCCTAGTACGTATCCATCCCGGCATTGCGCCTTCAAACCAACTATTCCATTAGCCCCGGCTTAGCCTAGGCATTCGGTTTAAACCGACCGCTCGGTTTTGGTTTTTCTTTGAAAAGTTCGGTTTTCCAACAAGGAAGCGCCGATCGGTTTTCTCCCGAAATGGAAATTGATAGGTTCGGTTTCGGTTTATTTCTTCGGTTCTTTGGTTTAAACCAACCGACCCAGTCTGAAAAAGAAAAAGAAAAAAAAAACGTAGTCCGCCGTCCTCAACGGCTCCTTGCGCAGCGATCTTGCGCCGCCGACCACCTCGCGGTCTCGCGCCGCCGCTGCCGCAGCTCCCCTGTGCTTGCGCAATCCGCCACACTAGCCATTGGGGCCGCCGACCGTCTTGGAACCATTGCACAAAGTGGCACCTCAAAATTTTTGAATGCTCTAAAGGTGCGCTCTGTTTTTACCATTTAGCTATAATATTTTTTTGTTTCACAATGCCCATTGTTTTCTTTGTTGATAATAATTTGATTTCTCTGTTTTTGTCCAGAGAACAAAGATCTTGGTGCGGATAATGGACTTATTGGTCAATTTGGTGTCGGGTTCTATGCGGCTTTCCTTGTTGCGAGAGAGGGTATGGAATGTTCTTCTATGATATAGCTCACCGATTAACTTTGCATTACTTTCCAAAATCTACCTATTATTTCAGAAATTCTTATAGTTGCTATGCATACTGAAAATGCCCCTACATCTTGTTAGTAACTTTGCATATTCTTCGTCGTCACACAGGTTGTGGTGTCTACTAAAAGTCCAAAGGCGATATCGTAGATGTTGCCATTCATGTAATCTATATTGTATTTTTTTTTTTCTAGCCATTGTTCATGCAAAAGAAGAACCTTTCACCAATTTTGAAGAGGATGGAATGCCACAATTTCTTTGGAAATAACATTGGTTCCTTTGTAATATTATATTGTGTGAAATAACATTGGTTTCTTTTGTAATATTATATTATGTGATGTGATCATGATTGCTTTTTTTTTTGAAAAAATCACCAAATAATCTACACCATTTGGTTGTTTGATTTATGTTGTGTAAATGTCACCGTAGCGTTAGCACGAGCAATATATGATGTGTTTGGTTGCAGCACTTTTTGCTGGCTAGGTCAGATTAGGCCGTTTTTTGGTGTTTGGTTTGGTAGCCAGGTAATTAGCCTAGCTATATTGGGCTAAAATGGGGAGTTAGCCTGGCCAGGGTAAGAAGGCCGATTTGGCCTTCCCAACTCGGCCTGGCAGTTCGCGCAAAAGTGTGTCCCGTCACCTCCCATGTGTGCTCCTCCTTCGCCATCTCTCTGCACCGCCTCTGCCTCCTCTCCGCCGGCGGTCCTCCCCGTCGATCACTGCTACTCCTCCAAGGCTTCACGACTCCGCCGTCCACTGGTCCTCTGCGCGCCCACGGAGCCTGGCCATCGGGCCTCCCCCACGCCAGATCTAGGAAGATGATGTGCAGTAGGCACGCGCCGGCGCCGATGAGGAGGAGCAGCGCTGGGGTTCTCGCCGACGTCGCAGGCGGGCACATGGCAGGGAGCGGCGGGAGGGAGGTGTTGGGCACGCGCGCGAGGATCTCGTCGGGGAGCAATGGACCTCCCTCGGCGAGCCCATCCCCCCCTGCCCTATCTCGAGCTCCTTGGCATCCTATGCTCCACCTCGCCGGTGCAGCACGAGCGGGATCCGCCGCTGGTCCGCCCCTCACCGGCAACAGATGGACTACAGAAGCAGCAGCAGGTGAGGTACCTGCCGCCCTGCTCCAGCCATGCTGGTCGCGTGGACGCCGCCGCGAGACGCGAGCGCGCGTGTGCTGTGCGGGCGCCCACGGCCCCGCCGCCACCCACGACCATGCCACAGTCGGCTGGCCACCGTAGAGCGCGAGCGCCCACCACCTGCACCCACGCCGCCGCGCCAAGGCCCAACCGCATCGATGGATCTCAAGGGAAGCACCGGGTGGAGCAGCGCGCGTGATGTACTGAAACGCCCAAAAATCGACTGAAACATCCATCTTCACTCATCTCTGTCTCCCGATCCAATTAGCAAAAATCTAAACCAATTGCACCATGTTGTAGAGCTACATGAGTGCTACAATTTTGCTTAAAATTTCTTAGTTTAATTCGGATCACAGTGGGGGTACAAAGCTCCAAAGTAGGGTACTTGCAAACTGAAACTGAAGTTCAAAAATTCAGTAGGGGTAAGATTACCGATCGTGAGAAGTAGTGACTGTCAAAACAAAACAAGCAACCAAAAAAAAATCTAGCTGTAGCCAGGCTACATGAAGCAAGCTTGCCTTAGTTGGGCCACCGCGAGCAGGCAGCCGGCAAGGCTAGCGCGGCCAGCTAGGATGGCGGCGGCGGGGCCCGTCGCATCCGCAAGATGGTGGGGTGACGGTGCGGCGGTGTGCGGTGGCGTGGGCGGCGGAGTGGCGATGGCGGTCTCGGACGAGCAGCGTGGTGTTCGGCCGGGCACTCGCTCTCACCCGCGACATCGCCGGCCGGAGCCCATCTGTCGAAGGGTGGCGGCGGCCGTTCGTGTTGGATCTCGGCGGTCGGGGTGCTTTAGATCCTATGATGGATCGGGCATCCTATGGGTCGGCACGAGGCTTGATCTGCGGTGGCCGGATCGTGACGGAGGACGGGAGGTGCGAGTGCGGGTTGAGGGAAGAGAGGTGGACGGATCTCGAAGACCGGCGATGGTTAAACGAGGCTTTGAGGTGTGGGTGGCCACGCGGAATGTGGTCGTCGGCGCCGCCTCCAATGATGGCCGTATTTGGGCCGTGCGATGGTTCCGGATCCCCGCGGTTCTAGGGATCGGACACGGGCATCATGGTTGATGGTGGTGCACTTCCCGGATCTCCTTCGTCTTGGGACTTGGCGGCCCGGTCTTCCTCGCTCGTCTTTGGCGTAAAGACATGGATTTCGGCGGGACAATGGTTGTGTTCGAGACGGGCGGTGGCGCTGTTGGTGCCACTTCCTCGGCGGAGGTGTCGTCATCTCCCCAACACAGGCGCCTTGGAGATCTTTCGGGGTGAAAATCCAGTACCGGTCCTCTGGTCGGGCGACGATGGCATTTTCGAATGTCATGTTCTTGTTGAAGATGTCGTTTTTGGAAGATCCCTCTTTAGGCTGTTAGTGTTGGTGCCGACTTAGTTTTCCCTCCGGATTCCTATGTTGTTGCCGTTCATTCGGTGTATTCTCGTCTTGCGGGCGTAATGCCGCGAATGACTTTTTCTTAGGGGTTGTTTGGTTTAGAGACTTTTTAGTCCTTGAGACTAAAAATATTCCCTTTAGTTCCTACCAAACCAAATAGGAGGGACTTTTTTTTTGAGTTTTTTCCTCTATTAGTCCCAAAAGACTCTCTTGGAGGGACTTTTTTTATTAGTCCCTACGACTAAAAAAAAAGTTTAGTCACTAGGAACCAAACAGCCCTTTGGTTTTTCTAGCCTTTGACCTCTTCTTTGTAATAATTGGTGCGATTCTACCTATTGGTAAATGAAATGAGGGTATGAAATAGAGCTAAAAAAAAAGTTGGGCTAGCTAGCCAGGCGCAACTATGAAAAACAAACCAAACTTACTCTCTCCATCTCAAAATAGATGTCATTCTCGCTTAAGAAGTTAAAGTTTTTAAAATGCCAAGCAATTATATATTAAAATATATAAATATTTGTATTAAGTAATTAGTATAGTCGAAAAGATCTTTAAGTCTAGTTTTTTAACAAATTTATTTGAAGATTTAAATATTACACATATTTTTTTACAAATATAGTTAAAGTTAAAAAGTTTGGCCGTGACGCGGCCTACCCCTCGACATCTATTTTGAGATGGAGGGAGTACTTGAGATGCTTCAAGCACAGCCGAACAGGATCCGACCCGTCTTCCCCGTAACCGTAATGTTCGGTACCACCACCTCGCCGCCGCCGCCGACGCCGTCCGCAGGGGACCATCCCCGCGTTCTCCTGCCAGGTTTCCTCTCCCGCGAGACATGCAAGGTACTCTCCTCCTCCCCGAAACCGCTGTTCCACTGAAGCATGCCGCTTATAGAAGGAGAACCCTAAACCTTTGCTGCTCCTGCTCGTTTTGGTCTGCCGTCTTCATCGTTTGACGGGCGCGGCGTGTGCGTGCGGCAGGAGCTGGAGTTCGTGCACCGGAGCTGCGGCGCCGCGGGCTACCGTCCCTCGGTGTTGTCGACGTCTCTGCCGCACCTCGCGGCCACCGGCTGCGGCCACCTCCTGCTTCCGTTCGTGCCCGTCCGCGAGTGCCTCCGCGAAGCCGTGGAGTCCTTCTTCGATTGCCACTTCGACCTCTTCATCGAGTTCACCGGGCTTATCAGGTGTACCACTTGTCGTGTTGCGTGGACTTCTCTTCCCCTTTGCTCCGTTCTGCCCTCCAGCATCAAATTGGTGCTTTCAGCGTTTCTGTTAGGAGGGATGGAACTTAGCGCAGTGATTATAGGCTTTTGTTCAGCTACCTTAAGTGTGTCGATCAAATTGGCGTCGTTTCTCACTGGATTAACGGCTGCTGTAGAGTGTTCCCACGTGGTGCCAATACCAACGAATACAATCAAGTGGACTCGGCAGACTTATGCTAGCGGTCCAACAGTATGCATATTGGGCTTGTAATGTGAATGCTTTGGTAACATTCGAGAATTAGTGCTATAGTTACGTTCAATATGTGATGGTTGATTTGTATAACGAGATTGCATACCTTGCTTTGTGTAGTTGTGTACTGCATAAGCTATGCAATTCTATCACCTTATTTGGTAGTTGCTGCTTTGACGTTGCAAGTTGGGTTGGTAGGTGTTCGTTCATGAGGCTGTTCTCTTGGTTATCAGAATCATGGGTGCGTTGTTTGCTCATGTTTGTGTTTCTAATTTAGTTAAACCACTGAACTTCGTAATTTCGTTACACATGTATTGAAATTCTGTTTTAATTGTTTTTGAAAAATAATTCTATCATCTTATCAACGTTACGTGTACATTCCTTAAAAAGTTGGACCATCACATCTGAACATTCTTATAGTGCTTGACCAACATGCTAAAGTGATTAGCTTCTCTCTGTTAAACCCTGTCCGTTCGCTTTGCAGTTGGTGCAAGGGAGCTTCTATTGGATGGCACAGTGATGACAATAAGCCTTATCTTAGGCAAAGGGCATTTACAGTAAGTACCTGTCTTTGTTTTCTCCTTGGAGTGTCAGTTCCACGTAGGCATGTTCCTGTTTATATATTGAATCTATTGTGCCTATTGCTAGTTGTCACCATCAAAATTGATTAGGGTCTCTGTTATCCGGGATCTACTTCACAACGCTTCAGAGTTTAGACTACATCCATGCATTGTATATCTGGGCTCATATGTGCTCAGTGATTTCCATGTCTTCTTCTGACTAGGTGGGGGGTTCCATGGACTTCACTCTTACCTTATGAGGTGTCGTAGTACTGTATTTTAAGTTTAATTGAGAATTGAGATACTCTGGAAGTTCTAGTGCGAGCTGTCACTTGTTGATACAGCCTTTGTGGTGCCATGTTAAATCATACCTTTATCGATATTTTGGTGAAGAATGACTTGTCCCAGTTTGCATGCCTACATAGGTTTCATTTAAGGCCTACATGTTTACCTTTCATGCATGCTGCTTTCCAAAGTATGCTCAAAGCATATCCATAATAACGCTTTCTGCTTTGCCATTGTTTCATGCACCAACTGCATTATTTTAACAGGTGCTGCCTGAAATTTATTCTTTGCTATATCTATCCAGGTAGTTGCCTTCAACAAGTGTATTGATAACTTTCACATGATGTCTTCATCTTTAGTTATGATTAGGTAGTTTTCAATTCCCACCTACATCCTGGAAGAATTGACACAATAAAAGTGCTGTTTTCTGTCATTTATAGAACTCTTTAACTCAAGAAATGCAATCTCTGCCCGCACCCCTGAAACTATGAATATATTGGGATGTTTGTGCGTAGTTTCCTGATTAGATGATGGAAACTTGTATACTAGAATTTCTTCTGATGTCTATTTTGTTTGTCAGTGTTCTATTTTGTTTATCACTTGCTCTTTTTTTTTATCTTATTATCTAAAGGCAGTGTGCTACTTGAACAATCATGGAGAGGACTATAAGGGTGGAATTCTGCAGTTTCAGGATGGTGATCCTTCCTCTATTGTTCCAGTTGCTGGGGTAAGCAAATCTACTCTTACTTTGCATCCGTGTTGTTTCAGTATACTTTTCTTATGAAGCACACATATTTATTGATTAGTAAAAAATGTTATCGGGTAATTTTGTTAAGTTTTCAAATACCTTTTGTCCAGGATGTTGTCATATACACGGCTGATAATCGTAATGTCCATTGTGTTGATGAGGTACATTCTGTTGTCTGCATTATCCAAAGTTTCTTTTATTTTTGTTCTTGACTTTTTTGTTGGATATTTGGATGCATATAAACTCTTTCAAGTGTTGTCATTTTTTTTTTTAAGGTTTGTGCATGTCCTTTCATGTGTGCCAACAATTACAGCATGTTTTGCTTTACAGGTAACTGAAGGGGAAAGGCTCACTCTGACTCTTTGGTTCACTAGAGACCGTGCATATGATGAGGATCCGAAACTCCTTAATTTTCTCTCTCAGACATCATTGAGCTGTGAACCAACTGAACAAAATTCTTATATTCCTATGCCAGCTTCTGATAACATGTATTGGTTTTCCTATGATCAGTCTGGTTTTGACATACGATGTGCTAGAGTGCATGTTCGTGGGTTTAGTTTTCACTCAAGCAGTGGCGAATACAATATATCTGTGTTACCAGCTGAAGATGACCCAATAGAGTTGCTTGGAAAGGAACTGCAGCTCGGGAGGGAAGATGATGTCTTTGAGAAAATATTTTCTAACAGTTTGCATGCTCTTCAGGTATGTTCATTCTTTGAGTGGGCTTAATGTCTGCTGTCGACTAAAAGATCTCGACATCATATATCAGTCCTTTGTGACCAACTATATGTCGCTAGTTCAGGTTGCACTTATCTTAATTTTATTCTCTAAAACGAGGTGTAAAGTACTGCTTGTCCCTTTTGTCCTTGTTTTTTTTAGTGAAGTGCTAACCATAGGTGCACAATAATGTCATGTCAAGTTCACATGTCTGTGGTTGTTACATCTATGTATCTCTTAAATAGGTGGTGCAATTCTACTATTGGAAAAAACATGAGCTGGCAACAAGGAGGGAACAAAGTGTTGTTGGTTCAGGAACAGTCTGCAGTCCAATTATACATCATTCAAAAGGAACAGAACTAACATTGCCATGCAATCATGCACTTGCACAAACTATATTTGGCTCATTTAATACTGAGGAGAGTTTCCAGTGGAATGATTTTGCATTGGTTGTTGCTATGTGGGAAAAATATTCACAAGAGTTAAGGAAACAGCTGTTGACATTTCTGCCATACTGGCTATCTAATGAAACCATTTATGTTGTTGATGCCTCTGAGCTCCAGGTATGTAAGAAGCTAAGGAGCAATCTGGTGAATTGGAATTAACTAATCTACCATGTAACTGGTTGTAGCTATTGGATTAGATGCAGATTCCACAAGGTTTTGTCCCATTTGAATAATCTCTCTTAAAAATGGGGTACTCCCTCTAACCCCAAATATAAGTCCATCTTACTTTTTCCCAAATGCACTCAATATAAGTCAATGACGTGCAACCTTTTGATTTATTCTTCCATGCCTGCCCACGCTTAAATGCATCTTGAATGCAATAAACTTGCCAGCTATCCTGACTAACAATATTTGAATGAAAATAGTGTCATTGTGCCTCTTACCTTCATTCTTGTGCTCAAGTCCACATGGACTTGAATTTGGGGTCTGGAGGAGTATAAAACATCATGGTAACCAGTTTGTTTACATTTTAGATATTTTCATTTGGCATGATCAAGAATCTTTTACAGCACTCAGTGTTTCAAAAGCGCTAGGCGCTATGTGTGGTTGGGCTCTGCCTAGAGACTAGACTGTGTTAGGCATTTATACTTTTTGTGGACAGTATACCATGAGGAAAATTTGCATATCAGAATATAAAAAATGATTACGTCATTCATCCACGAGTAAATATAATTGTAATTCATCTTCCATCTCTAATTTTTTCCCATTTCCATGCATGCATCAAGCCCAAAACACCTCTACGTGTAAAAAGGCCTAGGCAAGGCAGTACAACATTGCCAATTACTAGGGATCACCTTATTAAACAGTGGTTTACCACTCTCTTGTGAAGAATGTGATGTGCTTGCAGTATGAAGCTTCATCATGAAATTATTCTGTTGTATCTATTTTTTTCATGCTTGATGTAGAATTCTTTCATCCAAGAATTTAACTGGGGCCAGCAAGGATGACGGACCAAATTTACTAGGAAGAACCAACCTATGGCCTGAAGCATTGGCAGGCCATTGGTTGGTTATTCCTGAAATAATAATATCAGCTGACAGAGCTACCATGCTCTCTCTTGCTCCCATTCAAACACTAGGGTTGCTCATAATTTGTGGGAGTCTAGAAATTATTCTTATGTTCGAAATCCTATATCGCATAAATAGTTTCCGTTTCTTGGACCTGCTTGCACAGCGCATACACATTACATCTTGTACTTGCTCCATGTTTCTTTGGCAGATGAACCACACACCACGTTAAATCCTTGCATTTTTTTAACTTTCCAATGCCACTTACCACAATGTCTCATTCAAATTTTATACAGAGGTCTGAACCAATCTAACTCTCCAATGGTGATTTGGGCTGCCTCATTCTTTTGCGACATAGCTGGGGCGTAGAGATGTTTCTCTCAAGCTCCACTGGGAATACTGATACAATATATTCCCATCAACATCGTAAAAGGTGAATTCAGCTTGGTCCTGGTATAGCTGGAGGGACATGAACCCTTGCCCGTCATAAAAGAACTTGAGCTTGTCTTCATTTGGCTGGAAGAATCCTCTCCATGCTCTGGAACCGCCTCCGCTTGTGAAGTATTGAATTGGACTGTAACAACAGAGCATGTTCAGTTCTAAATTATAAGTAAGACAACTTCACCTAGTGTGAATAAATTGGATACTGACACACATGTTCAGTTCTAATTTATTGTGAACATTGACTTGTATAAAATGCATGTTAACCTGTCTCTGCTGCTTATGTGTTCCAGGCAGTGGTCATGCCCATTGATGTAGAAGTCGACATCATTAATCTGGATGACGTAAAATTATGAGTATCAAGAGTCTTGTATTTGGAGGGCTAATATTGTGGCTACTTGTGATAACCTTAAGGATTGGAAGAAGCAGTTGCAGGAGCTCCTCGGTGTCACCATGGTGACTGACACTCCTCATGGTATGATGGCCAACGGCAATCTTCCACTTTGCATTTGATTTCTTCATCGCCTTATCCAAATCCTAGATATAATTCGTGAAAGAGGAAAACATTAATTTTGCCATATGACATATTAGCACTCTATCATTGTCATTGATGAATTTTATGCACCTTCAGCAAGTTGGATATGTATTTCTCTCGAGGTGCTACTCCTCTCCAGTCATAGTGATTATCTTTCGGGTGAGTCCAATATTTCAGTTGAAATGGGGTGGTGTCAATAAAAAGAAATCCGCGATTTCTGAAAGGATCGTGTCAGAGTTAGCCTTCATTCTCAAAAGGTAGACTCTTACAGAAACCTAACAAATTTTTTTCTGGTTTGAATAAAATATACAAACTCGCACCTGCGTTCACGATGAACGATCTCATGCAAATAAACCGGCTGTCAATCTTCCGCAGGGCTGGACTAAACTGTGCCAGTGCGTCACCCCTGTAGTCATGATTTCCCAGAACTGAAGACGCACGTGCACACAATGAAACCTCAGTGAAGTAGTGCGCACATAGTACAAGAGTATTTTTCCGTTGTCGCATGACTCGCATCTTATAGAACTGGTAAATAGAAGAGCGCCAGCTTCAGGCTCAGTAATGCATACCTAGGTACCACGGCTTCTGTAAGCTGTCCGCCGTGTAGATGTCCGTGAAGGATTGCTCAAACGCGTCGTCATCAACGCCCGTCAGCCCGGTGTCGTAGAAGTTGTCCCCGGTGGAGACGACGAAGTCGATGTCGAGCTTCTCCCCTACCCTTCCCATCTGCACAAATACGTTCACGTTCAGATTGGCCTCTCGAGCAAAATCTTCTGTCCTGTCTTCCTGTGATTCGTAGATCTACAAATGCTGGGAGCCTTTATTTTTGGTCCATTTCGACAGATGCGTGCGCACCAACAAACAGGATAAGAAAATCACGAGCACGCGCCACTGGGAGCATGGCGTCGAGGCATATATAAAACAAAAAAAAAACTGAGGCGACAACTGTCACAACTGGCGATCTATCCACTGGGCAGGGCAGTTTCATTCTCACGCCTTTTCCGCCTGATTTGCTGACCACATATTCTCTACTCCGACGAACAGGAACGGATCACACATGGGAGGCGGAGGTCGGTCCGGAGGGAGATGACATGCTTTGTTACCTGCTCGGCGACCCGGGACTGGTTGCACGTTCCCTTGCGGCCCCAGTCCCCGACGACGAGCAGGCTCAGCGACCCGTCGTTCTTGGCCGGGTGCTCCAGCCGGGGCAGCGCGGCGTCGCACAGGGCCAGGGGGCACAGCAGCGCGGCCGCGGCCAGGACGGCGAGGACCGCCGTGGCAGCGCCGCGCTTCGCCATGGCCTTCGCGGTTCACGCACCCGGGCGAGAACGAACCGCACGGACGGGGCGGGAGGACGCGCGCGCGGCGGGTAATCAGTCGAGTAGTGTGTGTGTGGCGCAGCAAGTTGGCACGTACTATCACTGTAGCATGGAAAGAAGGGAAGGGGACAGTGGTGAGTGGCGACTGACGTGAGGCTGCCCGTCCAATAGGCAGCCGATGAGGGAGTGGCTCGCGCGGCCCCACGGCCCTTGGATGCTCTCCACTATGATTGTCTTCATTTGTACCGTTCATAAAAAATTAAGTATCACATTCACATATTCCCCGGTCCAAAAAAAAAAACTGCAAAGAAAAGACGAAATATAAGATCCAGTCCATGTTCGTAAAATTAGCTTAAAACTGATGGCGCGGCTCGACCCTACCGTATCAGGCCAGTGTAATTAGAAGATCATTTCTAGGATCGAATAGGTTTAGAGCCTCTGACCCAGGCAACCACCGTGGCGAGATCGGCTCTCTCCGCTCCGGAGGAGGGAGAGGGAGGTGATGGCATGTGACAAATGCCGACAGTGGCGTTGAAACGAGGACATGACAGATGAACCACACACATCCCGTACTTCGATAAATGCTACTAATACACTTCCTCTGTCGTAGATCACGTACGCTGCTCACCAAGTGTCACATTAATTCGAGCTTTACATTGCACTATATTGATCATAATCTATCTCTATTCTCCGGCTGCTGCTGATTATTCTCGATCACTCCTGCTTCATCATTCCTCGATGACATAGCCGGAGGCTTGGAGCTGGTGGCCTGCAGGGCTCGGCCGTGAGTAGTGGTACAGCTCCTTCCCATCGACATCGTAAAAGCTGAACTTGGCTTCGCTGTGGTCTAGCTGCAGGGACATGAACCCTTGCCCATCGTAGAAGAACTTGACGTCATCTTCGTTGGTTTTTCGCACTCCTCTCCATGCTTTCGAACCGCCTCCGCTTGTGACGTATTGGATTGGGCTGCAGCAGCAGAAACGTACGTTAGTATTAGGTAAAACCGATGATTCTCGGTTAAATCACTGGAAAAGATGAGTTTGTGTATATACCAAATGTCCAAATGGACACTAACCTGTCTCTGCTGCTGATGTGTTCCAGGCAGTGGTCATGCCCATTGATGTAGAAATCCACGCCGTTGGCCTGAAAATTAAATGGCATGAAACTGTTATTGGAAGAGTATTCGTTTTCATAGAACTTATGAAGACAATGATGCTGATGCTACTGAGTTTTATACCTGAAGGACTGGAAGCAGTAGTTGCAGTAGCTCCTTAGTGTCACCATGATCACTGATACTCCTCATGGTATGGTGGCCCACAGCAATCTTCCATGTTGCAGTTGATTTCTTCAGGGCCTCATCCAAATCCTAAATTGTTTATTACATATAATCCACAACAAAAAGAACGATTTTTTAAACAATTATTATTGGCTCCAATCATCATAGCTCTGCTTATCAATGATGAGATTATTGGAGAACTGGAATATAATATGCACCTTGAGCAAAGTTTTTATGTATTTTTCTCGAGGTGCCACTCCTCTCCAGTCATAGTGAGCATCGTCAGGGTTAGTCCAGTACTTGAGTTGAAACGGAGTGGTGTCAACAAAGAAGAAGTCCACAATTTCTGGTAAAAACATGACAATGATAGCATGTTACAGTTACTTTTAATCTCTGTTTTTTTTTCTTCCATCACAGTTTTCGCACACCTAATCTGTTCCTCAATTTAAAACGAAGAAAATGTGATTCTGTACCTGCATTAACGATAAATGATCTCATGCAGATGAATCGGCTGTCGATCTTTTGCAGGACTGGGCTCAGCTGTGCGAGCGCATCACCTCTGTAGTCATGGTTTCCCAGTACTGAATGTAAATATGAATAAATGTACTATTGTTAGTACAGATATATATAGTAGGTATATATCTATATCATCATCAGAAATTAAAGAAATGGTGTTGTAGCAAGACGAGGGGCGGAAATCTTACCCAGGTACCACGGCTTCTGCAGGCTCTTGGCCGTGTAGATATCGGTGAAGGACTGCTCGAACGCCGGGTCATCCGTGCCCGTCAGGCCGTCATGGTAGAAGTTGTCCCCGGTGGATATGACGAAGTCGATGTCGAGCTGCTCCCCAACCTTGCCCATCTACATACACATGGGAAACCACTCACTGTTTATTGGCTGTTCGTCACCGAGCACTAGCATAGCAGCGACTTTGCTTGAGTGCACTGTGTGCACCAGCAACAACAAGAACAGCTGTATTCTTTCAGAGAACAAAAAGATTCAGAGCATGTGCCGGCCTGCGCCGGCCATTGGGGCATCATCGACGACTTTTTGCTTTGCAGTGATAACTGATAAAGGAAAGTAAAAGCAGCAACCGATGATGGAGACTTCCCCGCTAAGTCTCCTTCACAGTTCACCCAATCAATGGCATTAGCACCGGTCACTCAATCGCAGCTATATATCAGCATCAATCGAACCCTGATATTGTGGTCAGAATGGACCGTGATCGTCCCTGCCCTACCTCGATGAGCAGAAACATCTTGTCCATGGAGATTACAATCCTACTATGACTATATACCGGCGATTAATCAAGATGGTACGAGAAGCAGAAGTTTCTTGAGATATTGTTTGCGGTGGTTAATTACCTGCTCGGCGACCCTGGACTGGTTGTACTGGCCCTTGCGGCCCCAGTCGCCGACGACAAGCAAGCTGAGGGAGCCGTCGTTCTTGGCCGGGTGCTCCAGGCGGACCAGCTCCGCGGCGGCCGGCGCGCACAGGAGCGAAGCCACGGCGAGAAGGGCGAGGAACGACGCTGATGCGGCCGCCATGGCAGCTTTGCGCTGCGCCATCGCCGTCCGCCCGGCACTGGAAGAAGCAGGAGCAAGAAGCCGATCGATGGCAAGACCGGGCTTGACAGCGGCCGATGTATATAGTATCAGTTATCAGAGGTGGTAGCACTCGACGGCAAGTAAACTGCCTGCCTGGGTTGGGTGTCTTGCAAGCTTTTACGGTGGAGACTGGAGGAGGCTCCGGCTGTGGCTGTCCCCTGTCCGCCCGGCCAATGGGCATTGGGCGGGTTTAGGGTGACGAGGCCCCATGGCTGCCAATAATCAATCTTTCTCAGCTGATTACTTGTCGGCTTGGACTTGGAGAATGGAGACGTCGAAACAGTCTCGCTTCCGTGTCATCCACAGGCAGCTAAGCGAGCGATAATGGAAAGCGTCGTCGAGAAAAAGACAGAAAAAAATCCGGGCTAATGCGATCCATGGGGTGGGGTGTGCTCGCATTATTGGCGGGCGGCGTTCATAGCTGATGACCTGTTTTCCTTCCGAATCCGCGGCAGCTGGGGAGCTTTCCGCCATGGAATATACGACCTGCTACGATCCAAGGTTCCGCTGGCGTCGTTTTCGTGGACGGATCATAGCTCACAGCTCGGACGGGTAACAACCGGCGAAGGCCGTCAACTGGCAGGATCACGTTGCCTTAACTCAACAATGCTAGATTATTACTCATAGATTTTTTTTAGATAATGGATAATAAAATCGTACCTCTACATTTAAGGATGTACACAGCCAGATTATTACTCGTAGATGCGAATGCAAATCGGTGCTCGCGCGCATGGCCAATATAGTAGAATGAACGATGCCATGCATGTCGGAAAGCGAAAGGAGCTTTGCCTGTTGGACCACCGAATACCTACCGTGCGCAAATCTATGGAACATTTGGGCAAGAAATGATAATCGTTTCAACCACATTTCCTGGTCCATTATGCGGGTACATTATGTCACTAAAGCAAGTCTTCACCTTGTATCGAACTAGCTACCCAAAGACTTGCTGTAAGAATACGGCCGCAAACATAAGCTGCAAAGGGCTCTTGCGGTCTTACTTCCCTTCCTGCGGTACAAATGACCAAGTTCCTTCACGGGAAATAAATCCCGATCTTACGGATCTATCACAAAAAAACGTGCAAGACAATTGACATGCAGATCGCTGCTCCATTTCCCCTGCATAAAGTGTTTCACAGATGTTTCGCTTCTCCCAGATGGACCCATACATAAACCAAGGAAGGCTAGTCTTGGTATATTCATTCTTGACCCAGCAAGCAACCTCAAAATCCTCATCAAGGCGCAGGTTAATGAATGCAATTCTGTGCTCATGGCGAAAGCGGCGGCTTTAATGCTAGCTGCCAATATAAGCCCGAACGTCTCCAAATGAGCCAAATCTCCTTCCTCACTGATTGTCAAGTTCTTGCCAAATTCCTTTGCCGACAATAAACTTGACTCTCCCCCGATTGGAGGATTAAACCGTTCACGCAAAAGGTTCATCAACTATTTGGGCAAACAGGAATGGGCAAGTGATCAATATTGATAGGAAAATGAATGCAATTGCACACTTGCTAGCTATCCGTGCTTTCAATCATACGATTGTCCCCTCCAATAGGTTATCTGTTTCATGTAAAAATGCTAATCATCTTTGGGAATTGTTACTTCATGCATGCTATGCGGGATGTATCTGTTGAACTTTGTGCCCTTATTTCGGCGGAGTGCCGTTAATAATATATAAATTTGTTTTCTTGTAAAAAAAAAAAAAAAAAAAAATACCTCCCGTGCCCATGTGCCGTCCGTTGCATAACCTGCAGTTTATTCGGATGGTGCGGTGCCACCTTGCCACTATCGTCTTCTTCTACCTGAATTTTCTCTTGCGTCTTGGAGCAGAAAACATCTAGTACAACATTTTCTGGGTGAAGTCGCTGACGCAGTGTGAGTTTCAGGAACAAAAGCAAATCGATTGGCGGCTCATTAGGAGAAAGATAGTCTTGCTTGCAAGGCCAGCACAAACTCCCCACAGGATGTTGGACACTACAGACGGGAACTTATCCGTTAGGACCTGCCTACTACATCTGGAAATGGCTGAAACCTGACGCCTTTCTGCTCCGTCGTGCTCCTCTTTTCATGGCACGTCTCAATCTCCCCAATATCACGGATCGATAGATAGCCTTTGACATACGTGACGGCGATGTTTTGTACAAATCAATATATAGCAAGTGCAAACAGTCCGATTTATTGTTCATCGAGATAGGTGGAGGGCTTGCTTTTGCTTGAGCTCCACTGGTACAGTATGTTCCCGGAGACGTCGTAAAAGATGAAGTGAGCCTGGTCTTGGTTCACCTGGAGGGACATGAACCCTTGCCCGTCGTAGAAGAACTGGAGCTTGTCCTTGTTTGGACGGAAGATTCCTCTCCATGCCTTGGAACCGCCTCCGCTCGTGAAATACTGAAGCGGGCTGGATGAAACAGCACAAGCAATTGTGGCACAAGGTTTGAGAAACTTGCAAACACTGAGCTGCTCATATTCTGAAAGTTAATGGAATTCAACTATGTATCGTATGCTATGGTGCCTGTACCTGTCTCTGCTGCTGATGTGTTCCAGGCAGTGGTCATGCCCATTGATGTAGAAGTCGACGCTATTGTCCTGAATGGTGTGAAAATTTTCACAAAAATACTGTTATTGTGGACCTTTCTGAATGTTGAAACCAACTGAGATAACTTCTGAAAGGTAATAACCTTCAGGACTGGAAGTAGTAGATTCAGAAGCTCCTCGGTGTCCCCATGCTCACTGACACTCCTCATGGTGTGATGCCCAACAACAATCTTCCACCTTGCAGTTGAATTCTTCATAGCCACATCAAGATCCTGCATTGCAGAATAAAAATAAATGTTTTAGAAAACGAGTCTGATCTCACATGTAGCTTTATTTGCGCACTGATCTGTTCCGAGTGCTCACCTTCAGCAAATTGGCTATGTATTTGCCTCGAGGTGCCACCCCTCTCCAATCATAGTGATGGTTTCCTGGGTGATTCCAGTACTCCAGTTGGAATGGAGTGGTGTCGACAAAGAAAAAAATCCACAAGTTCTGACAAGATTAGGAATGACGCCACACATTCAGTCTTGCTTGCCGTATAGCAGTTTTATTAGGAGACTAGTAATCCTCTCCAGGTTCAAATGGATTATATTTTTTCTGTACCTGCGTTAACGATGAATGATCTCATGCAAATGAATCGGTCGTCGATCTTTCTCAAGACTGGGCTTAGCTGTGCGAGTGCATTGCCCCTGTAATCATGGTTTCCTAGAACTGAAAAGGGTAATGCAGTCTTAGTAGTTCACATAAATTTCGTCACCGTTCATGACAAATGGTGATAACCAAGGCAAATGGTGGAAGAACATGGAGGATCATTAGTTACCTAAGTACCATGGCTTCTGTAAGCTTTTAGCTGTGTAGATATCCGTGAACGATTTTTCAAATGCCCTGTCATGCACGCCCTTGAGGCCGTTCTTGTAGAAATTGTCCCCTGTGGATATAACAAAGTCGATGCCGAGATTCTCCCCGACCCTTCCCATCTAAATAAAAGAAAAGGTTGATTGCAAACTTCTCCGGTCAGAAGCTATTCGTGTTATGAATGAACTAGGTAAAGGTATCACTATCAAAATATTATTATCAATTCGTATAAAAATACTTGGATGCAATCTCAAGTTTGCGCAAAATTATAGAAAGAATCACAAAGATTTGTGACATCAATCAAAGAGGTATACAATGAAAATATAATTAACAATCAATCCAATGATACTTAGTTGACATCCTAAAAGTTATTATCTTATCTTATAAATTTGGTCAAACTTAAGATGTTTTGACTCTCCAAGATTTTTAGAATGACTTAAAATTTGTGAAGGGGTATGAAAATACTATCGTAAATAGCATTATCATGATATTTGTAGTTTTAACAATTTGATTAATTCATGTACCATGAAAAAAGTTAGTAGAGATGAAAATGGATCAGATTCGCATGGAATAAGATCCGGATATCACCTTTTTACTAAATTTTAAATCAAATTCGAATTTCAAATATGAATACAAAATGGATGTCTCTGATTCGGATTTCCATTTGGATATTTACTCAATTCAATTTAAAGTGCTATTGTTAAATTCAACATATTTGAAATAAAATCAAAATACACTCACTTATAACAATCTCCAATATACCGAAGTGAACTAAATTATAAATAATGGATAATATTTAATTAAAAATATGCCGGAAGATGAAATTCAAAAATAAGTATGGTAGGAAAAAAATAGCTATTTTGCTTTATCAAGGTTTTCATAATTACACAAGTTGAGACTAAAGTATGTGGATATATAGCATACACAAAGGTAGCTCATTAAATAATATAGCTATTAAAAAGTATTCAATAATTAAATATTATAAATTAATCAATCATTATTTATATAATAATTATCATGAAACTAAAAAACGATATAAAACAATTTACAGTAGAATAAATATATTAAGGTGTTAAAATGAGTTACAACAATGATTATGTTAGGGTTAAAATAAATTAGAAAATACTAAAATTAATTTAATATTTATGTATCACTAATGATACTAAAAATTAAATACTTAGTCACTATTCTTGGAAAGGAAAAATTAAATTAATTACATCTTATTCTTCGTGGATACAATAAATGTTGGATATTCCATATTCTTGTCGAATACAGATCTGGAATTGGGTAGAGAAAAATATTGAAAAATAGATTTGAATATATCCATTTAGTATCCACATAGAAACAAAGATAAATATGATTATTCACATTACAAGTTTTAGAAAGTAAGGATGTCAAATAGTTCGATATCCATTTCCATTTTCCAATCCTAAAAGTTTTTTGAAGGATATTTTCCATTCCTAAAAGTTAGTGGTGAAGGTTATTTGTTTGTAGAACCGTTCCAATGTCCAAATTTGGTTAGTGGCTAACTCGCTAGTGCAACAAAGTAATATTACTGGGGCATTATTATTACTCTATAATGCTTCCATAAGAATATCATTATGTTTTTTACATAGGTCATCATTAAATTTATTGAATGTATTTTCGTAGTATATAACTATTGATGGTCAGAACTATTGATAGTCTTCTTTATAAACTCAGTCAAACTTAAAATATTTTTTTAGATCAAAACTAGAGTGAGATGTTTTTTTTTTTTTTTTTTTTTTTTGACAAGGAGCAAGTGCGGTTAACCTATAGTTTGTTGGTGGTACAATTTGCCAACTTATGCATGTGCTTTGTTAGTTTTGATACAATTTGCCAACGGACGGAGTATTTGACTAATCAGTCTTCTTGTTCAATTACGCATGTGCTTGTCAGTTTGAGGAATCACTATAACGAGTATCCAGCTGTCAATTACTATATATTAATATGAATAGTTAAATTTGGTTTGAGTATGTACTGTACAAACTAATCAATATCTGCTTTGTCGCTACAATACTGGCTTGATCCAGCATCATGCATTACGACGCACGCAGAAGACGGAGAACAGTCTCGGCAGGAGACCATTTCAGGTACCTAAACAAGGATGAATCTGCATATATATGGCGACGTAGGACAACAAGAGTAGCCAACAGATCCTCCTTTCGCGGCAAACAAATATAATGTTCTTCTACTTTGATGAAACAGTAACGACAAACTTGAAGGCCAAGGCGTTTGAAGTTTGAACACACTAATTACTTGCAGTAATTAATTAATCTGAATCGGAGCTAGGAATGTAGTATAAGATGGCGCTGTTAATTACCTGCTCGGCGACCCGGGACTGGTTGTGAGTCCCCTTGCGTCCCCAGTCCCCGACGACGAGCAGCTTCAGCGACCCGTCGTTGTTGACCGGGTGGTGCTCCAGCCGGGGCAACTCCGCGGCGCCCGGCGCGCAACAGAGCGCGGCCACGGCCACGAACGCGAGGGCCAAGCCCATGGCAGCACTGCCGTTCGCCATGGCCCGGGGCGCCTCGAAGAAAAGACCGGGAGGATGAGAGTGACAAGGGCCCAGGCGCCGGCGGATCTCATCTCATATATAGATAGCTGTGGCACACTGTGGCACACATAACGTACGGGGAGTGTGGTTTGGCCTTTGCAGGCTCTCATTGGTATAACTTGTTGGCGTGTTTCTCATTAGTTTCCTGGCGGCATCCGCGCCCTCACGTTGCGTTTGCATTATCGATCGGCGCCGTGGAGTGGGCG
Organism: Hyparrhenia diplandra; assembly: GCA_015847255.1. NCBI lineage: Eukaryota > Viridiplantae > Streptophyta > Magnoliopsida > Poales > Poaceae > Hyparrhenia > Hyparrhenia diplandra. The sequence goes on along the minus strand of JADLZK010002757.1, from coordinate 8,074 downwards.
GCACTCGGCCGGGTACTGGATCGCTGGTTTCACTCGTGCCGGGCCAGCCCTCTGTTACAGTTACAGCACTTGTCGATTTGATTTGATGTAAAATCTGAACATGATCACCCGTAGTGCACAGGGAAGCCTGTTGGCGGGCGAAAGAAGACGGATCGCCATGTGCGGAACCGTGCGACCGGACCATGCCGGCTGCCGCTAGGCTCCATCCATCGGGATCGGGCGGCGATGGCATATTCTCGGGCAGCTAAGAATCGGCAAAAAGGATGCGAACGCTGCCATCGTCAGTATCTTGTTTTTTTACCTGATTTTTGTAAAGTTAGATAACCTAGAAAATCTGTCTCGCAAAACTGGCAAAGGATATTAGCTAGACATGATCACGCCTGCCTTCATTCTGCAATTCTTGATCCGTTGCGACGACAGCGAATATTCCAGGTACATGTTCCGAGAAGTCGCTTGATGCGCTTTGGATATTCTTTGGTGCCGTGTGGAGCGCGCGGCTGACCGCTACTCGTGTAGAGGCTAGTTGTTCGGCATCGATCACTGATTGGCTACGAACGCGAACGCGTGCGTTTAGAACCTTACTAGTAGCGAAGCCCGCGCACTTGCGCGGGTTAGTGACCTTTAATTTAAGTGGTTATTCAAAAGAGGGAAAATTGTTTTTTTTTTTTTTTTTTTTTTTTTTTTTTTTTGCGTAGCCATGATATGGGAAATTGAAGGCACTGCCGAAGGGGGAGGGGGAGGGTAAGATAGTGCATAATTGTGACTTAGCAAATAATAAGTGTCTTCGGTGAGTGCCCGTGCGTTGCAACGGGGATGACATAATCCAACAACCACATATGGATCTCAACGATTGAGTTGAATTAGAATCATATTGTTTAGATTGTTTGGAGCTTATTAGTGAAAATCATACTGCACCTGCTTGCAACGCAGTCAGGGCTTCATCCAACATACTTCCTCTTCCCTTGACATTGGCTTAGAAGAGTGACACACCTAGCAACCAGCATCCTTGTTGGCTCTATCATATCCTGGCAATCAGATGTCACCAAGGACTCGCTTCTGCTATCATCTTTGTTGCCATCAGGACTCTTCTTAACTTGGCAACGAGTTGCTTTATTCAGCTTAGCTTCGCTGCTCGTTTCTCCATCGTCTGGGCTCTCATTAGCATCCAGGCCATCATTGATCAGAAATGCATGAGGTTTCAGATGTAGCAGACAACAACTTCTTTTTTGTCAGCTGAGCTTGAATCCTATGAGTTAACTGATGAAGCTCGATGTGTAGCAATCAAAAAGCGTGCCACATATTTGTACCCAATTCCAACCATATGCATGAAGGAAGATGCCCGTCCGTCCTCCGTGAAGCTCTACCTGAGTCCACGGTGGTGCAAGCTCAACGAAAAGGAGGACGAGCATCATTTTTAGGAATTCCTGTATCGAGATGATGGATAACAGATTTTGAAAAGCAACCGGAACCGTAGATTGAGGCTACCAGGTTCGTCCTCCCTCAATTTCTTTATCTCCGTGAGGCTCACCATCGAGCCCGTTGCCCGTGCGCTCCGCGTGCACGCTCGGCGACAAGGCGGCAGGACACCGGCAACGCCCGCGCAGCCTCACGCCGCGGCCACGGCACGTCCACATGCTACCTCGCGCCGCGGCCGTCCCAACTCCGGACAGGCCCGCGCTCCTGCGTCGGTGGCCAGTCGGCACGCGGTCTTCGGCCTTGCCGCGGTGCGCGCGCGTCGCGACAGCAGTCCGGCGTACAGCGGCCTTGCGCCGCGACCGACTGCTCCGCATAGACCCCGCGCGTCTGGCCGCGCTCCCACGTTGGTGACCAAGCGGCTGGCGGCGCTGTCGTGCGCGTCCCCGGCCTGGCGTCCCGCGACCGAGCACGCCGACGCGACTGCCTGGCTCCGCACGGCCACGGCCGGCCGGGCACCGGCCACTTTCGTGCGGCATCACGCCGCAGACACGGCCGACCCTCGCGCGACCGACCACGACGGGCACACGATCGGCCTCGCACCGCGGCTCCGTCCAGGCCCTCGCACCGTCGCTCAACAGCAGGCGGCCGGAGCTTTGACAGCCCGCACGGCAGCACATCGCGCGGCCTGGATCGTCGTGCGGCTTCGCGTCGTGACCGCGGCTAGCGCCCCATGGCCCGCCACCACGACGCTCGCGGGGTCCCCGCGCGGCTTCGGCGTCTGCTCGGAACCGGCAGTCCTCGCACGACCCCGGCGGCACTGAGTGGACAGGAGCCCGGTGCACAGGTGCAAGGCAGCCCGTCCGTCCTCCGGCGGCGTGTCGTCCACAGTGGCGGGTTGCAGGGCGAACGAAGGGACAGGGGGAGATTGCGTCCAGCCTCGTTGCGGCTCGCCCCGGGCGTTCGGGTTACCCGATCCGATCGGGTCGGGTAATTCGGGTTTTAAAAGTTTGGGTAATAGAATCTGCTTCCCCGAAATCAGCCTCGAAAAATCCATTACCGCAAATTCGGGTTCGGGTTCGGGTAAACCCATTCTACCCGAAATATATAGAATCACAGAAAAACTTCAAACATCATATAATTTGGCATAGAATTATAACTGAAAAAAAATAATTTGAGGCATTCGCCATTGCCTAGGATACTTAATCATCATAATCTAGTTGCAAGTGCTACTGACACATTCACAAATAAAATTGACTAGTGGACTGTGGACCAATCTGTCGAAGTGTGTCACATGCGGGTTCGGTCTTCGGGTACGGAGCTCTCAACCCGAATTACCCACAAAAACTTCGGGTTTTATGATTCGCTACCCAATTACCCACAAAAACTACGGGTTCGGGTTTTTCGTGTTCGGGTCCAGGTTTTTGGTTCGGGTAATGGGTAGCGGGTTTTATGCCCGGGGTGAGTTGCGGCCGCGCTGGCCTCGATTGCCTGAATCGCGAATGGAGACGCTTCCGCAGTGACGCGAGCGAAAGCGGCAAATGAAGTCGGGAACCGCCGGGGACGGAAGCGCGGGTTAGACGGGGGAAGGTCGCGTCGTGCGGCGCTGCGACGGTTTCCCCGAGGACGGAGATACGGGGAAGCGGGGGTAATTGCGCCGGGCACACGATATTAGAGGGGAGCGGACAGATTAGCCCGGCGTAGATAACATTTGAGGCTTTTTAGTAGTAAGATGAAAAGTGAAACGACAATAGCGTTGTACGCTTCTGGTGTGCACATAGCAATTTCTACGGCTGCCCAGTGGGTCAAAGATGCTGATGCTGTATGGGGTAGTGCGTGTGTGGGCTTGGTCTATTTTCTAGGGGTACTTGTTGCTGTGTCTTTATTTCACCGGGAGTCGGCGTTGCTCCACTTTCAGGTGGGCCCATGGTGGGGTGCCTCCTCCCCATTGGCCGAATTGTGTGGCCAGGCATCGGTCACGGGATGCTGCGCTTGAGGGAGGATTCCAGAAGTCTGATCGGATGACCAATTGAGGACGGTAGGATTTTGATCGGGCGGCTGAGGGCAGGGTACTGTAGCTATACTCACAAAGTTCACTATAGCGCTACAGTGCCTGGGCATCCCCACGTTTAAAGTAGTTAGATAGATATAGCGCTACAGTGTCTGGGCATCCCCACGTTTAAAGTAGTTATATAGATATAGATGCTACCCGTAATGGTGTTCTAAGGTTAGTCTTGACGGCGTTTAACGGAGGTATGCCACGTTAGCAAATTTTTTATTTTTTTTTGCATGAAATGAGCGGGAGAGTGAAGGAGAAAGTTTTGTAGCCATGAAACAAGTTGGGTAAAGTTTCATAACTTTTCGAGATCTACAGCCTTACTTTTAGCGAGTTTCTCCATCCAAGGTTGTCTAGGACATGTCGGCCCCTGGTATTGTAAAAGCTCTATTTGCCTGATATGGCCTAATTTTAAATGAAAAAAGTTATCAATTACAAGGTTTTAGGATTTTCTTTGAGCCATTTACAGGTTCCAATCATGAAGCCAAGGTGGGGTAGATCTACTACTACGAGTCCTAGCGCCAAGCGCTCCCAGGCCATCATTGCGGCCGGCGGATCCGCCGCCCTCGCTGCCGTCGCCCGGCCGCCGCCTGCCCGGCGCCCGCCGCCCCCACCACCTCCTCCCTCCTCCCTCCTCGCCCCCGGCTTCCACCCCGGCCCCCTCCTTAGTCGCGCCGCCGCCCATGGCAGGCTCGGCCCCGCTTCAGCCGGCGGCGGTCGCCGCCACCCGATCACCCTCGCGCCCGCATCCTCCGGATCCGGTGGTCGCTGGCCGGATCCGGCCGCAGAGCACCCGCCGACCATGGTTTTGGCGCCCGCTCCTGCAGCTTCGGGTGCCGCCGCGCGGGGGAGCTGCGCCCTGGCTGCTCACCGGGATCACGGCCGCGCCTCTCCGTGGCCGTGGGGGCTGCTGCGCGGCATGGTCGGCGCCGGACCCTCTGGCTGCGTCGGGCGGCCGGCGAGGTCCGGCACCCGCTCCCCGTCCTCCCCGATGCCGCCCGGTAGTAGCCGCCGCCTTCTTTGCGGGACGGGGAGGTCTTTGTGGCGGGCCCTTGGTGCCGCCACCGTCTGGGAGCCGTCGTCTTCATCATCGTCGTCCATCCCCTCGGCCCCCATCCTCGACTTCGGTGGTGTCGATCTCCACCTCTACCCTTGACGCCGCCATCCCCAACCGCAGCCTCGTGGAGGTCCGTGTTGTCTTGCCGGCGAGGAGTTGGTGCGTCGAGGACGCCCGGACGGCGTGGTGGAGGAGGGCGAGATCTCCGACCACGGCGTTTGCCTCGTCCCGCCCCGCCCCCGCCTCGTGCCCGTCATCCACCTTGTCGCCGCCGCCGCCGGGGAGGTGGCTTCGGCCGCGGCACCCGCCGACCTCGATGGCGACTCGACGGCGGCGTTGACCCAGTCGACCTTCTTCCCCCTCCTCGACGGTAAGCACCTTATTTGGTGTGAGGCCTCCCTTTGATGACGAGGAGGGGGTCGGGTGGAGGAAGTTTGCACCCCGCACCGGGTCGCGTCTTTGCTCGCTCCGGCCCCGACCCTTGCCGCGCGCCGCGACCCGCGCTTCGCCCCCACGGCCCGTCGCGGTGGCCCTGCCCGAAGGTACCGTGGGTGCTGGGACTCCCACCCGCCGTCGTCGGCGCCGGGCGACATGGTCGGGGTCCCTCTGGTCGCGGGCGTACTGCGCTCACGCCTTGGTCCGTTACTGCGGCTAGGATCCGCGGCGGCGCCTGGTCCCTCCACCCCGGCACCACGCCCCTCACGTAGCCGCTCGGTTGGACGCCGATGGCTTCACACTGGTGGTAAGCCGAAGCGGAGACGTCGTCGGCCCCGTGCCACCCTTGTCATCGGGCGGCCGGTCTTGAGCTCCTCGTCGGTCTCTGCTTCAAGCGCTGGCGGAGGGGCACATCGCCGCCCAATGTACCTCCCCGCCACGTTGCCTCATCGCGCCTCGACACGGCCTTGCCGAGCAAGGGGCGCATGCAACTTCACCACCGCCCGCCCACCCAGCACCCCTTTGGCGAGGCGTGCGCCGATGCATCTGCGCCTTGGCGTCGGCGGTCGTGCCGATGGCCAAGGAATCCGTTGCGCGCGCGCCGCCCGTGGCTCCGATTCGTGTGGGAGAGATTCTTTGCCCGCCTCCCTCGTCACCGACAACATGGGCGCTGCGGGGGCATCTCTTCGGCGTCGGCGGCGCTTGACGGTAGCGAGGGGCGACCACCGTCGCGCGGGCAACGGACGTGTCGAGAGGGGCACACAATCGGCCGCCGGGCGAGGCACCGGTCGCGTCGGCGCGGGTCGGGCCACACGCGACCACACGAGTCCTCTGCCGTGGTGTCCCTTGCCCCCTGACCCGCTGCTCTCGGCGTGCGAGGGGCCCCTCGGTTTGGGTCGACCCAATGCTTGATGAGCTTCTTTGCCTCCTCGTCGCGCTTGTCTACTCCGACCACTCCTCGTCGACAGGCTCGGCCCGTTCTTTGTTGGAGCCGCATTGTCGCCCGCTGCGAGATGACCCGACTACCCCGTAGAGGGGGAGCCGTCCGGGAGGGGTCGGCGATGTCGTGGCCACTTGCTCCCCAAGTTCGGTCATCCCCCTTCTTGGAACCGGTGGCGGAGGATAGGGATGCTACGGCACCGCTCGTCTTGGGCCGTGGATCCCCCCACCACCCGATCCACGCATGACGGTGGGGGCTGGCTCCCCCCCTTGGCGACCATCGTTGTTGAGGCGCCGGGGCCGTGGGCGGGGAGGCGGTGGCAGCCACCGCACCTCCCCGACGCCGCCTCATTGCTGACACGCCTACAATGGCTACGGTGGAGGCCTACGTTGAGTCCTTCAAGCTCCCTCTGGAGCCACCGCTCATCAACTCACCGCCAAGACTCCGTGTCTCGCGTGTGCCTAGCCATTGGACTCCCAGACGGAGTACCCGTCTTGCTGCCAAGAGTGCCTTCAGAGACCCCATCCCGGAGCGGCGGGCCCAACGCGTCTTGGTCCACAAGTGGGAGGGCAGGCCGGAGGGCGCCAACTCCCAGACTCCAGACCCCACGATCGCGGAGAGGTTCCTTGGCCACTTCGTCGACCCGGTCCCGCAACACAAGCGCGATGTGCTAGATCGGCTCATGCCCATCAGACGCCCGCGCCGAGGACGACCCTCCAACAGGGGCCGCTGATCGACGCCGCTTCTTCAACATCGCTCATTTGTTCCATCTTTAGTACACCACTCTAAGCTCCACCGTTCAAGCCGGTGATCCATGTAATGTGTGTCTACCAAGTGCGCGTCTAGGCATCTCGCCATGGAAACGTACTTGGTCGTGTAAACATTCCCACTTCTCTTAATGAAATACGTGCCAATGGTACGCCGTCGAAAAAAAAAAATCATGAAGCCAAGGTTTTGTTTCCGGACAGTGACTTTTCCTCGATGGCTTGAGAGCGCTTTGGTGTCTAGCTGATTCCGTCGTTTGGTTGCACCCAATGTGTCGTGTTTTTTACAATGTAATATCGCCTTATTCCTCTTGGTTCCCTGGGTAACCCTCGTTACCAGTAGTAGGTTGTAACTTGTTAACTTTATTTCCTCTTAATGAAAACGTGAAAATGAGAAGATATTAGGTCTTAAAATTCATAGCCTGTGGCAATGTTTTCGACAGGCTTCTTTGAAGGCGTGCGTGTATTGGACGTGTTTGCTTCTCACCCTAGAATTCACCTGCGGTAAACAGCATCTCTTGGCGTTTAATTTAAAGCGTCTGAAGTTAATCTTACTGTCTGGACTGTCCGGCGGAGGACGAGAAAAAATTAAGGTAGGGCGACGTCGAGTCGTCGGTAACATATATATACCACTAATCATGGATGGCGATGGCTTCTGTGAATCAATAATCATGGATGGCCATGGCTTCCATGAATTAAGAACGATTAAAAAAAATTCAAGAACAGTTAAAATAAATTCAGATTTAGAGTTGTATGGCCATGGCTTACCGTGAATCAAAACAAAATCAATAGCAGTAGCAGACTAGCAGTCTGTACAAAGGATCGCTGCTGGCCCTCACGCCCGGATCTTAGTTCGTCTCGAGTCAGTGATCGCCGATCGCCGGTTGTTGTGGCAACGGCACAACAGACGGAATCGTCGATTCGTTTCCGTCGTCTCCATTTCTTCGAACCGCCGAGAACACGAACCGGCGGCGTGAGTCGTGAGTTGTGACTGGACGCTGGAATAGCTAAGCCTACCCATCTGCCCTGGAAGGAAATACAAGTCAGCAAGTACAGCCCACGGGGCCGCATCACCACAAGGAAAGCCCCAAGCCACAAACGTGAAAAGGCCCAAAGGCCCAAACTTAGAAAACGATTCAGTCATCTATCCAGTACTGCGCTGCCTCAAAAAAAAAAAAAAAAAAAAAATCTATCCAGTACTGCATCTATCGTCTTCCTCTTCCTCATTCATCGGCACTGACTGCCGCAGGAACTTGAAACTTGCCATCCATGGCGGCCGATCAACCAGGGGTCGGAGTTCGCGGCAGAGCCAAGGTAGGGTCCTCCGCCACTGGGACAGAGACCTAGGCGAGGGCAGCATAGGCGAGGGCAGCAAATATGCAATACGCGGCTATGCGCCTACATCATCT